>CM034300.1:6027625-6494236 GCA_019925795.1 Dendrobium chrysotoxum | reverse complement strand
GTGTCAAGATTCTCACTAGATAGGATGAAATTTCCAATGATGTATCAATATTTAATATTTAAATCTTTATATTTAATATTATATTATCTAAATTACATTAACATGTAAATGAAAATACTTGTTTTTTCATTTTAAATAAGCTAATACTAGTGATATTTTTTATGACATTCAGAAATTAAACTATTATATAAATTAACATAAAATACATAAAAATTCAATTGTATATTGTAAATATAATATTTATGTTTTAGATTTATATAACATCATATCGTATTGTCTAAAAATTCTTTAATACAGCATGAAAATTACAAACTACACATATATGTTCCTTCTAAATTTTACAATGTGTAGAAGATATTTTTTATGAATAATTATCTTCTTTTTTCATGTAATAAGAGATGCCATTGATTTAGTTTGTTCATGCTTGGCTCATATTGGATTTAACAATTATAACCAAACAAACATAAATACTAATTTTCAATATCAAAACTTGAAAATAATTGATAAACCAAGTCAACAAAACAGAAAAAAAGAAAAGAAAAAAGAGGAATTCATCATCCTCATCTTCTTTGAGTTCTATAATTTATTGATTATAACTATCTGTTAGTATACTATATTAAAAGCAGTTCTATATAAATTTCCTTACCTGAAAGGCTCCTGAAGGATTGGAATCAGCAGAGCTAGTATTATGGAGAAGGAACCAGAGAGATCCATTTTGAGTGAGGTGGTAGAGTATATATGTTCTTTGATGAATTCCGAGACTTCGTTATTATTGTTGTTGTTGTTATTATTATTGCTATATGATGGCGATTGGTTTCTAAGGAGGCCGAAGTCGAAACCAAAGGCGGCTTGGGCGATGATATCGGTGGCAAGCTTGAGCGAGAGGTCGGAGAAGATGATGTCGTTGCCTTCTTCCTGTGATTTAGAGAGGAAAGAAGTTGCAGATTCTATGTAAGATTGCATGGTTGGGATGAGGCTGGCTAAGTGGGAAGGCTGGTAGAGGGAGATGATTGTGTTTCTCATTGCTGTCCACTTTGAATAATCCCTGCTAAAAAGAAGAAAAAATTGTTCACAACATTTAGGAAAATACATTTTCAACATATTACAAACAAAAATAGGATAAATTTTGGGTGAGGATATTGTGATTATAATTTGATAACAATGAGTTTAAAATTTTTTGAATTTATTTTAAATGAGTGTAATATTTTGAATGATAATATTTGCATGATCAATATTTAACTATTATATTGCACACTTTTCAATGCAAATCCAATAATTTTAAAGCTCAGATTATAATCTCCTATATATATTTACTTTGAGATTAGTGCAATATATGAATAACTAATTAATTCTTATATTGCACTTTTTCAAATTAAGGCTTCGTTTGAGACGTCTTTTTTACGCTTTTAAGTAGTTAGTTTTTAGTACAAAAATTTTAATTTTTGTATTAAAAATTGTTTTAAGAAGTAATAAAAAAGGGTCTAAAATGAAGCCTAAATTTAAATATTTAAAACTCATCATAATCAATTTTTTTGTCAAGATATTATTATTATGTAATTTAATATTCATGCTCAAAACAATATAAATAATTTATATATTTTAATTAATTTTTATAAATTTAATTTTAATGATGGATCAATTTGTCAACAGTTAATGAAATGTTGACAAATGGAGAAGCCACCTTTGTTTTATTTTTTATCTTTCAAAATTAAAAGCTAATTATTTATTAATTACTAACTTTATTAAATTAAGATGAATTGCATGACTTTGTCATATGAATAATCTGTAATAAATTATTTTGTTAATATATATTAAATGTCATAGCTACAATGTTTTTAGCACAAAAAAAATTAAAATTAAATATATATTTGGACATTTGTACTGTAAATATAATATGAACTTTGATCTAAGCCACTAAGAGTAATATTCTATTAGTCTAGTGACAAGCTTTCTCTCTCACAATGACAAGTTTTTTTTTTTTTTTAATGATTTTTTTTAATATTTTCTTCAAAGAAATCTATTTAATTTTTGGGAATCAAAGAATTTTTTTATTACCAAACAATAAACATCAAATTAATACATTAATTCATTGTATAAAAGTTATAAATATTATAATTTGAATGTGAAACTTGTTTATTTAATGCTTAATTTTGAAAAATGATTTTAATATTGTGGATTTAATTTATTTCATTAAAATAAAACTAGTATGTTTTTACATAAAAATTTTAAAAGGGGATTTAATATAAATTATAAAATTTTGTTATGTATTTACATATGTACTATTTAAAAATTTATATTTATTTATATATTATTTTAATTTTTAAATCATATTAACTTTAAAAAAATACATTTTACTTATTTTTAATATATTTTAGAGATTCAAATATTATATAAACAAGTATTAAAATTTAAATGATAGATATATAAGCATATAAATACCATAAAAAAATCTATAAATCAACTCAAATGTCCACAAAAGAATAGAAAATAATTCAATGCATAAAATAATAAAATTTTAATATATTTTCAAATAAATAAAAAAATACGTCAAAAAAAGCTGTAAAATTTTATAATTTATATTTAAATTAATGCTACATATAATATTAAATTTTTTTTAGCAATTTTAACAAAAAATCAAAGACTTCGAAAGCGTATTACATAAATTTTTTTCTAAACGAAAAGAACTCAAAGAAAACTAAAGAAAACAGATCACGGAGGAACTAATCTAAGAAGTCTGGCTTCAATCTACCTTGTAAAGAAGAGACCTTTCTGATGCAGAGGACTCCCAGCAATGGGAGGAGGAATACTCCTTCTATTAATACTCTTAAACTTCTTGATTCCCACCTCATAACACAGCTCCGGACTCGCCACAATAACAATACCTGTCTTCCCATATGAAACCTACGGCCAAAACATCAAGAAATGATGTCTTCCTACATATTTTTTGCTGAAGAACACATATGCAGAAGAAGGAGGAGAAGAGCGAGAGAGAACTGTAGATGGGGCCATAGCGGTTGGCGAGAATGGTGAAGAGCTGAGGGCCGTGTTTGGCGAACAAAGGAAGGTGGCCGAGGAGAGGAAGAGGTGGAGGGCCGGGCACGCTTCTCAATGACCAGTAGGGGTGTAGAGATAGGCGAAGAAGACGGCAAGAAGGGCTATGGAGGTGGATATGTGTGGAAGGTATTCGGTGATGAAGGAGAGAAAGGAAGTTTGCATATTTGTGAGGATTTGGCTTTGAGAAGAGAGGAGGGGAAGATGATAGTGAATTGGGTCTTCTACTGCTTTTCTGGTTTTGTGACAGGAAGAGTGGCTGCCGTTGGTGCGCTTTATCCCCCTCTTCCAAGTGGAGACGACACTATATTGTTCTTTTTTTTTTTTAAGTGTATTTATTCTCAAAGAAAATTTAATGACTATAAAGTTTAAGGTTTCGTTTGGGACGATTTTTTTATTACTTTTTAAAACGGAATTTTTACTAAAAAATTAAAATTTTTGTACTAAAATTCTGTTTTAAGAAGTAATAAAAAAGCCGTCCCAAACGAAGCCTAAGTAAAGAGATATAAATTCGATTTGATGAGGTGAGTTTAGGTCTGACTCAATGTTGACCTGACCCAAATTTATTTGGCTAGAAATTGACATATTTATTATATGAGTTAAAATAATTGACCTAAATCTAATTTGACTAGAACCTGAGCCAACTTAATCGACCTGAATCTACATAACCCGAACTTGAATAGAAATCAGAATAATTTTGAATTGATTTCAAGTTATTTGCGTCAATTCAAACCCGATCTTAATAATAATTGGAATGATAATTTTGACCCAAATCCAACCATAATAGTTATCAGGTTAACCTGAACCTAAATTTTTTGAGTTATTCAGGTTAAGTTGTTAGATCGAGTCATGTATTGGATCTCGTAATCTTAATACAATTTGCATAATAATATATTGACATAAATTTTTTAAATTATAAAATAATTTCTTATATTGAAGGCAATTAGAGTTGACACTTGAGCAACATATTTAAGATTCAATTATAAGTGACTCAAAATTTTGAGAGACATCAAATTTGGTTAGCTAGAAATTGTAGGGTATGAAGGCACAATTACCTCAATCTCTGATCATTATGTACATAAATGCATTAAAACATTTATGCAGAATGTACATATTAATAGTTATATTTAAGAGATATATTCATCTATGTACATTTTGCAACGGTTACTACTGCAACAAAGGCTTCATTTGGGATAATTTTTTGCCACTATTTTTTCACTATTTTCAAGAAATATTTGTACTAAAAAGCTACGGTAGAAAGCAGAAAGAAGATTATCCCAAACAAAACCTATATTTTGGTGCAAGAATTTTTCTAGCTAAGCATTTGTTATAAAAATCGTGATCAACCAAAGTTCAATCAATTTTGTAACTAGACTTTTACATATAATTTTAGACATTTAAAAAATGATTTATATATTTAAAAAATGATTTTAATCAAGTTAGAGATAAATATAATATATTATTTGCCAAATTAGTTTAAATACTAAAATATTAAATATCATTTACATGAAAATAATTATTTTTTCTAAGAAATCAAGAATTATGTTCATGTATAACAAATGGCAAAATTCATCTACCTTGAGTGACATATTATTCTTTGTTGAAGAAAACTATGTCAGGATAATATGACATAAATTGTATTAGTACATATCTGAATGCCATATATTTTATCCAGAGATTAATGTAGTTTTTAACATCATATATTACATTAATCTCATAGTGAATTCAATAACTTTTAAATCTGTTCTAACTAGGGGTATCAAAATGGTTTGACAGTAGGGTTCGAGTCTTACCTGAAATTGACCTGACCCGAATCCAATCAACTTGAACCTGACTCATTTTATAAGCGGGTCAAAAGACCAACCAAGACTCGACCGCTGTCAACCATATACCTAAAACTCGACCTGTCAACTCGTTTAGGTTAAAAAATTTTAAAAAAATTATTAACAATATGTTTATGTTATTTGATCAAAAATACGAAGATTATACCTACAAGTAAAAAAAGAAATTAAGTAAAAAGATATTAAAAGAGTCATTTTTGAGTCAAAAGCGAGTTTCGGGTCAACCCGAACTTGACTCGTCTAACAAACAGGTAAAATCAAACTCAAATTTTCAGATCGCATTCGAATCAGATTGACTTGTCAGATCATTTATTGATGCCCTTAGCTCTACATCATTTTGTCGAGACTTCTTGACATGTGTCCCTACACAAAATGTTGTAACTGTTAATAGTGGTTGCTAGTTGTTCCTCTCTAACAATTAGTGCCTTGCACCTTCTTTGTAGCCTTTATAGGCATTGCCCTATTTTATATTATTTAGTCTCCTTTCTAATTATTACTCATTTGGGAGTGTTGGTTTCAATTATCTATGCACGGGATAAAAATATCAGGATGAATTTTTATTTGGTGATTTATAAATTTATTAAGGAATGAATATAATATAATAAATTATAGTCATTTTAAAATAAATCTAATAACTATAAGATTTATCTTAATTAAATTTGAGTTAAAATATCTTTATCTAAATTATCTATCTATCTTATAATGTTTTGTCATATCTATTAATGTAATTTTTCATAATATTTGTAATGTAATCTTCTTAAGAACACAATTTTTATTAATAGATCAATAATTCAAAGTTGGGGGCTATAGTCTAACTATTTTTTTTAATCAAAATACAATATTATTCAATGGATAAAAAAGTACAACGTTGAGAGGCCAAAAGCCAGCAGGACAAAATAACAAAATCCAACAAAAACAAACATAACAGGATAAGCAATGAGAACGGACTTAAGAATGGAGGCCCCTGCACCAACCTCGCAGTCAGGCACGAACTATCCGTAGGTGACAGCTATACCAACAGAGCCTTGAATCACCCAGCAACAAACTGAAGCACCCAGGTTGCCAACCAATCAGGCCAACAAGGGGAAGTCGGGGTCCTCCTCATCATCATCCACCAAAACATCCAATACCACCGTCGAAATAGCTAAGGCCAAAAACAAAACCTACTTCTTCTTGAGTTTGCTTTTACGCCTTTTTCCACCACCATTGGAAAAACCTCGATCAACAGAACTACCTACCATATCCTCCTCAAAGTCATCAAAATTCGCTTCCTCCCCTCCAGAATGAGAAGAAAGGGAGTCCTCCAAAATCAGCTAGTCAGTTTGAACCAATACAGAGTTTTTCACAGACTGAGTCACATGAACTTTCATTTCAACATTAGACATAACTAAAATAGGGATATTAAAAATTAATATTGTCCTTAAAGCCATCTTTAGGAGCTAAATTAGACTGATCATTAATAGGCACATTCGAGACTAAGTTAACAGACGAAGAAGCAGCATCCTGTTCCACAGAATCCAACGGGGAGGATTCACCACTACCAACCAAATCCCGGATAGGAGAAACAGGGAAACAAGAAGGCACAATAACCACACTAGGTACATCATCCACAAATAATTCTCTCGGAACAGACACAACATCCGCACAAGACAAAGCAGGTTTAGAATTAAAATCATAGTTCAATTCACCAACCTCACTAGCACATAATCGCGAAACCGGGGCACCAGGTTCCACCCCAACCATAACAGAATCCACCTGAACTAAATTAGAATAAATAATAACAGGATTATCCCCAAAAAAAACCTTAGCATTCCCTACAACATTCTCCGCATAAACCAACTCTAAAGGGGCACCAACCGAAGCAATCGCATTATCACCCCTCAGCAAGGATCGGCACAACAGGGGAAGGGGAGGAGGATAATTCAAAACAGGATTAACAGAAACCTTATTGAAAGATCAGCCGCTGGAAGAAAATGACAATTCCCAACCACATGACCAATACATTTACATGAAGCACAAAATGGTGGGAACTCTTCCATAACCACTTGCTGGACATAGCCCAACTTCTAGGACCTAACCAAACCTTGTTCGGGTAGGTTTTAGTGATATCAAGCTCATCAAAACATGAGCCATGGACAGCCTAGAACCAACAGAGGTAGCAGAATCGATTTTCAAAGGTTTGCCAAAGAGAGAACCCAAACCATGAAGAATATGGGGAGAGTAGAGGTGAGGACGCAATTGTGGAAAAGATACCCAAATTGGGATCATCGGCGATTCAAACCACATCCACTAGGGGAGACCACATAGTAAGCTTCATGTAGCAGTTGTAAACAATATATGATCTATGATAGAAAACCCTACAAGGTCATTAGCCAACTTTATAAGAATATGCGACAGATCAAGCAAGGTGACCGACACCTCACCATTCAACTTGAGGTTGAAGAAGAATATTCGAATGGAATCAAGTGAGTGGCATTTTGAGGGAAAAAAACCTACTAAGGAAAACTGAAAAGGAACAACCAGCGCATGGATTTCCTGCTCCAAAATCCAAAGGGAAGGCAAGCCACAAAAAGAAGAAGCCTTAAGTTCCGGAAAATCAGTAACAGAAGAAGAGCCCGCAAGAGCTTCCAAGAAAGAACACAAAGAAAGTGAACCCCCTAAAAAACCTGGGTCGCACAGCTTCGGCGCCATACCGAATTGTGCCGGAGATGGAAAAAACAGAGCCCAAAATCAAATAACCAAAGGCAAAAATAGAAAAGGAATAGATAAATCCCCTAGAAATCGCTAAGATCGCCGGCGCCACCGAAAGGATCAGCCCCAGCGGGGTGAGGGAAACCCATGAGCTCCAGGAGAAAACCCTAACAGTTTTTTGGGCTATAGTCTCGCTATGATAGTTTACTTTATCCTATCAAGAGCATAGTGGATTTTTCTCTTTCAACATCTACAAGTTAGTCTTTGGCTTCGTTTGCGACAGCTTTCTTATTGTTTTATAAAACAGTGTTTTAGTAAAATTTTTTTTGAAATAGAAATTTTTGCATTAAGAAGCTGCTTTAGAAAGCAGTAAAAAAATCATCCCAAATGAAGCCTTATCTATTTTTGTGTTTATCATGTTACAAGCATGAAAAGAATTTATTTTTAAGTTCTTAAATGATTGATAAAGGATATTCTATAGCATTTGTGCTTGATGAAATGAGAATTTTTGCCAATGTTAATGTTTATGATAAGCTTACTACTAAAGAGGAAAAGAGAATGAGCTATATGTTATGCATGTTTGGAGTTCTTAGGTTGATTGATCTCTTAAGCAAAAGAGTACAAATTTATGGCATGCTAAATGGATATACAAATCTTGATAAACTTATGCTTCGTTTGTGACGACTTTTTTATTACTTTCTAAAACAGCTTTTTTATAAAAAAATTTTTGAACTAGAATGTTGTTTTAGAAAGTAGTAAAAAAGTTATCCCAAACAAAGTCTTATACATCGTTTGTGCCAGCTTTCTCATTGCTTTTAAAAGCAGCTTTTTAGTACAAAAAATTTTAATTTAAAAAATTTGTGTACTAAGAAGCTGCTTTATAAAATTATAAGAAAACTATTTCAAATGAAGCCTTAAAAAAATGTAGTGCAATAATCATGTTTATGGTTGTCTTTGACTGAAGGTCAATGTTAAAGTTGTATGTATTGGTTGTCAGTATAGAATACGCCAATATTAGCTAATCACCCTGGATTGGCTTAACTAATTGATTTTAAGCTAATCTTCAATCAAACAATAATAAAATAAGACTTCTCACTTAAACTCTTGAATTGTTATATATTTGCAAAGTATTTTGCATTAATAATTTTAAAACAAGCCCGCTCACAAGCTAATTATTTAGTCGAAATTGGCTTAAACTTGGCACGTTAACTCATCAAACTCGGCTCATGAGCTATTTATCAAGTTGAGCTAGAGCAGACTCATGAGTCCGCCTGGCTTACACCCCTAACTCCAAATTATTGAGGCCAAATTCACCATTTTATAATTAGATCCAACCCACATTTGTTAACAATAATATTGCAACTATCTAATTAACTTGGCATTTAAAAAAAATGGAGCTCAGCCAAATAAGGTTTAATTTAAATTTTGATGAATATTCCTTACAAGAAATGATTATTTCTAAATTAAAAAAAAAATAATATTCTGCATATGATAAAAATATTAATATAATAATTTTGAGGTTTAATTTCCATCAAATTACAAAAAAGTTTCTTTAATTGGTTTGTATTTTCAAAAGCATGGCTTTGTTAGCTGTGCTTATGAATTATTTAATTTATTTCAAATAATTTGATTTATCAAAATGGGCTCCCACAATAGAAGTTCTCTCAAACTTACGTGGGCCAAGATTTGATAGTGGGCTAGGATTTGAACTGGGCCTGCTAAACTAAGGCCTGTTTAGAGCAGTTTTCTAATTAGATACTCACATTTGGCATTTTTTTTTAAAAAAAATTTTTTTTCTTAAAAAGCTGCTTTTTGCAATAATATCTATTAGTATGAGACATAAAAGAAAACTATCATCTGATTTTTAAAAAAAAGAACATAATTTAATATGCTCTAAGAGCTCATAATTAGAGTATTGATCTATATCACAATTGTTAAAATAGTTTAATTAAATAATTATTAGTCGCAAAGTTAAAGATATAATTTAAAATGCATTTTAATTATAATTATTTTCTTAAGAATATTTTTTAAGATTATTGTAGACAATTATGTGCTTAATTTTTTTTCTTTTTGAACAAAGATGACTATTTAAAGCCCCGACTAAATTTTGAAAATTTTACACAATTTTAATGTTTAACTATACATTTTTTTTAATAAATTCCAATTTTATATGAAAATTTTAGTGATGATGGGTAATGGGTGTAAATGAGCTGAGTTGGCTTGGAGGCACAATAAATGAGCCCGAGTCAAGCTCCTGCTTGAGTTCAAGCTCAGTAAAAATTAAATGAGCTTAGGTCGATTGGTCCAATACTCAACTCGACTCGTTTACACCCTTATGATTGGTTCATCATTGATTTTGATTCACTTTTTTATACAATGAATTTTCTATCTGTTTATAGAACTTTTCAAAGTTATGAATAACCAAAAACGTTACGGCTAGATTCAATATTTAAATTAAGCTTCGTTTGGGACGGCTTTCTTATTGCTTCTTAAAGCAACTTTTTAGTACAAAGATTTTAATTTTATACTAAAAAGCTGGTTTAAGAAGCAATAAGAAAGCCGTCTCATTTGAGATAATTTTTTTTACTATTTTCTAAAAGAGCTTTTTAGTAAAAAAAAATTTGAATTGAAATTTTATTTTTTATTTTATAGATGAGTAAATCAAAAGCAAATTCTAAGTGTTTGATTTGCAACAGAGGCTTTAGGCTTCAAGTTCGAGAGAACATTTATTTCAGCCATTTATTTAGTTATAAATTGTAATATAAAAAATTGATAAATTCAGTTGTTCAGTGTGGTCAAGCAGCAATTTTGGAGAAGATTCAATTGCTTGAAATCAAAGGGATATCTCCTTAGTTAACTTTTTGCTATATTTTATTGATTGTTTCATTGGGAGATTCTCTCCCTCGTTTTAGAGACCTTTTCATAAATTTAGTCAATTGTAATGCACAAAATATGCTTAGAGTTCATGTGAAAATACAATCACCCAATCATGGGAGAATATGCCAAAATTTGGGTTCTAAGGTCACTTTATTATGGAGTATAGGCCTATGGAATGATAAATTTGGCCCGCTCATGATTAATTTGACTGGGTTGAAATTAATAATTAGTGATGGGTATCAATACGTAATCGAAAATTCATTTGATTAAGTATGAAGCTTAATGCATTATTTGAATTAAATGTTTTTGAAATTAGGTTCATGATCATTCGAGTAAAAAATTTAGCGGAATTATAGTCGAAATGGAAGTTTTGATGAGATGAGCCCGAAGATGCTAGAAGTATTTTTGATGAGACCAAATCAAAGAGTTAAAGGGTAGTTTAGAAACTTCATGAAACTCTTTGAGATATCAAATGATATCTAAATCGTTTGTGCTTATAGTTAAAACTAGTTATTCAAGGAGAGAATTAAATTAGTCTAAGATCGTTGAATTCTGATATCATTAAAATACTTAAATGCTTAAATTTTAGGAATGATGACTTGAATTAGTGGACCCATTAGGTTGTGAGCTGATGAGTCCACATTAAGTTGGTCAAGAAGAATAGCATGTGAGCATGGAGAGCCTTGTGAATCCTCAAAAGCATTTAGGAGTTGTCAGCTTGACAAGTGGACGAAATGGTAGAAACAAGCCCAATAAGTTAAATCATCGATTGTTAACATGATTGAAATGCAACTTGAAGCTAGCCATTATGAAAGTATGCAACTAAAAGTTTGCTTCTCAGGATGAATCAAAGTTCAAAGTATAAATAACTCATAATGAGCTAAACCTAAGACAGAGAAATTGGTTGGAGTTGATTAAGAATTATGACCTTGATATCATTTATAAGCCCAACAAGGCCAATGTGGTTGATGATGCTCTGAGCAGAAAGTCTTTGGGAATAACAGCTACTCTAATTACCTCTTAGCAAGCTTTGATCCAAGAAATGAAGATATTGGAATTGGAAGTTGTGTTCATTTGACGTAAATGTATGAGTTATCTCTCAAATGATTGTTCAACCTTCATTGCAAAAAGAATTAAGTTCAAAAGAAAGATGACAAATGTATGAAATTGCTGGGTCAGATTCATTCTAAAAGGAGGCCTAAACTGCTAAGTAGATTATCAGAGTTTAGTGTCATGTGGTAGTCGATTATGGTTTAATATTAGTGGTAATTTAAGAAAGAAGATTTTGTATGAAGCCATTTTTTCGGATACATAATTCATACAGGTGGCATCAAGATGTATCATGATTTGAAATTAATACTATAATGGACTGGATTAAAGAAAAATTTAGTATAATTTATCTCTAAGTGCCATATGGTGAAAGCTGAACACAAGAGACCCAATATATTATTGCAACCTTTGTTTATTTTTGAAAGGAAATGAGAAGAAATCACTATAGATTTTGCTATAGGTTTTTCCATGTCTACACAATATCATGATACATAATGGTGGATAGATTGACCAAGTTAGTAGATTTTCTTCACATAAAAGAGAGAGATTTTATAGATAAACTAGCACTATTATATGTAAATGAGATTGTCATATTATACATAGTACTTAAGATAATTATCTCTGACCATGATGGCTAGTTCACATCAAATTGTGGAAGGGAATTCAAGAAGGTCTAGGGATGAGGCTAAATTTTAGTACAACCTTTCAACCTCAAAAGGATAGTACATTTAAGGGAGTTATTCAAGTATTATAGGACTTGTTAAGACTATGTGTACTAGATTTCAGAGAAAACTAGGAAGATCACATTCCACTAATTGAGTTTGCTTATAATAATATTATAAAATTTAGTATCAATATGGCTCTCTCTAAAACTTTGACAGAATGTGCATAACGCCATTGTCCAAGACAGAAGTAGGTGAAATGAAGAATGGGTCCTAAGTTGGTGAACAGTGCTACATAGAAGATGATGTTGATCAAAAAAAGGTTAGAAGTAGTTACAAGATTGACAGAAGAATTATTATGACCTAAAGTATAGAGTTGTGGAAGTCTATGTTAGTGATTTTATTTTCCTTAAAGTCAAGCCCATGAAATGTGTATGTAGGTTTGGTAAAGACAACAAATTAAGTCCAATATATATTGGACCTTTTGAACAAATTGAAAGAGTTAGGAAGTCTATTTACATAATATTACCACTAGGTCACATGTTAGACATCCATAATGTATTTCATGTGTTTGTGTTAAGGAAGTAGATTTTTGATCTGGAGGAAATATTATGCCCAAAATTTAAATTAAAAAGAATTGTATCATTTATCTTTACATAATAACAATCAAAGCTATCTAATTTCTTATATACATGTCCAAGCAGTCATATTGAACACGTACAAAGTTTATAACTCCCAATCAGTGAATCACATAGTAATAATAGATCAATAGTAACAGTAAATCAATACAATAAGTAATATCTTATATACATGTCCAAGTGGTCATATTGAATAAGTACGAAGTTTATACTTGTGTGATGTTTTATCAATAATAGTAAATCAATATCACCGAATCAATAACAATTGACTTTCAGTAAATGGAGTCATCACTCCTGCCCTTTAGCATAGTATTTAACTCCTTATAACTCTCAATCAGTGAATCACGTGAATTATTAGAGGATAACTCCACAAACCACAGTATTTAAAGGAAAGTTTATCGGGTCACCATCTTCTATAAGTATAAATCAGTCTCCATCCAACTTCAGTAATAATCATTCCTAGCTAGCTTACTTTTGCATACATTATAATTATATTATTGTAAAAACAATATCAACCAGTCATTACTCAATCACATGCTTATATTCATTCACAATGCTTGGATCAACATTATAATCATATCAAAATTCTAAAATCTTTATTTCATATATATTGTATAAAATACAATAATTATAATTTTAACCAGCAAAAATATTAAACAACAAGTTAAAATAACCAAAAAAAGTTCTATAATATATTTAAAGTTATGTGGTGGAAGTCCACTAAATTAGGAGAAAATATAATAAATATAAATTTAGTTTGGAAAATAAATATTAAAATCAAAATCTTCGAAAACAAAGGTATGATAAAAGTCACCTACATTGAGTTGAAAATTTTTTATAAAAATGGTGAAATGAACTGGTGGCTAAAATCCTAATATCTCTTTGCTCTCTCCTCCTTCCCTTCTCCGTCTTCTCCCTTTCCTACCATGACAAGCTGACTGAGTGAGGGGAGAGTGAGAGGAGAGGATCAGTGGATGGTGTTTTAATATATATAAACTTATTTTAATGCATAGCATCGTGATGCCCAAGTGACCCAACGCCACAATGTTGCATGTTATTCCAAAGTTACTATAGAACAATGAGCTTTAGCACTGAGGCACCACTCTCTAACACTTCTCACTGCTATTGAAAGCATAGTGTCGCAGTGCTCTAACAGACAAATTTTTGAAAATTTTGGAAATTCATATTATTCAAAATAGGGCTGTTACACAAAAATTCTATGAAGATGAAGTTGAAGTACAATCTAGTTTGACATATAAGGAAGAACTTGGATGTATTCTAGCTTATGATATGAAATATCTAAGAAATAAATAAATCCCTATTGTTAAGAGCTAGTGGAAACATAGATCAAAATAAGAAGAGAGCTGAGAGAAAGAAGTACGAATGAAGCAACTGTATTCGAGCATGTTCTAAGTACTTGCTTGCATATAAATGTCAAAGAAGACATTTTCAAAAGTAGGGAAGAATGTAATAATTGTTGCTTCACTAATAAGTTTACCTAGATAAACCCAATAATAATTTTGTGTTTACCTCTGATATGTAAATGAAATTTAAGTTATTTGATATTTATTTAAAGTATGGAAGGGTTTAGAATCAAATTAGAGAAGTCAGAGGTGTTTAGTGGGGAATGTTCCCAAGGAGCACTGTGACATTATGCGTGAAGGTGATGCAATTCTTTCCTCTCAATATGGGGGGTAATGTTTTGGGGAACCCTAAAATGGTGGTGAGGGGCATTGTTGCGCTGTACTCTTTTTGGTATCATCTGGAATATTCGAGGTAACGTACGACACTAGGAAAGGAAGCATCGCGATGCTGTATTAGAAATGATATTTTTAATATATAAATATCTAAAATCATTTTCTCAACCCATGCATCCCCTCATCCTTAGTTGTCAGAGAAGGAAGAGAGGAAGAAAGAAAAGAGAGAAGAGGAGAAAGAGAAAAGCTAGGTTTTAGAGGCCGCAAAATAGGATTTGTCCATCAGTCCAATTAAGGGAAACACTCGCATCAATTTAGGCTCAAAATACCCTATTTTTAATTTTAATTTTGACATTTTTACGAGTAGATTTAGAGTAAAATGCAATTTTCTTAAATTTAAGAAACTTTCCACAATTTAGTTTTTAGTATGTTGTAAAATACTTCATTTTGATCATTTTAATAGTAAGAAAGTAAATGTTCATAAGTTCATTTTTTCTTTATAAAATATTAGGTATTTTATGATGTAATGACATTTCTGGCATTGGCTACAGTTCACTAATTACTTTAAAATAATACTTTAAATGTTCCTTTTGAATAGTTTTTTGAATGAGAAATGTTGAGTAGGTATGCAAATTTTATATATACTCTCTTCTAAAATATTGTATATGTGGAAATTCATGCATGTTAATGCTCAAGTTAAATGTTGTGTATGCATGTTAAACATGTAATATCTACATGTGTATATCATGTTCATATTGTGGAAGTTTTGAAGTGAGAGATGTTCAAGTGCACTATAAGTTATTGCAAGGGCCCTTACTTGTATATGTTTCTTTTTCTATTTCCTCCATCTGCCTTCTCCAGGTGTGAATTGATTAAGTGGAGTTATAAGTGAAAGCAAAGTTATAAGGGAATTAGGCTTGGTCTATTCCAGCTACCTTGTGCAGGTATGGGTTAACAAAGGGAGGTAAAAGTAGAAGTGAAGTTATAAGTAGTCATCGGGATATATGCAAATCATATTTCACATACTACATTACAAGTTCATTAAGTAATGTATATTGATGCTTATGTTCAAATTCAAATTATGTTAAAGCTACACTTTTTGATATCAACATTCAAGTTTAATAATGCCCAAGATACATCCAAGGTCATGTTTTAGATGTATGTCTAAGTTTAAGTAATATATATTTCATCCTTCTCATAAAGTTAAACATAAAGTGCAAGCAAATTCAATGTTAATATTTTATGAATATTAAAGTTATTCTCTATTACATCTATAAATGTTACTTGAGTAATTTGTAAACATTTTATTATTGTATTGTGTATTTATGTAAATGCAAATGTGAACTTTGATTTCTTTGATAGGATTTGGGATAGCCTACTGAGTAATTAGTTGCTCACTCTATAAATTATATGTTATTTCAGGGAAAGCAAAAGGTCTTGCTGAGTAGAAGTCGATAAGGTTGGAGTTTGTAAGGAGCTAGTTCAGTAGAGGGATTCCTTGATAGTATAGTTTTTATTTATGTATTTTGATAGTTTACAAGTATTCTAGACTGTTATAAGTAATAATTTTTGCAAGGAAATGTAAATTATGATTTTTTATATCTTTTATTTCAACATGATTTTGGATTTTTAGTTGTTCTAGTGTATATAAATCATAATGGTGGACAAATAGGGCTAGGTAAAATTCTTCCATTAGACCTTGAGGCATGACACCAACAAAGGTTAACACTCTCACATTAAGGACTGTAAAATTACATAAAATTTATAGTTTTATCCTCACGCCTTACATAGTTCAGTTATCATTACTTTAGAAATAAGAATATAAGTCCCACTTCTTAATTAATTAACAATAGAAATAGAGACTTTAGTATAATGAATTTCAAAACACTTAGATGGATTTAATTTTTTGTCCCTTCAAGCGGTATTGTAAGACTAATGTCAAGCTTTCTTAACTTCTTATCAGGTTTTAAGTTGCAAGTCCTATCACATTTATTCACAAAAGATTTTGATGAAGGGTCATTAGTTACTAGAATTTAAAGTCCCTATCATAAGTCTATGTTTGTGACTATCAAATTTTTGTGATGTCTTAAGTCCTCATTCTAGAAAGTAATTTTATAACTATCATTGTTGTGGAATTGTAAGCATGAACTTTTAGTAACACAACCTACATTGATATACAACTAATTGGATGATCATCGATTATGCAATGTTTGATCATCCCAATGCTCTCAGGATCTTATTCCCTAATATATCTTCTTTAAATTATATGCTAATCTTTCTTACACTTGATTTATTTCCCTTTGGTATTTTTAGAATCTTGTACTTTTGATGTAAAATTTTAAGATTCTATGCTACAATAATAAGAGTTTTCTTAGATTCTAATCTAATCACTCTAGGTCGTAATTATCATAGACGTTTTCTCTTAAAAAGAACTTGATCTATGAACTAAATAAACACCATCTATTTTTTCTAATGCCAAAAATAAGGAAATATATAAAATATATTTTTATTGTTACATATATAGTTTTCTTTGAATCCATAGATTCAGCTATTTTTTATCCTTCAAAGTAGTACAATTTTTCTCTCAATGAATTATTTAAAAGGCAAATTATATGTCCATCTATCTTTAATTGAATGTATGAGGAAGGTTTGTTTCTTTATCTCTAAGTCGTAAATTCTATTTTCTCTTTTGGCATGTTTTTTGAAGTCAATATTGCACAATTATAAATAGTTGCAGTCAAGGCTTTCAAGGGTGTCGATCATTGATAATCTCACCATATTAGCTAGCATGCACATTATCATCCTCTGAGCTTTCCTATTGAGAGAGAGAGAGAGAGAGAGAGAGAGAGAGAGATTTATATTCTTTTTTCTTTTGACTTGTAGCATTGTGAATGTAGGCCAAAATGTCAAATAACTTAAAGTTTTATACATTCTCATTTTTCTTATTATGTTATTTCTTTACCTATTCATAAAGTATATTAAGTTATATTTTTTTTTCTATTTTCAATTTATCTAGAAGTTCTTCTCATCTCAAGTGATTTTTTTCATTTATATGCGGTGATATGCTTAAGGATGATTTCTCGAGCAGCAACTATGAAATCTTTCTTGAAATCAATGTGAAATAATCAATAGTATGATTCACCCAATTCCTTCATGTTCTACGAAGTAGAACATATAAGCATAGTCTCTATGAACCTAAGGAATGTTCCTGACAAGATTCATAAGTGTTAACCACATCTTATATAGTCCACTTAATTAAAAGTTGTTAAAAAATTAATTAAAAGTTGTTGTATAATGTTGAGTGACAATAAGGCACCATTGATCAATTACTAATGATAAGTTAGCACCAAAAGACAATAATGCAACCTTGGCCAATGACTAACAATAAGTTGAGTTGGGCCACAATAGGGCATACCTAATTGATGACAAACAACAAGCTAACATGTAATACTAGTAGGGCAACACAAGGTTATGACTATGAACAAAATTGTATCGCATGACATTAAGGTATTATTAGTCACCGACCAATAATAATTGGTACCAATAGTTGACTGATAATAATTAGCATAAAGTGGAACCAACAACAGTTGGCGACAAACAACAATTGATATCATTCATTATCAAATATTAAAATAATGACAACTAGTAATGACCGACAATAAGTTGATTTCGACTATCAATAAGGTGGCAACAAACATTTATTGCAAATGAGTTGGTGCTTAACATCAATAAGTCAACATAGGCCAATAGGAGTAATTGCGCTAGTATACAAGAGGGAAGCTAGTATGGCTTGATGGCTTGATCTGATGGGGGGGCAACACCAACTTGGTGCCATCCAAATTCTAGAAAACGGGAAACCAACTAACTTTTTGGGACTTCTAAACCTATAGGAGCCTCCTACATGCATTATTTCGAGTTTAAAAGGCATGTAACCTAAGCCTAGGCTCTATTAGGATAAAAAGTTGATCATACGATGATCTTCTTTACTTTCCTAAATACTAAATTGAATAGGCTAAGATCTTTAAAATGAACACAAGAGACTACTATCCCACAAAACAAATTAACTCCACCTCAAAGAAGGAGCTAGGAGTTCAAAATTGAAAGAATTAAATAAAAATTATTATTATTTTTTAATGTAAATAGATATATTTATACTTACCTGCCTTTGACTAAGTCCAAATTGAGCATTAGACATCAACATCTTCATTTAATTCCCATCTGTATTCACTGTATGCAAATATCAATTTGGCACGCAAACCCTCATTCTATATGATGAGATAAAGCTATACAAATTTATATTTGAAGTAAATTACACCTTTTTTATGTAAATAGATATATAAGAAACTATATGAAGATTTTAAAATGTCAAAAAAAATTTAAATTATATTTGAGAAGTGTAATTAGGCCAATTATGTGTGGGGCCAATGCAAAAAGCAAAGCTAGAGATGATATAAGTGTTAGGCATATGTAGACTTCCAATATTTTAGCATTAATTATAGAGCTCTATTTTTTTTTTAATATCAAGTTATGCTCTCTCTCTATCTCTCTTTCACTCTAGATTTGAAGTTTTGTAAATTAAAATAAAAGAAATAAATTAACAAAGAATAATATGTACATTAAGCTAGTGTGTATTAAAATTTTGTTAACAATCTTAGATAAGACTTGGGGCCCATTTGGAACAGTTTTATAAAGTTGGCTGTAAATTAAGCTACTGTGAAGAAAATAATTTTTTTGAAAGATACTATATAGAAAGCAGCTTCTAGGTACAAAAACTTCTTGAAAGTAATGAAAAAATAATGGCTAGAAAAGCTGATGGTTGCGGTCTGAAAAAGCAAAGCAGCAAAAAAGTTGCCACAAACGAAACCTTAGTATTGATTTTTCAATATTATTATTACATTACTTAGGCTTTGTTTGGGACAGTTTCTTTGTTGATTTCTTAAACGGCTTCTTAGTACAAAAATTTCTTGAATAAGAAATTTTTATACTAAAAAGCAGTTTTATAAAGTAGCAAAAACGCTGTCCCAAGCGAAGCCTTAATTCATTCTTAATTTTCAGCACATTATCCTAAACTACATACAACTAAGTGAATGTTGTTATAATCTTAATTTTAGAATTTTCAATCTCTCTCTCTCTCTCTCTCTCTCTCTCTCTCTCTCTCTCTCTCTCTTTCTCTCTCTCTCTCTTTTGCTCTATCTCTATCTCTATAAAGATTACATTGACAGGAACTTAAAGATAAGACCAGTTGGTTGATGGCGAAGTAGAATAGGCAAAAATAAAATAGGTCCGATCCGATAAAGGCCCAACAGTCATCAATATTAATTATAGAAGTTATAGTTAATCACATATTATTTAACGTAGACTGTCTCACCTTCTTCATTAAGGGGTTGTTTATTTTAATGCAGAATAAAATGGAATATAATATAAAAATAATCTTATGTATTTTGAAATATTTATAGTTGTTTTGATTTGCTTAAAAATAGACATAGGCCATTATTTTTTATGGTTTGGTTTGAAATAAAATAAATGCAATATAAAGCTCAATGATGGTGATGGCTGGTGACTGTCGGTGGTGGGGGGTAGCAGCAGCTAGTGGGTGGTGGTGGCAGCCAACGAGTGTAGTGATGACCGGCAATTGTGCAAGATGACGACGACGAGAGTAGTTGGCGCAATGAGCAGGGGCCAGTGAGCAACGACTGGTGGGCAGCAGCAACGACGACCAGTGTCAGTAGTCAGAGGCGATAGCCCGTGACGACAACAGAGTCAACTTGCAATGTATTTAAAATTCAGCCAAAGACAATCCGATAATCGAGTTTAAAATACATAAAAAATGAACTATTACGTAAATTGAAAATCCACTAAAATTTTACTCTACATCTTTTTCATCAAACTAAATATTCAATTTCTTAAATCCCTGCATTTTAGAATAACATGCAATCTTTTTGTTGCATACTAAATAACCCCAAGTAGAAATGCTTTAAAATTCTAAATCTTAGACAACCATATATAATAGGAATATTTACAAATATACCATAAACTTCTTATCTACTTACATCTCTTACCCTTAAAACATTTATATTTACTTATATATCATTTTCATCTAAATTATATTAAATTATTCACATGAAAAGTTATGTTTCAGTATAAATAAAATAATAATAATAATAATGAAAATTTTATATATTTTAAAATAGTATAGAATTGAATAAAAAAATTATATATTAAATATGGAATTACATAAAAATATTATGAGATATATGTAAATTATCTCCATTATAAACATCTAATCAATTTGGTAAACCTTCATAGTGACATGGCTTCTATTTCTTGACACATGGATGAGATGTGTTAGGTGTTGGAGGGGGCTCCGTTATTCTTTCCAATTCCTTCTAACTTAGCCAAAAAAGGCCGACACTACACAACAAGACTTGTGTGGCCATCAATGGAAAAAGCTTTAAGCAAGACAAAAAAGAGTTTTCTTTCCATGGACGCCCACTTATTTATCTCTTATATATAAGCAATCTATTCATGGGTGGAAGACAGCTGCCATTCAAGAACACAAAGAATTTGTGATTTAATTGTGAGCGAGTTTTCAAATTTATTCACCGAAGCTTAGGGTGGTTGGTGGGGTGAGCACGATTGGGAACTCCTATCCCAGGTTTGAATTCCTCTACTACGGTCTCACCTCTTCAGTGGGGTACAATAAGTGTGGGCCCGATGCTGGTGGGTGACCTCGTTAGATTCCGCCGAGGAATTAGTTATGCCGCCAAGTGCTCCCTTTGAAGTGACAGTAGGTAGATACATCCGTTCCCAAAAAAAAAAAAATCAAAACTCGAGTGAGCAAATAATTGAAGTCACCAAACACTAATTGAGACATCTGAAGGTTTATTTTTTCTTCCCAAAGCATCATTTGTAGCATAAATGAATGTTACGAAAAATCTTATTGAGGCGAAGAAAAATCACCTCACTATGAGTAAACTGAGATGAACAGATAATAGGGTGATAATTATTCATTCTCAAAGGATTTCATTTGATCCAAATTCTCTCCGAAAGAAATAATGGAAGTTATTTTTTGTTCTTGGTGGTATTATTTTTTTTTCTTCTTAATAAGATGAAGATGATTAAAAGAGTATGCTTAACTTAGAAAAGATCATGAGAATATTCATCTATCTACCACAGCTAATGCTCTTCCACCTCTAACTCATTAACTTTCCTTGCTAGAAATACAATTCATGCTTCTTTTGGTGCCAATTTGATCATCGAAGTTATTGACCAAGAGATATTGGATACTTTGAAAAGCATTAATGCTGTTAAAATTCTAAGAGTAAAGCCACTCATCCACCTAAGCATTATCCTCATTTATGCAGTACTTATAATATTATGCTTCTCTTTTAAGGACTAACTTTCTGCACCATAAAGCAATGGAGGTCTCACCACCATCTTATAGAATTTTTCCTTAAATTTGAGGGGGACTTTTCTATCACATAACAAGCATGATGCATTCCTCCACTTAACCATCCAACTTGAATTCTGCTTATAATACCCTCATCTATTTCACCATCACTCTGAACAATTGATCCAAGATATTAAAACATGTACTCTTATTAATGATTTGATTGCCCAAAGCCACAATCCCTCCACTCTATCTATTACCACTTAAATTACACTCCATATATTCAGTTTTAGATCTACTCAAACGAAAACCTAGCTTTAGACTCTAAGGTTGACCTCCATAATACAAGTTTACCTTCAACTCCCTCTCTAGTCTTATCAACAAGAAGAATATCATAAACAAAAAGCATACACCAGAGAGGTGGATTTACGCTATTCGAATGAATCACTCAAAAGGAAGGAAGATGGATACCTTCGCAACGACTAGGCTCTCGTCGGCGGCGAAGGAGGTGTGACTTCAGATGCGATAGAAGAATGGTGAGGAGATGTGACTTCAGATGCGACAGAAGAATGGTGAGGAGGCGTGACTTTGGCTGTGAGAAGAACGGAGATGAGGTGTGACTTCGGATGTGACATTGAATGTGGCCCAGATGAATGACGAGGAGGTGTGACTTGGGATGCGACAAGAAGGAATGTCGTCAAAGGAGGCGAAGAAGTAATTTAGCTACTCATTCAAAACGAACTCTAATGGACAAGTCGAAAAGTAACGAATAGCCGGAGAACAGAGAAGAGGAGATGCAACCCTAACGAGTGGCGATGAAGGCGAAGTTGAAGAGCAAAGAGAAGGAAGAAAGGGTGGAGGAGCGAAGTCGAAGAATAGAACGAACAAGAAAATGAAATGGATGCACAAAACAATCGATTATATACGATAGTTTGTCGTGAATTTGAGGAGGAGTAGCGTCAATTTGCGGTGAAAATTGTTGCTCCAAATCTGCTGCAAATTTCATCCATAAATTTTGGCGAAATATTTTGTCACAAATCCAT
The DNA here is from genome assembly GCA_019925795.1 of Dendrobium chrysotoxum. Taxonomy (NCBI): domain Eukaryota; kingdom Viridiplantae; phylum Streptophyta; class Magnoliopsida; order Asparagales; family Orchidaceae; genus Dendrobium; species Dendrobium chrysotoxum. The sequence goes on along the minus strand of CM034300.1, from coordinate 6,471,296 downwards.
CGAAATTTTTGACAAATAATATTTTGCCGTAAACTTTGCGACAAACGACTGACTTTCATGTAGTGCTTTACACCACTTCTCTACCTAGAAGCCTCTCCTCCTTAGTTTGACCAAGAGTCTCCAATACGAAGAATCTCCAAAGCTTTTTCTCCAAAGAGCCCTCACACACAATAATCTAAGGAATAAGGATATAGATTGGGAAGTACCTCTCACACAAAAATCTCTTGGATACTCTTCCAAGAAATCTCCCATGTTCTCTCTCTCTCTCTCTCTCTCTCTCTCTCTCTCTCTCTCTCTCTCTCTCTCTCTCTCATTTTCAAAGTATTGCATGAAGCTCTATCCCTCTCTCAAGAACTTTCTGAAGAATCTGTGGTCTCTCTCTTTATTCTCTTATAAGTTAAGTTTTTGTATTACGACTTTAAAACAAACCCTAATATACTAAATAATTAATTTTATCAGGTAGATCATATAGTATGATGAATGGTCTAGTTGTTAACTGTCCAAACAAGGTTCATCCAAACAAGCACTCTATTAGTTTGGATAGTATGATTAGGATCATATAATAAAAATTTTCTCTAATTCAACTCATTGATTTTAGGTTCCAAAGTAGGCACATTTTAATAATGATAATAAAGATTTGTACTACACGAACATGTTTGACTAGTACAATTAGTTTAAATTTAAATTTACTTATTTTTGAAAATATCAAAAAAGTTTATGATTTTATTTTGAAATAACTGATCGTCTAGTATGATATAGATCGGACATTGACTAGTTCTGCATATATTGAATCTTATTTTTTTGCTAATTAATGTCACTTAATTATCATAAATTATAAAATTGTCATGTCTATCGTACAATACAATTATGACTATACAATATGATCAATCAAAGAATCAAGTGTTTTTTTAACTATTAAGTAGTTTATTTTTACTTGCACTCATGTGTGTGCTTGGCTGTTCAACCCATTATATACTGAAATACAAAAAGACTCAAGAAAATAAAAAATGCAAACTAACACACTTAATTATTGATCTTCTTATCTTTGATGGTCTGCTTATTTTCAATTTTTTAGCTTCCTCAAGTCCTCATACTAATTTTGTCTCTTATGTGATAGGTGTTGTTATCCTTTATTAACCTGCGTGGTTAATATGAAAAGAATATCCTTTACATATAACTAGAGTTTTGATTAGTATAACCAATAATATTTGTAATCATCAAAACTCTAGCGTACACTAGGCTCATGGCCAACCGCTAGGGGTGATACGTCACCAAAAATTGTCTTGATCCAGCATGAATCTTGAAGCAAAATTGAGTTGAAAGCTTCCAAAATTAAATCTGGGATCATCCAAACTCTGATTTCAACAAACTTATAGTCGAATTGAACGTCTCAAAAAGATGAACCCAACAACACCAAAATCAGTCTAATCCGAGCCCAAATAGACCCAAATCAAGGGTTCAAAGCACTTTTGGATGGTTCAAATTATAATTTGGATTATCAAACAAATTTTAAATGTGGCATGCCTATAGTCGAATCAAACGGCTCGATGAGACGAAAAAATGTATTAAGGCATTCAAATGACCAGTAAATGGTCCACGATTAAGGGGATCGATATCAGCCGTTCATTTAAATCACTTTCATCTTAACCTTGATCTTTCCTATATTTACAAGTCATGCCACTCTCAAAAATCTATAAATAGGCTCCCATTCTTCACATGAAGGAGGAGAAAAAAAGAGGAAGAGAAGGAAAGAATTTGGGAGGCTCCTCGCCGCCGACCACAACTAAAGTTCTTCCTGAACATCGTCGGACTTCTGTCGGTTTGTCGACCGCTGCCGGAATTCTACCCATTCGTCGACCACCGCTAGAGTTCTTCCCAACCGGAGCCAGACTTCTGCCTGTTCATGGATCACCAACGAACTTCCACCCGTTCATCGACCTCTACCAGAGTTCTTCCCGACCACCGCGAACTTCCACCTGTTCGTCAACCATAGCCTGACTTCGGGCATTCGTCGATCACCGCCAGAGTTCTTCTCGACCGTCACCGGACTTCCACCTATTCGTCGATCACCAATGGACTTCCACTCGTTCGTCGTTCACCAACATACTTTCACCAATTCATCGACTACCGCCAAGTACTTCTTGACCGCTATCGAACTTCTTCCTGTTCGTCGACCACCGTCGGACTTCTGTTCGTTCTTCGACCACCGCCGAAGTTTTTCCCAACTTCCGTTAGACTTCCATCAATTCGTCATAAACTATAGTCCTTCTAACCATCATCGCTCCGTCCGACTACGGTCCTTCCGACCACATCGCCCAACTACGGTCCTCCGACCTCTATCGCCCCGCCGACTACAGTCCTTCCACCATCGCCAAACTATAGTCCTTTGGGCATCCATCTATCCCATGACTACGGTCCTCTGACCATCATTGCCTGCCAACTATGGTCCTTCCAACCACCATCGCCTGACTACGGTCTTTTTGACCTCCGTCGTCTGACTACAGTCCTTCCGGACACTGTCATCCGACTACAGTCCTTCCGACTTACATCACTCGCCGACTATGGTCCTATCGCCCAAACAAACATATCAACATGATTCTTCCAACTCCCACACATATAATGCACTTTATCTAATGAATATTTGCTATATCAAGCCAAGACCTTCCTCCTAAGGAAGGGCCTTAGTTATAATCAATTGCTAACACTAGTGGATTCATTCAAACTGGGCCAGACCCCATTATTTTTCTCCTTTTTAGGAGTTTTCACGTAAAAATTATGGTGTCTTTTATAAATGCTATAACCATACTTTCTTATATGTTTGTGTGCTGGATCTTCGTACAAATTTAAGACGCTAAATTATATCACTCTCTACCGCCGTAAATATTCCAGGACTTAACAAGGGGTATTTATGATGTGAAGATTTATATATAAATTATGTGATGTTGCATTTGAAAACCATTCACACCATTTTTTTGGTGCTCTTTTCTCTTCTTGAACCTGCTTTGAAGAAAATTCTACATGCACCTAACTCATTTAATCACAATGCCTCTAATAGACTGTAGGTACTCATTACCCTTGTGTTGGTCTATCTAATATCGAGGGAGAGAAAATAAATTGATCTTTCAACAACTCTTAGAATATTGAACATGTTATTACTGTTAAATTAAAAATAAACGGTGCATGTGAACTCATAAGATGGAAATTTAAGGAATCATGGTCATCCAATGTGAGAATTCATTAAAATTTTTGGATATTGTTTCAAGTTTTAGAAATTTGATTGCTCGTTAACTAATCAGCTGGTTTAGTTTTTTGTTGATATAAGTGTTGGTTGTTGTTTTGGGTTAGTTTTATTTTAAGATGTAATGGATCTATGCAAATTTGTTTATAATCCTTATGCATGCTATCGTCGAGTATTCTTGGTGTTGAATTTAGTTAGCTATTAGTAGGGGTATCAATATTTAACCCAACATGAAACCCGATTAGACCTAATCCAAAAAATTTCGGGTTCGGGTCAACTTGTTTGCCATACGAGTCGGGTTCAGGTTCAAGATTCCAACCCATTTATAAAATTGGGTTTGGTTCAGGTTGACCGAAAAAACCCGTGATCATCCCTCTGTAGCCTGATGCTGCGCTCGCGAGTTCCATCCAGCGTTCAGACTCCGCCATATAGTGTTCGGACTCTGCGATCCAGCGTCCACACCGACACGGCTCGATCCAGCCTGATCCGCTGTTCTCACAATCCGTCTGCTCGTTCAGCGTTCGCAGTTCACACTGTCCATTCGAACTTTGTCACTTCAGCATTCGTAATCGGAGCTCGATCCAGCCTGACCCGGCGATCCCGCTGAGCACTTCCCACATCCGGTCGAACTCCTCCCTCCGCAGTCTACACCGATGATCCCGCAATCGCGAGCGTTCATCCTGCAAGCCCTCTGACCTCCAGCCTTCCGCTATCCTCACGAACGAACGTACACAGCCCAGCAAGGCGAACCCTCTCTCCTCACGTGCTCACGTAGCCCAGTTCATGGGTCAGGACGGGTCATCCCGGTAACCTGCATGGGTTAAGTCCGGATCTGAATTTTAGACCCGTTTCTAAAATCAGGTCGGGTCAACCCGTTTGGACCCAGCTCAATTCCGGGTTCGACCCGAAAACCCATTGTGACACCCCTAGCTATTAGGTTAGTCTTGCCTTTGCTAGAATCTCTTTTTCATTTCTCACATCTTTAGTCTTTTGATAGGAATGACCTTTGTTTTTGGCCCATCATTTTGTTAAGAACTTCTATTTTTTGGAGTTCCTTTTATGAAGCTCTATACAATAATGTTACACGGTGTTGATGTTGATGATCGTGTATGCTCAACAAATTAATTCTTTGAATCTCTTTTGGTTGTAGGAAGGAGCATATTTTCAATCTTTTTTGTTGGATGTTTGATGCCTCTCTAATTTTTTATTTTTTCATATATATCAATTCATGATGAACTCCCACATTGCAGGAGTTTCTTTTCGAGCACACATTTTCTCAAAATATTAATACACCTTAGTTTTAATAAATCCATACAAATAAGATATTAGAATAAAAATCACTAAAATCTAAAATAGGGTAAAACTTCATCAAGAGCCACAACAACATTGGACCTAAAAAATATTATTATGAGAAAAAAAAATCAATCCAACTTAGTCCTTCAAACCACCAAAAACTTGAGCATATATAGTCTTAATAAATCCTCTAATATTTTTATAACATTTTCTATCTACCCATCTATTTATCGGTGAAAGCTATGTTGAAGTTTAAATTGGTAACCAAAACTTCTTGCATGTCACTCCATTAACTAGAGATAAATGTAACATTATTGTTAAATATAAGAATATTAGTTACTCCATGCAATCTAATTGTTATCTCTTTTAAATCTACCGAGTTACTCTTCCTTATTATGTAGGTTTCACATTTAGATACGATTTCGATTATTTCCCTCTTTAATTCAATCTACCAAAATACTTCAAGGTCATGATATCATATTATTTATAGGGTGCAATTGGCCTCACGAATTAAAAACCCTTAATTGACCTATGAGTCAACGCTACATTTTTATTTACCCACAACCCTGCTCTCTTCGTTGACATAGCATGATTAGTCAACTTCTCATACTCCTTATTAATCTTATAGGATTCCTTAATCCTCTCATGTATAGTATTTGAGATAATAGTTCATTATCCACATCAACTAGTTCAACTACTTCCAATTCTAACTTTTCATCTCATGAATCAATATAAACTCAGAAATAATATTGTCACTCCATTGAACTTTATTGCAGGAAAAATTGGCATTATTGGCGAACTTTCCGACGGTATTATATCCGCACGTAATAGCGGAGATGTAACTGGCAGATATTCCGCCAATTAATTACCGGCTAGTAGTCCGGCGGATGCACGGTAGGAAATTACTGGCGAAGGCAATGCCCGATTTTTTTAAAGTCGGAGGTACCTGCCAGCTGAAAATGCGCCAAAAATTGTTCGGCGGAAAACCAGCTGGCTTATTTAAACACGACAAAATTTTCCAGCAGAAATGCCGCCTAAGACATCTTCGGCAAAAAATTCGCCGACAGTACCGCTGGAAAAGGCCCTATTTTCCCTCCCGGCACTATTCGCAATCATTTTGCTCTTCATTTCATTCCTGCTTCGCTCCCAGTCATGTGAGTCACCTTTCGCCGAATGCCGCCTTTGTACGCCTCCTCTGTCTCTGTTGTTCACCGCTTCGGTCGTCGAAACCGCCGTAAGTTTTTTTACCGTTAGCCCATATCTTTTTGCTTTCGCATGGATGTTCTCGGTAGACATTTGCAAGAGATTGTACCATGGTGTATGCATTTTGTTGATGATATTTTTCTCATTGATAAGACTAGAGAGGGAGTTGATAGTGAAATAGATGGTTAAAGTGGAGCTAAAAGGAATCATGTGAACCTTATTAGTGATTTCATTCCCATAAAGAAATCAAGTTGGATTCCCCTCAAACTATTAGTTGATTTCATTCCCATACTTTTAGTAGAATTCAAGTTTGATGGTTAAAGTGGATGAATGCATTGGGCTTATTGTGTGATAAAAAATTCCTATCAAACTTAGGGGAAAATTCTATAAGATGGTGGTGAGACCTCCAATGCTTCATGGTGCAAAATGTTGGTCATTAAAAAAGAAGCATAACATTAAGTTAGGTGTTTTTAGAGATGAGAATGCTCATGAGTGGCTTTACTCTTAGAGATAAGATACAAAATGAGCATATACGTGAAAAGATTGGAGAAGCTCCTATGGAAGATAAGATTAGAGAGAATGAGAGAGTCGCCTTAGATGGTTTGCTCACATAAAACGGCGGCCTCTCGATGACCCAGTTAGAAAAGTAGAGGTATTAGATTTGACTTATGTAAAGAAAGGTAGAGGTAGATCTAAAAACACTGGTCAGAAAATATTATAAATGATATTTTTTTATTAGATTTAAATGAGATTTTGACTCTTAATAGAAGACAATGGAGAAAAAGGACTCATGTAGTTGACCCCACCTATTAGGATAAAGACTTTGATGTTGTTGTTAATTTATTGACTTTCAAGTAATATTGTGTTTCTGGGGGACAAATTCTATTGGAAGTACCGGCGGATAAACCACCGAACGCGTCTGCTGATTAGTTCCCGGCAGAAATGCCCTATAATTTGTCTGCCGGTATTTCCGGCGATACATTTCCGCCGGAAATTTCGGTGGACAAACCATTGGGAAGAGCAACTCGCAAACGACGAATTCGGCTTCACAATTCCGCCGGAAGTCTGTTGGGAAATCCGCCGAAAGTATCTCTGGCCAAAAACTTCCGCCGAAGCAATATTTTCGATGCTCGTTTTATCGTCGACCAAATTTTCGTTGGCAATCCGCCGGAAATGCAAAATTTCAGATGGAATTCCTTGTTTTCCAGCGGATTTAGGTCGCCGCAAATATAAGTTTTTCCTATAGTTTCAGAGCAGTATTAGTCTTATTATGTTTATATTGAATATTGATATCATCGTCGTTAATTCATTACAACACCTTCGTTACCCAAATTCAACTCATTTTGAGTGAGATGTACTTCAAGCTCTAATGATAAATGCGTATCTCACAACTCACTCTATATAAATAATATCTTCAAAACATTAGTGAAAAATATAATTGTAACTAACTCTAAATTACCTATAGGTAAATTATTACTTTACTTTGCAATATAAAAATATGATACACCCCTTTTAAGGATAATTTATTGAACACCTAATTCCCTCAGCATAAGAAGTTATTGTCAATATGGGTTCCAACAACAAACAACTCTTCAACTTTTGATAATTATATTCATATTTAATTACATTTAAATATTAATCATAACATTCAAAAGTTGAGAAGTAGATAATAACTTTGAATGCTTAGCACAAGACTTTAATGGTTTGTTTGAATCTCAAAGAAGTGTATAAAAATAATTTTCATGTGAATGGTTGCTACTCTTAGTTTATCCCATGACAATATGTTCTTTTATTTTGTATGTTTAGATAGATTGTATCAATCTTAAAGCTAAATGTGGGCAAATATGATCTTCTTGATATGTTATTGATTGATGAATGAGTATTTCATGTAGTCATATCAATTATTATCGTTCACCATAAATTCTTTTTTATACATAAGAATTATAACATCATCACAAAAAAGAAAAAAAAATTTATTTGTATACTTACAACGTCAACATCTATTTTTTTTACCCTTAAATAAAATTTTGGCGCAGATACAAACCCCAAAATCTCATTAGAGCATTTCTTCTAATTTTTTTATTTAAGTCATCAAGTTTGAGATAATCCAAATTGCATTTAATTTGATTGTTATTTAGGTTTTCAATTGTGGGTATGAATACTATTTAAACTACCTCAATATAAAAAATAACAACAAATTAAATACCTTTAATAATAAATACTATAACATAACATTATATAAACTAAAAAATCTCTTAGTAAACAAATAAAAAAAATTGTGTAATATAAAATTTAAATGAATATTTATGTATTATACTCAATTTAATATAAATTTAAAAATTTTAATGCTCATTCTCATTAAATTTTGCTAAGTAAATCCTGATATGATTCTCCTAAGTTAATTTGCTTCATTAACTACTAAGCAATCCTATCAGTAACTAGTGGGCTAAAACACCCAAAAACATCACAAGGATCATGCAACTTATATCTGCCTTCCACTTTCAAATTTCCATCCCACCAAATGAAAAAAATTCCATGCTCACCAAGTCTCAAAATTCCATCCAAAGTGCATGGCTTGATCCACCCAATCAAAACAATCATGACGGTCCCCTGCCTTCCATTCCTCTCAGAAATTAACCCAGAGACCATCATGATTTCACCACATCATGTAGATAAATTAATCTAGAGATAACCAAAGCTGCGACTTTTAAGAGAATTCCGCGTGCGCCCCGTGCCATTACTAAGCCTTTTTTTCTATTGGACTCCGGCCGCACCGCCCTGAATGAAAAGAACTGAAGAAGACAACAAGGATAGTGTTTCTGTTCTGCCTTTGAAAAGAAAAGTGAAGGTGGAAACAGAAAGCGTGGAGCTTTGGGATTCTATCAGATTCAGAGAAGACAAATGGCAGGATTTGTATAAAAAGTTTCCAACTTTGGCATCCGCTTCTTCTTCTATTGTATCTTGTTCTGCCATTTGCGCTTTAGAAACCAAAGCGGAAATCAGAGGTAGCTGAAAAGCCATGGATGGGGAGATTCGTACTCGGTTCAAGACAATATGCGTCTATTGTGGGAGTAACTCCGGCAATCGAGCCGTGTTTAGTGATGCTGCTCTGGATTTGGGTCAAGAACTGGTGCGCGCCGCGCCCTCTCTTGTACTCTTTTGGTTGTGTAGTTCTCTTCAAGTTTCCATTTTGGAGTAGTTTGTAAAACTTCTAGCCTTTTTTTTAACTTTGATTGCAGGTGAAGAGAAGAATAGATTTGGTTTATGGTGGAGGAAGCGTGGGATTGATGGGTTTGATCTCCCAAACTGTTCATGATGGGGGATGTGATGTTCTTGGGTACTTGCTAGACTTTACGCTTTCCAACTGTTTGAATTTATTTGTCAAAAAACTTTTCAATTTTATTTGACTTTTCATCTGTTGGTTCTTATTGAGCCTTACCTGCTGTTCTGATATGTTTCATTGCCGGCAAGCAGGATCATTCCCTCTGCTCTTATGCCTATAGAGGTAAGAAAGTCTACAAAGTAGGAACTCATTTTTCTTCTTTTTTATTACTTGTCTTTTCAATATGCCTGGTTTTACTGACGGGGTCTTTTCGGATTCAACATCCTTGCATATGATCTCTATCTTTTCTATTTTCACCTGAGGCCCCAGTGACATCTTCAAAACTTTTAACTGATTATTTTTTTTATTGTACTAAAAATAAAGTAAAAAAGAGTTTCTTTGTTCCTTGACTTCTCAACCATTGGAAAGTTTTTGAAAGGGTGTTGAAATATGCTTCATCCAAAATTACTGTTTAAAACTTTACATCTTGTTGTATTTCTCATATAGAATGAAAGATTATTTACATGTTTTTGCCAACAGTGTTTGTATTTCCTCTCTGCTACAGCTCCAAAGCGCTTTCATTAATGTGTTCAAATCTGCATATGTTTAAGACTTTTTAGTCTGCTCATTGTATTTTTAGTTTAAACTTCTACAAACATGTTAATTTAGTTGGAAATTTGTTGAATGCTTTCATCAAATAAAATGAGCTACTAAAAAAGCTCATAATGACTGATGTAAATATTTTAGCTCCTATTAATCACGCCAAAATCTTTAGTGGTTAACAAGTTTGACTACCTCATTTGAAGAAGTAGTTTTATTGTTGAGAAGAAGATCATGTAATGAACCAGGCCTTGTTTTATGTTCTCACCATAAAGCAGATATCTGGTGAAACTATTGGAGAAGTAAAAAAAGTTTCTGACATGCATGAGAGAAAGGCTGAAATGGCCCGACGATCGGATGCCTTTATTGCTCTTCCTGGTATATTTTTTTGCTATTTTGGACCATTAGTTGATTATTTTTCAACATAATATATGATTTGTTTTCTAATCATTTAGGAGGATATGGAACAATGGAGGAGCTCTTGGAGATGATCACATGGTCACAACTAGGAATACATGATAAACCTGTGAGGCTTAATATACTTTCTTGAGAAATTAAAGTTCTACCAGCAGAATAATGAAAATTCCTTCAAATTACTGGATGTTCAGGTTGGCCTATTGAATGTTGATGGTTATTACAATCCATTGCTTGCATTATTTGACAAAGGTGTAGAGGAAGGTTTTATAAAGACATCTGCAAGAGAGATAGTTATTTCTGCTGCAAAAGCAAATGAACTGCTAGAAAAAATGGAGGTACCCATATGTTTTGCATTCTTATTCTAAACAGAAAACAAACTGAAAAAATAAGAAATTTCTCTTGGAATTGCAGCAATATACTCCGCGACACGATCAAGTTGCATCTCGGACAAGTTGGGAGCTTTCACAGCTTGGCTATTCCAAACCACCAATTTGACACTAATTTCTGATTTTTCAAGCTATCATATATTAGATTTGATGTGATTTTTTTAACATAATTTGTATCTGAGAACATACAAATGATTATAATTGCCCATCAAATGTCTTTCTTGCTGCTGATTGAAATTTCAATAAAATGATCTCAGAGCCTCCTTTGCAAACCTTGCATGCCCAAGTTAATGATTTTTCCCTTATTTAGTAAGAGAAATTAAATTCCAAATGACCAGACAGCAATGTTCTGATATGATATTGTATTATTGATTGGTTAAGATTTATATATTAGTTGTATCCTATAAGGAGATGTTTAAGTATTTGTTATGCAATAAATATTTATTTTATCTGTGTATTGATAATACTATCGGCATTTAAATCTTCCTTTGTTGAAGTTGTTCTTGACTCATTGATACATTGGGAGCTCTTTTGAAATTGAAAACTCTTATAACTAACTCTAAATCTTTCCGACTTAGCTTTCACTGCATGTTCCACATTCTGCGCTGATTACCTAGATTTTCAAGTAATATTAACCAGAATCACTGTACCGTTTTCATCTTATATTCATTATTTTCTTCTGAAACCTTCTTAGGCTTCATATTTAAAGAAGAATAATACATAGGGCATTAGGCTACATAGAAATTGCATGGTCTATGCAGATTTAAAGGGGAAAAAAAAAATGGAAAATGAGCCCAGCAACCTGTAACAATCACCACAATAAACTGAAAGAACTCAAGAGGAGAGTGAAGGAGCCTGTGATAATTTAAACTATGATCTTCTGATGTGTGAGTGATGTATTTGAAGGGATATAAAAATATTTTTGTCTCTATTACTTCAAATGAAGCACGAGCATGAATTAGCATTTATTGGACATATGGTTGCTTCCAAAACCGCCTTGGCCTAGAAAATCATCATAATAATTTGGTGCTAGTGCCCATCACCAACACCTCAGTTGTCTTTTTTTTTGGGGGGGAAATGATCATAATGTTCTTTGATAGTTGTGCTTATCACATCATCCAATTAGCCTTTCTCCTTGTGCTAAATGTAAGTGCTAAAATAACATATCTTAGTTATATCTTCACAATCATGTAAAATGATATGCTTTATTTCATTTGTTAATGCAAAGATGATGATAGAGGATAGAGAGCTTCTTTTTTGTCGTATGAGGCACCATGAGTAGTTTTGGAACTTGATGTTGGAATATAGTCTAAAGTTATGTGATAGTTTTTTTTTTTCCCAAGAACAGATCTGACATACACAGATAGTACAATCAAGCATGATGCCATTTAGCCATGGAGTTAGATTATTTAATGTTACAGTTGTATAAGCATTAACTCCAGTGATTTTAACATAGCAGGTAGATTATAATTAGAAGGGATGAATGGAAAATGATTAATTATAGTTCAATAATTGGGATAAAACTAATGATGATGATGATGCCTTCAACATTCAAGTCAAACTAGCGCATCTATTGAAATAAATAATACTAATAATAATAATAATAATTAGCTGAGCTTATATATAGTATAAAGTTGGCCATTCATCATTGAATCCATGAAACTGATCATAAATGAGATAAATTTAAGCAGTTTTAGGTATTCAACCATCTACAGTTTGGATATCTACCTGTCAGAAGAAAGGGGACAAGAGAAATTCATCACTGCCATATGGGGGGGAACATGAAAGAGTCAGCATGAAGCATAAACAGCTAAGCTGCACAGTCCACTTGCTTTAATTTTTTTGTTTTTAAGTGTTCTATATTTTACAGGTACAAATTAATTTCTATTTTATGGAAAGCTTAGAAGTAAATGTACTAAAAAGCAAGAGTAAAATAGAACTGACTGAAGCATAATCCATATTCTACTCTAAATGCTCCAAATTAGGAAAAAGACCTTTGAATTTGGTAGTAGAGGAGCTAGTAGAGGAGTACTTGGACAATGAAGACTTGGAAGAAACAATCTTGCTACTTGTATTTTTCTAGGGTTGTGAAGTGAGCTCGCATATAGCTCAAAAATTGGTTAGGTTTTGCGTCGGATCTATCATAAATTGAATCAATGATCAACTATAACTAATGAATTAGGCACAATTGAACATGAATTAAGTCGGACCTAAATCAGGTCGAGCTAACTTGAGAATAGTTTGAAATGCATACATGCATAATTATATTTTCTTAGATTCATTAAGTAGGTGATTTATACATTTGTAGTTAATAAAAGGATTGATGTAGCAGACCCCATGTAGTGAAATAAAGGTTTGATAACGTTGTTGTAGATACATCTCTTATATATATATGTATGTGTGTGTGTGTTTGTTTGTGACTTTTGAGCAAATTAAGATAAACTCATACACATCACATACATCAAATTCAAGATCTCTTGATTGATAGACAAAGCTCTCAACCAACCAATCAAGGTGAGGTGCATATTTATATATATTAATACATGGTTATTATTGCGTCCTAGACTATTCACGGTGGTAGAGCAATATAAAGTTTAACGTCTTAGCTTTGTAGGAAGATTAAGCACACAATCAGATAAGAGAGAGGGTGTAGCGTTCATAAGAGACACCAAAATCTTTTACGTGGAAAACCCTTAGAAAGGGGAAAAAATCATGAGGCCTGGTCCAGTTTGAATGAATTCACTAGTGTTTGCAATCAGTTACAAATAAGGCCCTTCCCTGGGGGAAGGCCTTGGTTTGATGTAGCAAATATACATTATAAAGAGTGCATTACATGGTGGAAATCGGAAGAATCAGATTGATATGTTCGTTTGGTCGGTAGGACCATAGTCAGCTTGTGACGGAGATTGGAAAGACCGTATTTGCATGATGGTGGTCATAAGAACCATAGTCAACTGGCGACGGAGGTCAGAAAGATCATATTCGGGTGATGGTGTTCGAAAGGACCATAGTTGGCGGGCGACGGAGGTCAGAAAGAATGTTAACAGGCGATGGAGGTCGGAAGGACTGTAGTCGGCAGGCGATGGAGGTAGTAAAGACCGTTGTCTGGCGACAGAGGTCAGAAGGACTATAGTCGGCGGGCAATGAAGGTTGGAAAGATCAAAGTCGGCAGGTGAGGGTGGTCGAAAGGACCGTAGTATGGCAATAGAGGTTGGAAGGACCGTTGTCAAGCAATGGAGGTCAGAAGGATCGTAGTCGGCGGGTGATAGTGGTCATAAAGACTATTTTCTAGCAATGGAGGTTAGAAGGACCGTAATTGGCGAGAGATAGTGGTCAGAAAGTCCGTTGTCTGGCGATGGAGATCGAAGGGATTGTAATTAGTAGACGATAGAGGTTAGAGGGACCATAGTTGGCAGGGGACGGAGGTCGGAGGGACTGTTATCGGCGGTCGACGGTGGTCAGACGGACCGTAGTCGGCGAGCGATGAAGGTCGGAAAGATCGTATTCGGGTGAGGGTGGCCAGAAGGACCGTAATCGGTGGGCGACAGTGGTCGGAAGGACTATAGTCGGCAGGCGACGGAGGTTGAAAGGATTGTTGTCAGACGACGAAGGTCGAAAGGATCATAGTCAGCGGGCGACGGAGGTTATAAAGACCATTGTCTGTCGATGGAAGTCGAAAGGATTATAGCGGTGGGTGACAGTGGTTTGAGGGACCGTAGTCGGCAGGCGATGGTGGTTGGAGGGACTATATTTGGCAGCCCGACGGAGGACTAACAATGGTTAGAGTGAGTAAACTTTTCATCTTAACGATCCACGGATATCCAGCACACAAATATAGAGAGATGGAGAGAAGTAAAAATACTCGATCTTTTTTACGTGGAAAGCCTGAAGAGGGAAAACCACGGGGCCTCGCCCAGGTGAAAAAATTCCACTAAATTTAAGTGAATTATAAATGTTGACCTGTCCCTTGACTTAGAGGGGGTCAAATTACAGTAGTTTGGAAAGTTAGATAAAGGTCTGGTGACGGTCGGACGGAAGTCCGACAGCGTCCGGGTAGAAGTTCTTCTGATAGGGAATGATCCGACGAAGGTTAGGCGGAAGTCCGGTAACGCTCGGTTGCTGAGTAGAAGTTCGGTCGCAGTCGGCGGCCGGGTGGAACTTCGGTTGTGGTCGGCGACTGGGTGGTTGTCCGATGAAGGTTAGGCTGAAGTCCGGCGGCGGTCAGCGATCGGGCGGTGGTACGACGATGGTCGGGCTGAAGTCCGGCATTGGTCGGCGGCCGGGTGGAAGTCTGGTGGTGGTCGGCGGGCTGGTAGTGGTCCGACGATGGTCGGGCTGAAGTCTAGTGATAGTCGACGACCAGGCAGTGCGGTGGTGCTGGCGCTCTTGAAGCCTTAGAGCTCTCTCCAATCTATAGATCCCCTTCATGTATAGAGTGGGGGGTCTATTTATAGATTTTTTATGAGTGACACACCTCATAAATATAGAGAATATCTGGGGCAGGTTCGGAGTGGTCCATTGGATGGCTTGTATTGATTCCTCGATCATAGAGAATTTTTCAACTGTTTAAATGTCTTCATGATGTCGGAATTCAACGATCTTGGGCTCGTTGGATTCGTCTCGCTGGGACGCTTGATTTCACTATAACCATGCCATATTTGGATATCATTTTGTCATCCAAATAATGCTTTGATCCTTCCAAATATGGTTCGGGCCCCCGATTTGGACCCATTTGGGCTCGGGTTGCAAGGGCGGATCCCAGCTGTGCTCAGAGTGGTGGGCAAATGCCCACCCTAAAAAAAATATATTAGGAGGGCTATTTTTGATATTTTGCCCCCCCCTTAAAATGTTTTTTTCCCCTAGTTTTATGAAAGCTGCCCATCCACGCGCTACCAGCCGGCATTCATTTCGCAAAAATCCCTTCATTTCGTGAAAATCCCTCAGCGGGCAGCCCTCTCTCAGCCGACTGCGAGGAACGTCGGAACACTCGGCCGCTGTTGACGCCAACTGTGACTAGAGTCTAGAGGAGAATCCCGCCCAATTTTTTGTCACCTTGGCTTCAATAAGCTCCCTGCTCGGCTGCTCCCCCTTCCCAAGATAAATCCTGCCGGCGCCTAGTTTTTCTTCTCAATTTGCATATTTTGCTTAGTTTAAATCATAGATGTATCATGTCTTTCATGTGTTGTTGTGGTCTTTAGTAAATCATAAATATATTACAGCCTATAGAGTACAGGCAGAAGATAATGATGTTTTTTTGTGGATTTGCTTTATGAATAATCATATATGTATCATGCCTTTCATGTGTTTGGGATGGCAGCAAGGTTGTAAATCCCTAATCTCATGCAGTCATGCTTGAATTAATTTTTGTAAGGATAGATAGATGCAAATGTGTTTAGTTAAGAAAGGGGTAACAAATTTGTCTCAAAATTTAATTCTGATATGATTGCAGGTAGATTTGTGAAATCTATTTCTGTCTGAATACTCTAAGATTGACTCGATTCTTATGAGAATTCCTTATAGCATTGTTGATTTAGTCAGATTTTGCTCATTCTGAATTTTGTCTAATATTAATAATTTTGATACATCTTCTAAAAATTTACTGGTCCATATTTGATTGATATTTTGATACATCTTCAAAAAATCATTTTTCTATAGATTCATTTTAGTTAGGAATGAATAGTGAAAACTTCATAAATGAAATCCAAACATTATAATAGTATCATTGATGTTTATTGCACTTCTTTTATTAGGCTTTTGAGAAATGGAATGATTCTTGAAGCGAAAAGAGTGTGTCGAGATTGGTATTAACAATCTCCCTGCTGACCCTGGTCTTAGACCATCAATCTGGAGTTATGATGTGAATGAGCGTGATAAAGTTCACAAAGCTTATTTGTTGAAGGGTCCACATCAACCAAAAAATCATTGTTTCCCTCAATCAGTGATAGGAAATATTGCATGTTGATTCAACTCTAAATGGTTTGAAGAATTTCCTGATTGGATAGAATATAGTGTAAAAAAAGATGCAGCATTTTGTCTTTATTGCTACTTATTTAAGCCTCAAGAGCAAGTTAGTACTTGCCAAGGCGGTGGAGACACATTTGTTGGTGAGGGATTCAAGAATTGGAAAAGAAAAGAGAAGCTTTTGAGTCATGTCGGAGAACACAGCAGTGCACACAATAAGGAAAGACAGAAATGTGAGTCTTTAACGAAGCTTCAAGAGCAGAGTATTCCTGCTTTATGGTCGAGCAAGGAAGATAAGAATAAAAAGGAATATCGCATCATGTTGATTGCAGCTGTTGATTGTGTTCATTTTCTTATTCGTCAAGGGCTATCGTTCCGTGGGCATGATGAATCATCCAACTCAAACAACCAAGGGAATTATATACAACTATTTCAATTTCTTGCTAATCACAATAAAGAGGTAAAAAGGTTACATTTGAAAATGCAAGTGCTAAGCTAAAATTGATTGCACCAAAAGTCCAAAAGGAGATTTGTAGTTCTATGGCTGCTGAGACCTTGGCTGTAATCATGAATAATATTGCTGATTCTTATTTCATCATTCTAGTTGATGAGTCCCGTGATGTGTTTATAAAAGAACAATTAGCTGTTGCAATGAGATGCATAGACAAATTGGGCCAGGTAATAGAGAGGTTCATTGGTATTAGTCATGTATCTTCAACAAACGCAGTTGCACTCAAGACATCATTTGAAGCTCTTCTAGCAAAACATTCATTAAATATACATAAAATACGGGGTCAAGGTTACGATGGAGCATCTAATATACGAGGTGAGCTTAATGGTTTGAAAGCACTCATTCTGAAAGATAATCTGCAGGTTTTCTATATTCTTTGTTTTGCTCATCAAATCCAATTATGCTTAGTGTTTGTTACAAAAATCATTGACAAGTAAAGCATTTATTTGAGATCACTTCAAGAATTGTCAATATTATTGGAGCTTCATGCAAGAGAAATGATACCCTAAAAGCTGTTCAACGTGATAAGATAGTTTTTCATTTAAGTTGTGGAGATTTAAATAGTGGTTGTGGTTTGAATCAAGAAACAAATTTGCATCGTGCTGGTGACACCCGTTGGAGTTCGCATTTTCAAACATTAATTAGTCTAACCAAAATGTATGCTTCTATACTTGAAGTGCTTGAAATTGTCAAGGAAGATGGGATACATGATCAACAATCAGTGGAAGCTGGCGTTTTAATACATGCCATGGAATCATTTGACTTTGTCTTCACATTGCATTTAATGATTGATATTTTAGGGATTACAAATGAATTATCACAAGCCTTACAAAGAAAGGATCAAGATATTATAAATGCAATGAAATTGGTACAAGTGTCAAAGAACTGATTGCAGATGATAAGGGAAAATGGATGGGTGCCTTTAATTGAAGAAGTGTCACGATTTTGTAATGTTTTTGAAATTGAAGTTCCCAATACGGATTCTAAATTCAAGGCTCGTGGATGGTTAGTACAAAAAAGTGCAGAAATAACAAATTTTCATCATTATCGAGTTGATTTATTCTATGTTGTTATTGATATGCAACTACAGGAACTGAATAATCGATTTTCTGAAACTAGCACATAGTTACTTCTTTGTGTGACATGTCTAAATCCGAGTAATATGTTTTTCTTCTTATGATAAGGAAAAGTTAATTCGTCTTGCAGAGTTATATCCAGCAGATTTCTCTATGGTTGATTTGGTGTCTCTTGAATATCAACTATCTACTTATATTATTGATATGCACATGAGAGATGAGTTCACATCATTGACTAGCATTGCTGATCTTGCAAAAAAGATGATAAAGGACAAAAAAATATTGTGTATCCCCTGGTTTATAGACATATTATTTTGGCATTGACTTTACCACTTGCTACTGCTACAGTGGAGAGAACATTTTCTGCAATGAAGATTATTAAGCATCGGTTGCGTAGCAAAATAGGTGATGCTTGGCTCAATGACTGTCTTGTGCCTTATATTGAGAAAGAAATATTTGATTCTATTCTGAATGAAGTCATTATGCAACATTATCAGAAAATGTAAAGTAGAATGCAAATTTTGTAATTTTTTTTATTTCATATAATATAATAAATTACAAGACTTTGTTTGGGACTGAAATTCTGACCTGTTATATATATATATATAATATTTATTTTTTTATATATTAAGTTTGCCCACCCTAAAAAAATGATCTGGATCCGCCACTGCCGAGTTGGACCGATTTTGGTGTTGTAAGGTTCGTCTCTTTGAGACTTTCAGTTTGACTATAAGTTTGATAAAATTGGAATTCAAATGATCCCAAATTTAATTTTAAAAGTTTTTAATTTGAATACGCCTCGAGATTTGTGCATGATCAAGATGATTTTTGATGACGTATCAGTTATACATTGGAGCAGAGTTTTATCTTGAATAAACTAACATTTATGAAACATTTATGGACCAAATTTTGTTGGAATTAAGATCACATAAAACCAAGATATAATAATGCTTGACTCAATTTGAGATCACAACAAATAATTTTAAGCTAATCTTGCACTATAATTAGAGCTCATTTATTGTTCTTAAGAGTTTCATGGGCGAAATTTAGGTCTATCACATACTAGAAGTTAAGTCGTTAGGAAGTGTGATGCTTTTAACTTCTTTGCTTCAAATGGTGATATACACACAATCTGATGAATGAAGACAATAAGGAATGCATTATTTTTCATACATGAAAAACTCATTAAAGAGAAAAAACAAAGCTCCTATTAATGATAATTTTTTTTACTTCTTGTTGTTGTAGTCTAATGTTTTAAATACCCACCCTTCTTCAACATTGGAGAAGGCATCAATACAATAAAGGTTAACTATAGAAAACACTCATATTGTGGTGGAGTGAGAAATCCAAATGGTGATAGTTCTAGTAACAATAGTGAGTAGACCTTCTCCTTCAAGAGGGGGATGACTAGATAATTGAAATTAGTGAATAAATTGGAGTTGGGATCACCAGGTCAATCAACATGAGGCTTCAAGAAAAAATTAACACGATGGAACTATCTATGATTTTGGAATTCATTGAGTAAAATAATTGAAGTTGTGATATATTTATATATTTTTTAGTGAAGTATCCTTATCTGATAATATATTGGAATATTTTCTATTCTTATTAACAATGGACTTAGTTAAACACATCCTCCCCTGATCAGTTGGACCACCTTTAGGTCAACCTAATCAATTTGATAGTGATGTGGTAATGGCATGCAATCAACCAATGATCAATGGTGGTGGTGCCATGTTAGTGTTCTGATGGCCATTATTGTTGAAGTATTTGATTAATGAATATAATTTACCATTCCAAATCTCTCAACACCATGAAGCCAATAAATATGACATATTGCACTCTAAATTGATAGGAACAATTTTGAGCAAGTTTAGAGATCAAATATGAGATTGACAGGAAATAATGATAATTGTTAAACATTTTGTATGTTGTAGTAATATTTTTCTTGAGAGCCATTCAAAGCCATGGACAATATAACACCTAATGTTTTGCTCTCAATATAGGTTTGATATGTGCTACTTCAATAATTACTGTTAGGGTTAGCTCACTAAACTGATCAAACTTGAGAACTCAACCCATGACCAAGTCCCAAGGTTCTCTAGTCTAGTTACCCGATTTGTCATTCTACTCAAATTAGTTGATATCTTCCTTACAACTTCATGACTGATGTTTTCTCTTATGCCACTAAAATATGGCAAACATCCTAGTTTCAACTTTTCTCTCATATTTATTACTCCTCTACCTTGTGACTCTATTGTCGTTATCTTCTATATCATTGCTTATCGAATTTTGACCAAAATCCTAACTTCTAAGTAAAATCCAAGCTTTTAGTTACAACTTTTAGAATCATTGCCTGCCATCCCTTTTTGCCTTCTTTGATTGAATAATTCAATATTTACAACTCAAATTAACCACCAGATTGATCAAGCCCAATCACTCAACACAAGATCAACTTCCAAGGCTCTCTAAGCCCAATTACCTCTTTCAGCATTCCACTCTATCGGTAGGTTATTTTACCTGATAGCTACATAACTAATGTTTTCTTTGATGTTGTCTAAACACATTAAATTGCTTAGTTTCAATATTTCTTTTGGATCCATCAACCATCTATTTAGCGGCTCTATAGAGATATCTCCTGTATCATTACTTGTCAATTCCTAACCAGAATCCTAGCTTGCAAGCCTAGAGCTGACATCTCCTATATCATTACTTGTCAACTCCTGACCAAAAGCCTAGCTTTTGTTTGCCAACTTTTAGAATCAGTGCTTATCGACTCCCTCTTGCCTACTCAATTCACCTCTAACACTTTGGCGAGTACCTCATCTTCTGTGTGGTCTCCCCAAATAATATATGTCAACTTCCAATTAGGTGACATCAATTATATATCTAATCATTTTGACATGCATCAATTTCTTACATGAAAGGTTTAGACAATAATTTCCTTCTAGATGTGTTATGATGGCTGGTAAGACTATCAATGTTAAACCTTTTGCATGTCAACACCTCCTAATGAACATCTCAAGCTTACCCCATAAGATATAAACTAGGAATGTCCAGGTGTTCTATAGTTAAAGGATAAAAAAGAATTGCATTTCACTCTTCAGTGACTACAATGACTCCTTGCAATAGCCAATCATAAGCATGTTTTTCATTAAAAAAGCTCACCCTCTAGGATTATGTTAAGGGTAAGATTAAAAATGTTGAGATTGGACCCATTTAACACCTTATCCTTCCTTTTATCATTTTCTGTATCCCTAACTCATCTAGCTTTGTTTAGCAATGATGAGTATCCTCTTATTATATTTATCTTTCTTATATATTGGATATTTCCTCTTCAATGCCCTATGGATAAAGTCTATAAAGCTGAACTGATGCAAATCTTAATTTTTTAATACATCTTTCTTCTCCTTCTCCTTTTCTTGAAAGACATCAACCTGTTTTCTTTACTTCCTAATTATTCGATCAATTAGAGACTTATCCTCCTTTTCCTTAGTTTGTATGTTTCCCCCATGCGAATAAGTATCTTGGGCCAAAGGCTATCCATATTTATCCTCTTCAAGTGTCATCTTCCCTTTTTGTAAGCTAAGCAGTGCTTTGCCAATGTCTGACTGGTTTTTTATTTTTCACATGTTAGGTGATCTTGTTGAGACCATTTTATATATGAAGGAAAATGAGTGGATACATGCATGTAGTATTTGAATTTTAAAGCACAGAAAAAATAATTAAAATGTATTTAACTTATGTTAAGTCTCTTTTTCTTGTGTCTAATCATCAGAAAGAATATTTGCACATTTTTCACTATTTATTTTGTATAATGGTGCATATCCTACTTGGAACAAGTTCCACATGCAATAATCTATGGTTTGAATAAAGGTTATCATGCAAACTTTTCAAAAATCAAATGACATGTTATCAAATCAAGTAACTTGTATAATAGAACACTTTTTGAGCTGGTACAATTTATGGTGTGTGCGCCCCTTTAAGATATACTTCAGGTGCTGAAACCTTTCATAGAAGTAATCGCTCTGATATCAATTGAAGTGTATGACCACACCTAGGAAAGGAACCAACCAGGAAGGGGGCCAAATGGGTGACTTAATTTTAAAATCTCATTTTTTTTCATATATATATATATATATATATATATATATATATATATATTATGAGAAGTAGAAATTCTAGATAACAAAAATTACCATCATCATCAAATATATTATCCATGGTGTAAAAGTTTAAGTAAAGTAAGTAATGGCATTAAGTAAATAAAAAAACGGCATAAAATTGATTTTTATGTTATTTACTATTAAAATCTACGTCCACACTTTGAGACCTCCACCACAAGGATTTATTACTCTCTCTTTGGTTACCATTGGGAGAAGAAGCCCCGCCTCTCTTTAATGGGTAGCCATGAAATCCTATACCGCCTTCTTCTACTCCGAGCAAGAAGGCCACTACTATAGCCTACTGGCTAGTCTACAACTTCTTATAACATAAAAGTTGATATCCCTCTAATCTCTTATAAGACTTTAATGACGCAATAACTTCCCACAAAAACAATAAGAATATTGGAGGATTTGAGGTAAAAGAAAAATGAAAATGCTCTCATGAAGGAATTGAGGTAAAAGAAAAGTTAAAACAATAATGGTTGCACATGCTCTAAGGAGATTTTCTCACTTAAAATTTTTAAAATGAAAAGTTTGACATTCTTTATCCCAAAGCATTCTTCTCTCAAAATTTTTCTCACATATATTTTAGGAATTTTAGTAAACTTTTTGTACAAAGTACCCAAGAATAGAATCCTACAACAGGCTTTACTAGAAAATATGGGCAAACTATATAATATTTTTCAATCATCAATAGTACGATTAGTTTAAATAGCAAAATAACAAGAAGAAACACTTTGTTTAATCATTCATTACGATTTATTATGCCAAATTTGTATTTATTACCCACCTTATTTTTGCAGCTTAATTATATTATCTTAGGAATAAAATAGTACATTATGATATATATTGTACACTACGATCAATTCAAAATTTGAAATAATCTAATTAAAAAAAGTAACCTTATAATGGTGATTTATTTGAAATTAATACGATCACATAATATGATATAGTAATAAATTTATAAATTTCTTAAGTAATACATATTGATCTTATCTTATTCTAGGGATCATATATATATATCGAACAATATAATTAGGATTGTATAGTATGATTAGTTCCTCATTAATAAATATTTTTAACTTTTTTGAAAAAAATTAAGTTATTTTCACTCATTCTAGTGTATATGTTGGTTGTTTCATAAATTTCTTAATTTCTATAGTAAGTGCTCTAGTCCAAAATATAATATAATAGTGATTAAACTAATTTATATTTATAATCATCAAAATATGTGCTATGAGTTAAGGCTCACGGGGGCCAACATTACATATACATATTGGCAACTGGTTTTAGCTGTACGTAACTTTCCGTCTTGGTTGTGTAAGAAATAATCTTTCATTTTTTTGACGTTAATCATTCGACATGAAGTCCTGTAATAAATTTAGATGTTTTCTAAGGTCATTTATTGATGACCTAAAATACTATGGAGTGAAGGAGGGGTCACATATAAAAAATTCAAGAAGTATAGTTTTCTGATGAAAGCTACTATCATAAAAGAAGAATTTCCATTAATTAATGCCATCGAGAAAGCAAATAATGATTATATTAGCAATACAAAATGATATTGGCCTGAATGGATGAATGATGTTGTAATAACCTAAAGATACGAAAAGCAATTGGTAAATGAAAAATATGAATTTTTGAATGTCTCTTTGAACTAGAGCGCTTCGGCATTGTGCTTTGGAGCGCTGCGGCGCTGGTGGTGTCGTCATTGTGCACTAATATATATATATATATATATATATATATATATTAAATTATAAATATCCCTGCCATTTTCTCTCCCTCCCTACACTCAGCACTGCCTTGAGCGGGAACAAACCGAAGGAGGAAGAAGAGAAGGGAGGAAGGAAAGAGGAGAGAGGACACTCTCCAAGGCTTTTTGTACGTCGTTCCTATTACATTTTTTTTTTGATAAATTTGTTTCTAGGATTTTCTCTCCCCTAAATCTACCAAAAATGCGTTATCTCATGATTTTTGTAAGCTTTTATTTATAACTTTTGATAAGTTATAAATTTGATCATTATGAATAATATGATATGATTTTATTATATTTTTACTAGTTAAATATGTGTATAGAAATTTCTAGGTAAAATGATAGAGAAAATGTATACTGAAAATGGGTTGAAAGTGATGTACTCTAATTTAATATGATAATATTGAAATATAATATGGGCTGAAATGATTGATATGTACTGAAATGTGATACTGATTTGATTGAAAGGATATTTTGATTGATATCAAATATATGAAATGACAACCCCCATGTGATAACCTCAATATTCACTGATTCATTGATGGGCGTCATAAGGAGCTGGAGGCTGATTGAGAGCTATAAGAAATCAAGGCGACTGATCCATGTGATTCAAGGAGAGTTATAAGGAGTACACTAATTGGGAGTCATTAGGGGCGACTAATCTGGAGTTATAAGGACAGAAGCAAGATCAAGATACCCTCAATTTAATATCTGATACAGAGATACCAATTATTGATACTGATACTAATTATTGAATATTTATAATGATTACTGAATACAGATACTGATTACTATGTATTGATATTATACAGATACTGATACCGAGACACTAATTTCTATTACTGATTGTTGTTATGAAGTACGGACACTGATACTATTATTATAATTAATGGACTGAAGTAGAGGATTGAATTAAATGATTGAATGATAATGAAAAAATGATTGATTGATTAACAAAACGAGATGGGATGTGTAATATAACTGATGAAGTGACACAGGCAACCAATATAGATAGCACGTATTGATTTAAAGATTTCCTTATATGATTATAAGCATACTTTTTTTTTCTTTTTTCATTACATTGATTTCAATTGTAAGATTTTGATATTTGTTGGGTTATTTGCTTATTATGTGATTTTTACATATTTACATGAAAGGGCATGAGGTACTAGACATCATGCATAGTTTTCTTCAGCACTGTGTGTGTGTGTGTGTGTGTGTGTGTATCATTTTGGACCTTTAGGGATCAAATATAAATATTAACTACTATAGTAACGTGAATTATATTTTTTACTGTTTATATTTCTTTAATACAATTAATGAGCTCTAAAAATTGAATTAAATGAGAGAATATTGATTGTTTATAAAAAGGTAAAAGAGAATAGAAACGAAGCTCTTTCACTTTAGATCCTGGGTGTGATAGATGTCGTATGAGGTGGCCTCATCCTACATTAGGCTAGTGAATATTAGTAGAATAAGAACTTAAGGGTGGCTTCTAGCAATCTCCTTAATCTTAAGTAGGGATGTCAATATTTGACACGACCTGAAAACCTGACCCAAACCCAACCCAAAAATTTCGGGTTAGGGTCAACTCATTTCGTAAATGTGTTTGGTTCAGGTTTAAAAGAGAATAGAAATGAAGCTCTTTCGCTTTAGATATTGGGGGTGTGACAGATGTTGTATGAGGTGGCCTCATCCTATATTGGGCTAGTGAATATTAGTAGAAGAAGAACTTAAGGGTGGCTTCTAGCAATCTCCTTAATCTCAAGTAGGGGGGTCAATATTTGACACGACCTGAAAACCTGGCCCGAATCCCACCCAAAAATTTTGGGTTATGGTCAACTCGTTTCATAAATGTGTCAAGTTCAGGTTCTAGGAGTCGCCCCGTTCTAAAAAATGGGTCAGTTCTGGGTCAACCCGCTAACCCGAAGTTGACCCGAACTAACCTTAACCCAATCTCCCACTAAGGCGCTAACCCGCTTGCCGCCCCTCTCTGGTTCACACACCTCAGAATAACAAGAGTCGGCCCTAGCTCCCCTCTCCCGTCACTCTTGTGCGAACGAGTCCCAGACGAAGGAGGGCTGAAGCTTCACACACCTCAGAAGTTATAAGTCCTCCACCATCCTCCCTTCTCTACCCTGTGACACTCGTGGCTCCCTCGAGGTCTTCAACCCCACCTTCTCCTCCTCCTCCCTGGAGCGATAATCAGAGCTGCCAAATATGCCCCCGTTAGGCCCCATTTCTCCTTACATTTCGCCACTGGCCGGCACCCCCACTACTCCATGACGATCCAAGAAGAAATCTCCAGGCCATGGATGGTGATCCCTCCTACATTCACTAATCCTCCCCCTTCATCTAGTAACCTTTCGGATATTGGCACCGTGGAGAAACAATGATGGAGTGGGGTCTCATCCTAAAGATAGGGGCCTGATCCCTCTCTTCCTCATGAGTGTTCGGCAGCTAGCCCTCATAAGACCCCTCTAGCCTCTGTTTGAACCTGGGCTGAAATCGACACCGCCGCAGCTCCCTGCTCCTGAAGACCTCCATTTACTAAGCTGATTGGGACTTCTAACTACAAAAGTAGCTCACACACCATTTTTTTATCTGAAGTAAAGAAGATGATGGGTTGGTGGGTCATGTCGGGTTGACCAGGGTCCGAAGCGAGCCAGGTTCAGGTCTAAAAAAGTGACCTGTTTGTAATAACGGGTCAAGTTCGAGTCGGGTCAGCTAGTGTCGGGTAGGGTGTAAGTGAGCCAAGCCGGCTGAAGCTCGACTAATTTATGGGCTCACGAGCCAAAATTATCAAGCTCACAAGTCAAGCTCGAGTTCAAACTCGAGCTCATTTAGTAAAGGAGCTCCAGTTCGAGCTTGATGAGTCTCGACTCGTGAGCTCGCGAGCCGGCTCGAATAATTTTTAATTTTTTTTTAAAATTAAGTAATTACTATTTTTATCAACTTTAAATCTTAAAAAAATAGATGGTTGTAGTTAGTTTTTCAAAAAAAAAAAAAAAAGGTTAAATTGAAGTGCAACACTTTCCAAAAACATATTCATTAAATATTAGGATATGTTTAAATGTTTAATACAAGAGAAAACAAAAAATTCTATGTACCATGAATCCTAATCTTACTAACCCTGCCTCTATTCCCATTTCGGGTAATGAGGGTGTTTTGCCCTCTACTGATGAGTTTAATTCTATGTAGGTCACGGATAGTGTGGATTTGGCTTTACATACTGATGTTATTACTGTTGGTGAGGGTCATTTAGAAAATGTGTTCTTGATACCTTGTGATGCTGGCATTTCGGGTCAGTCCGAACCTGTGGTTACCCCTCTGGTTCCCCCAGTGATTATTCCGGTTAATGAGAATGCTGGCTCTATTCATTCTAATGTGGTTGATCTTTCTTCTCTGAATCCTAATATCTTCAATGCTAAAACTCTTTCTGTGACTCCTGTTATGGTTTTGGCATGCTCCAATCAAGAGGTTACTGAAGATGTTATTATAGTGGATGATAATAATATTACTTTAATGGCTTCTGTTGCTTTTAATGTTGTTGATTCGTCCGCTGTTGATGAGATAGCTCATCAAGAAATTGATCCCGAACCTTGTATTGAAAATGTGACTATGGTGGATTTGGGTTTGTGTGATGTTAACAAGGCTGTTGATACCTCTCTTAATTCTTTGGATCCGGTGGATGCGGATGTGAGTTTGCCTCTTATTGATGTTCCAACTTCCCTCATATCTAGTGATGTTTTGAAAGCTCAATTGGCGCTTAACGTAAAGGAATCTTGTGTGGCCCAGTGTGATTGGCTTGATGACTTGGTTCATCACCTTGCGGAGATGATAGGGAAGATTTTGATGGGCCTGATGATGAGTTTCAGGCGAGGTATAATTTGAATGTGGGTCGCATAGCTGACAAGGTTTTTTTTCTCATGGGGTGGTAAGCGTCGAAGGAGGAAATCTAAGAAGGAGTGACTCTTTGTTTAGTTGGTTTGGTGTGGTTGTTTTGATTCATGGGTTCGGCTGTTGAATGTATCTCTCTCGGCTTGTATTTTGGGTTTGGGGAGGCTGTGGTTGTTTTGTTGCGGTTTAGGTGGGTTTTTTATATTCATGTGCTGGTTGGATTTTCTTTTGTTGTTGATTGGTTGATTGTTCTGGTTGGCATCTTGGTGCCTTCCTTGTTTTATCTCTTCTTTACAGGGTGTTGTCTTCAGGGATCCTGTGTGCTGATGCCTCTGGTTGCTTCCTGTTCGGCGCTCCTTTGATGATTGCTGCTTCTCTTTTGGATTCTGCTATTTGGTTGTCTTTTCTTTTATCTGTTATTGTATTTAGTCTGAATCTAAGGCTCGTAGGTTTTACTTTAAATGATGTATTTTTAGAGGGCTTTGGATTCATTAAAGACCTATAACCTTGCTTTTATTTAACGTGTAAGTCCCTACTGTGGGTTTTAACCAAAACAAAAAGCACTAAGGAGACTTAACTCCATTTGTTGCGTATGAGCATCACATGGTATTAGTAGAATGTAAATTATGAATTATTTTAAATATTGAAATATTATAATGAGCATCATATTATGAAAACTAATTAATGTTTTATGCACTAAGAGAGAGAGAGAGAGAGAGAGAGAGAGAGAGAGAAAGAGAGAGAGAGAGAGAGAGAGAGAGAGAGAGAGAGAGAGTATATATATATATATATATATATATATATATATATATATATATATATATATATATATATATATATAAAACAAAAATTGAGCTCTTTCATAGACTCACAAGAAGAATGAGATAGATGACTATATCGACTCACATTTCCTGCATTATTATTATTATTATTATTTGTTAACTTACTTGAGAAATAGAAATATTAATGTAGAAAAAATATGCGGCAACTATAACTTGAAAAATATGAGAATAGTGTTAGTCGGCATGAATCCTACACTGATGCATGAATGAAAACTATCATAGAGTTGCCAAGCGCTACATGAATGAATTTGGAGACCGTTTTAAGGATAGAAGTTGGTACCCATTGGTATCAATTCGATAAAAAATGAGTCAATTTTAAGGGCACCCAGTCTTGTAATGAGACCAATGAGATTGTACAGTCTATGTTGAAAGAACTACAAAAGCAATAACCCTAATATATATATATATATATATGATTTGAATGACTAAACAAATTAAGTATCTTTGTTGTCAAAGTTATTTAGATGCTTGATGATTTATTTGTCTTAAATTAGAGATCTTCAAAGGATGTTAGGTATTTGTCCAAGCTCATTCTTGTTGACTTGAAAACAAAGAGATTTTAGTGAATCCTCATGACATTAGCTTTTTATTAAACAAAGTTCCTTTTGGTGTATAATTTCTCATATTTTATAATCCAACATGGATCTATTTGCATGTGAATCTGCTAATCTTTCAAAGTTTGTAATATAATTAGAGAGATTTAATTAAACAATTGTTAATCACAATTAAGAGTGGGTTCCAAACCCTGCTCTGATTCAAATAACTCTTTATTTTATTATAGGATCAACATGCAGAAGATGCCAAAAGTATCAGAGACTTTTTAAAATTGAATTAGTTAGAGATTAGTATTGTATTTAATTTTTTCCCCTTATTAGATCTTTAGATGTTTGTGTTGATTAATTTAAGATGATTTTAAATAGTTTATGGTATGAGTGATAATTCTATTTTTTTTTATTGTTCAAATTTTCTATTTTATAAAATAGGCCTCAAATATCTCCCAACAAAATAACCTCAACTATATGTATAATGGATTATAAAAGGTCGTAAAGGAAAATGAATGCAGTGTAAAAGTTCAAATATGGTAATGGGCGATATGAAGTAGGAGGTAATCGGTGGTGTGGGGCGTCAGCGGGAATCAATGGTGGGCAGCGATGGTGACTAGCAGTGGGCGATGGTGGCTGATGACAACGACGGATGGTGTTGGCCAACGCAGCAACGATCGGCTTGCAGGTGGCCGCAATTGGCAGGGCGGCGGAGACAGGTGGTGGCAGCGGACAATATTGCTAGAGTATTTAGAAATCACCAAAAAGATGGCATGAAATTTTTATCAGCTTAAAATTGTTCAAGGGCTCATAGAAATGTTAGTCCAAAAGATGGTATGAAATTTTGGGTAAGGAGATCATGATAGAATTTTTATCAGGAGGAGCATAAGAAATTGATGCATGATTTTTTTTCTATTATATTTAATAACATGAAATTATATGATTTTAATTTACAAACTATATAAAAATAATAAATTTATGTGATGTAAAATATATTATAAAAGGAAAGTTGACTTTATATGCCTCCTAATGATTAAAATTGAGAAAATTAATTTTGATATTTTATTTTTTGGTGAAACATTCCTAAGAGGTCCATACGTGCATCTCTTCAAATTCTCGAAATATTTTAACTATGAAGAAATTCCAGACATATTTACCCAAAGAATAAAATGACAGACATATTTCTTCAATTTCAAGAATTATGATACATAATAGCAAAATATTAGAAGACTTATATATATCAAGAAAATAATTTTCATAGAAGGTAAAATAGAAACTTCCCTAATACATACATTAATTTTATAGATAAAATATAATTCATGAAAATATTTGCTATAAAATCTAGAAATTTATTTTTTCTATAAGAATCTTCTGTGAAAAAATATAATGTATTATTGGTCTATTAATTTTAAATTAATTCAATTGTTCAGAAAAAACCATAGAGCCCTATGAAAATTATGTGAATAATTTTTTAAACGAGGTAAGTTCTTTCTTAATTGAGTCAAGCTTGTTTAATTTATAATGAGCTTGAGCTCGAGTATGGCTCAAGTGAAAAATATGAGACTTGAGTTCAATAAGAATGTTCAATATTAATCCGTTTTGGAACTCAATTTCTTATTTTGAATATGGACAAAAAATAATTAATTAGACTAATACAAACAATGATATATTAATTAATGTTAATCAAGTAAGCTCAACAGGCTAAGCAAAGCTCGAACTCGTGACTCGATAAGCTTGACTCTCGAGCTCATTAGCGAGTCGAGTTTACGGGTGTCAAAACAGGTCAACGAGTCGAGTTGGGGTCCAACCTGAATTTACCTGGGTCCAAACATGACGTCCCTAATCCGACCGGATTTTGCAAACGAGTCAGGAATTACAATCCGGACCCCACCCGTATGAGTTACCGAGTTGACCCGACCCAACCCACTAACCCAGGTTTTGAAGCTTGATGCAGGGCGGAGTTGAGTTCAAACTGGCTAGCTCACGAGCCAACTTTGCTGGCTTGCACCCCTAGCTTCATTGGTTAAATATTGGTTAGAAAATGAATATTAATAAACATTCAATTCAATGGATTGGATTTTCTGTCCTATTATTTAACCATACATTCTATCCCACATAATAAGTCCAAATTAATTTATCTTAAGAAGAAAAATTACAGCGTCTGTTGAATATTTGGAGAAAATTTGGAATGATTAAAATTTAGGGGAATTACGATGAGTTTTGAGATTAATATTATATAATTAAATTTATTAAATTAAATTAGTAATATAAATTTATTATGGCTAAATTTATTGAGAATAAATCTATTTGAGGA
The DNA here is from genome assembly GCA_019925795.1 of Dendrobium chrysotoxum. Lineage (NCBI taxonomy): Eukaryota > Viridiplantae > Streptophyta > Magnoliopsida > Asparagales > Orchidaceae > Dendrobium > Dendrobium chrysotoxum. The sequence continues at coordinate 6,439,769 of CM034300.1, read as the reverse complement.
GATAATTAGGTGAAAGAGTCTGTCGGCATGTTTGACATCTCAGTCTTCTGTGCCGACAGCATCTGAACGATATTTCATTATTGATAACTATATTATTATTATTATTATATATGAGATTTTTTAAAATTAAAATGAATAATAACATATTTATCCATAATAAGCTGTGAGGATCTTAGTAATATACCATAGGAAAATTAAATAGATATTTATCATCATTTTCAGTAAGGCTTCGTTTGGAACGGTTTTTTTATTGCTTTTTAAAGCAGTTTTTAATAAAAAATTAAAAATTTTATACTAAAAAATTGCTTTAAAAAATAATAAAAAAAGCCTTTCAAACGAAGCCTAAATTTAGAATGAAAAGAAAAGAGACTAACGCTTCGTTGTTGAGAAGAAAAAGTGATCTTGTCCGTTCATGATTAATAATATGGAATAAAATAGATACATTAGTGACAAACTATAGTGAACTTCTATACTCCACACATAGTTATAGTGCGTAATAAACATCAAATAATTTCTCTATAAAGAGAGATTAATGAATCAAATTGAGCAATGATGTTGAACTTCTATGTTTCTTTCTTTCTATTGCGACTAATCAATTCATGCATTTTTTTTTTAAATAATGAAGATAGTTTTTTTTTTTTATTAGAAAAAAGAATATTACAACACAAGGCCAAAGCACAAAAAAGGCCAAAGGGAGCAAAAATACAGCCATAAGAATATAATAATCGTAAGGGCCAACTAGTCTGAACACAAAAAAAGTCAGCCGGACTCGGACCGCCACCTGGTTGCCAAGCTTGGGCCATCAGGAAGAAAAGGTACGAGCCAAAATACGAAATCCAGCAATACGGATAATGGAAACCTCCATCTAGGTTGGCAACCAAGCCATGGCCATCCAAGGCGCATGCAGGAAACCTGCTTCATCATTGTCCTGACCCAAATTCTTTGCCACAACTTAAGCAATCCCAAAAATAACCAACAAAGCCAAAACCAAGCAAATACCAAAAAGAAAAGTCATTTCTTCTTGGCCTTACGTTTTTTACGCTTATCATTCTTTTTGAAAAAAAACCAGCATCTGCAATTTGAAGAATACTAAGGTCAAAATTGTCTCGAGCACCCAATTCTAACTCATTAGTCTCCTCCCCTTCTGCTGAAGAAATTCCATCATTAAGATCTAACCAATCACATTGCCCCATTGCGTTATCCCTAGCAAGGTGAGCTAACATCCCAGCACTGGAAACAACAGCTAAAGGTACATCAACCAAAGGCCCCCCAACACCTTCAATATCCTCCCCATAACTCACATCATCAGAATTACCCAGTTCATCCGAAACTCTAGCACCCCCTGAAACATGAATAGAGCACGAAATCCCACTCACAGGTGAGTCACAATGCCGGTCCCCAGTATCACCCTCATTAACATCACCATTAGGATCAGGAGTTTCGCTAAGACAAGCTACCAAATTAATTAAGCAATTATTAGGTTCATCAACCTCAACAACATTAGGATCCTCCTCAACATTCAAGGGAGAAACCGAAGCCAAAGCAGCAGTAGAATCCAAATTCAGCGCTAAACCCTTGGCATCAACAGACACAACATTACTCAAATCCAAAGCTAATTCATTCACACCAGAATCCTCACAAACAAGGCCAACAGGGGCCACTACCACAGGATCAGACGAAACATTCACAGCACCAGGAAGCACACCCACGACTTCCACACCCCTGGCAACACAATATTATCCTTAACAGTAGGCAGAGGAACAACATAAATAGAACTATTAAGATGAGGATGCAAAATCCGACATTCCACACAATAAGCAGGGAAATCTTCCAAAATCACAGACTGCACATAACCTACATTATCTGAGCCAACCCAAATTTTATAAGTAAATTGTTTGGTAACATCAAGTTCTACCAGAACGCGAGCAATGGACGGTCATGAACCAGCAGAAGTCGCGTTATCAATCTTTAAGGGTTTATCGAAGATGGAGCCAAGGCCATGTAGAATACGCGGAGTGAAAAGGTGAGGCCGAAGATTAGGAAACGAAATCCAAATATGGATGATAGAAGATTCAACCTCAATGTCCAAGGAAGGAGTCTATTTAACCAATTTCATAAAGCAATTACTCACGAAATAGGACCGATGAGCAAAAATCCTACAGTAATCCATGTCGTTAAAGAGCTTAATCAAAACATTCTGTTGATTTAGGACAGTGACAGAACATTCACCATTCAATTTAAGGTTGAAGAAAAAATTCCTAATAGCATCAAAAGATGGCCTCCGGCCAGGGAACTTGCCGACTAGGGAGAATTCAAAGGGACCAGCAAGAGAAAGGATTTTCACTTCCGAAATCCACAATACCGACATACCACGGTGGGAAGAAACTTTCAGATCGGGAAAGGGGACAGAAGTAGAAGACGCATCAGATAAAGCTTCCTTAAAAGAAAGAGAGGCAGACCCCTTCAAAAAATCAGGATCCTTGATGCGGGGAGGCACCATAAAATCGAAGATGAAACCAACAAACACCACAGGAAAAAGAAAATAAACTATGGAAGGAGGAAGACTTCCCTGAAGCAAACGTCGAAGTTCTTCCAGGCGACGGCTAGGGCACAACCAAGCAGAGCGGGACGAAAAAACATTATGAATATGATCCTATTTTCCTCACTTGTGAGAGAAGGACTAATCAATGCATGCTCTTTGCTAGAGTAATTATTCTAGGGTTTTGTTGGTTGGTTTAGGGTTTGAGTTGTTCTATTTAATGATGTATCATATAATTTGATTAGGAAATAAGAAAATGACACTGTGGGTTTATAAATTAAGATAAGTAAATTATGAAAGAAGTATGAGGGATTTACATACATACCACTTTATTTTATGCTATTTACATATCTAACAACTAAAATATTAATATTACATACCTACCACCTATATACAACTTTAATATCAAATATACCGCTCATATATTTCATTTTTACCACTCATACCATTCTATAAACTTTAATATTTCATTCCATGTACCCATATTTGTTCTTTGGATGGTAGACATGTAATATCAATGTTTTGAGTGTTAGATATGTAAATAACATGAAATACAATGGTATGTATGTAATGTTTGGAAATGGATAAAATCTTGAGCCAAGTGGCCTAAGCATGAGCATCTTAGATATAAATAAGTTGATATAATTTTAGGAATAGGATATGCTAAGATATGAGAAGATAAGAGAAGACAATGGGGGAGGGTTGTTGGTCCATAAGGTTCTTTGAAAGTTTTGTTTGGTTATTTTAAAATTGGGTTCCTCAAAGAAAAAAAAAAGGTAAAATAGGAGAAGAGCTGCAAGAAGACAAGAGAATGCTTGGACAAGAAAGATGAGTAGTAAGACAAGGATAGAAAAAGAAAAGAAATTATTTTTAAATAAAAAATGTCTTGGACTTTGGTGGCTTGGAAGGGTTGCATATAATATTTTACATATGATTGCATTAGTTATCAAATTCATATAATACACATAAAAAACAACAAAATATTAAAAAAAATAAAAATAATAAAAAACTACTTTCACATCCTTATGAAAAAGAAAAATTAATTAATATATACCTATATTTTATGAGAAAGCATGCACCTTTTGAAAATTTAATGAGATGGATAATAAAAATTAATTAAAAATAATACTCAAAATTTTTTAATTTTTTTCTCTTGTATTAAGTCAATGATATTTTCTATTTTTTCATTAATTAATGTTATAAAATAATTTTTTTGAATTAAGAATTTAAAATTGTAGTAGTTTGCTTATATTTAATTATATTATCATGAACCTTATTTCAATCATTTTATACTTTTTAATATGTAAACTGATTGGATTTGACCATCTGATAATTTGAACATAATAATATTATGAAAATATAATGAAAATCCATTACTGTACGTGTAATTTTTAATAAGGTAATAGGTTGAAATTAAGCCCCACCTATGTCATAGCCATTACATGGTTAAAAAGATCATATATTTTTACTGTTTATGTTCTTATTTAACATTTGGTTTAAGAAGAATCATAGACTACATAGAAATACTGAATCTGGTCTAAAAAACAACAACAACAAATCTTTATCCCACTACGTGAGGTCGACCACATGAATTCTTTTGCTCCATTATATCCTGATAAGAGTCAAATTCTCATTTAAATCTAATAAAGAAAGGACATTTCTAATATTTTCTAACCAAGTCTTTTTAGGTCTACCTCTACATTTCTTAACATAAGTCAAATTTAATATCTACCCTCCTAATCGGGTCATCAGAAGACCTCCGTTTTATATGACCAAACCATCTAAGGGGACTCTTTCTTATCTTATCTTCCACTGGAGCTACTCCAACCTTTGGATCATGTCTCTATTGTAATAATGGCATAATAATGACATACATGGCTTAATAACTGTAACATTATATTATTTAAATTAAGCCATAAATTAAACTATGTTATTAAGCCATGTATGTCATTATTTTAAATTAAACTATAAAGATCCAATTCCAGTTCAAGAGGTTTGACATTTATGCAAATAAATTTAAATTAATATTATATATCATATGTACTTAGCTAATAGTGAATATGAAATAATTAAAGTATAAATCCGAATTCAAATTTAAAATAATGACATACATGGCTTAATAACTGTAACATTATATTATTCTAACATTCATTTTGAATTCAAATTTAAAAATAACGTCACACATAAAGTGAACTATCATAAATAATGGCATAATAGTAAACTTCAAGAAAAAAAAAAATCCAAGGATGAGATAGTTATGATAAGTGGCAAACTTTTGCAAAAGACAATCAAAATGCACGTGCCCGTAGGTCTGCGCGCGGAGAAATTATTTTGTGCGGATACTGCACCGTTCGGAGATAAATTAGAACACGCCGTGTTATTTGGTACACAGCGAGACACAGCCGCTATACACAGGAAAAAAAGTGACATGGCATATTCTGATTCGCCTTCGGACGGAATTTGTATCCGCACAGAATAATTTCACCAGCGTGCGAGTGCGCACATCCGTGGGCCTGCATGAGGAATACTCGGGAACTAGAGGCAATACAGGCTTCGGTCCACTTAGCATCAACATATATCAACATTTTGAAACGGTAGATGTCATTCAGCGTATCAAATCCATCAAAACATTTAATCTCATGCTGGTATTAACGGATTTCCATCGTTTCCTCTTTATGCACAGAAATTTACAGTTTAATTATAGGTTGATCAGTAAAACCACAGGTAACTAGACAATAGGAGAAAATGGATGGCTACTGAATCGTGGGTAAAATGTGATGCAACAGTTTTTTTTCCTATAATATAATCGAAATTTTGTTTCTTTTTATATATTCCAACATGACCTGTGTGATCTGATTAAACTAGTTTCCCATAAGCCTGGGAAAATGGTTTTCTAGGAATTGAGCATTCAAAGATCTGGAAATGAAGCAGCGAGGGAAGAAACTTGCCTTCTGTGGTATGTTGTAGCTGCAAAGCTTACTCCGTTCTCACTTTTCTATTCATCACATCATGGTAGTATAGAAGTAAGCACATGGGTTGACCGAGGATGCAGAAGAAGACCCAGAAGATCATATTTCCCACCTGGATAGGCTCATGATTCAATATAAGCTTGGATTTCTGCCATTTTTTTTAAGAAGCTACAGGGCGGAAGGTAGCATATGAACGACGTGTTTGTAAAGAAGAACAATTAAGGACCAAGATGGATATCCATCAGATTATTTTCAGATGAAAAATTGAGGTTTAGTTTCTCATCATCATCATATAAGAATCTTCAATTATTAGAAAATGTACTGTAAAGCTAAAAAAGTGCGTACCATCGAACTCTTAAATTTATATTGTAGATACCGTGTCAAAATACCCAAGGGAACCTGGTAAGCAAAATAAGCAGAAAGCAATTGTCAGGAAATAAGCCAAGGGATACCCATTACCTGCTTCGGGGAGGGATTGTTGTGAAGATTTTTTTTTTTAAAAATACCATGTTCTGCTTAAAATGGAAGATAAAGCTCCACGATTGTGTAAAATGTGAGGCTTCGTTTGTGACGGTTTTTTTACTGTTTTATAAAACAATTTTTTCATAATTTTTATACTAGAAAACTGTTTTAGAAAGCGATAAAAAAGCTGTCCCAAACGAAGCTTTACATTTGATGTGAATGAACAATCACAGGATCAACGTGTAGCATTTTTGAGGCAAACCAGCAACCACAAGGTGAACTCGAATGTTTTATACATTCAATGCCCAAAATAAATAGAATATGATTCTTATTTTTTTGCTTTGATCGAGCTTGGATCAAATTCATGAACCAGGTCAAACTCACATCAAGTTTGGATTGAGCTAAGTCTTGATCAAATTCAGCCAAACAAAAATTATATGAAAATGTATCATGCTTGCATGTATGTGTATATTTAAGCATTCACTCATCCTACACATGCATCTACGCACGTATGGGTGTATTGTGTAGGATTGAGAATTTGAAAAACGAAATTAATTGAAAATCATATTGATTTTTTACATGGCATTAGCACAAATTAGATTCAACAAGAGAAGCCTAGCTAGATCTAAAATGATAAAGTCAGTGGCGGAGCCAGAAATTTTATTCAGGTGGGCCAAAATTAAAATAGTTTTGTTTCTCGTCTCATTTACAAGGTTAGAATACATTAAAATAATTCCGTTTGCCGTCTCATTGCCGGATCCAAGAGGAGAATGCAAATAACATAGCCCTTAGAGCATAGAAGACATAAACATCTGCCACAGGAGGTCTTTGTTTGGGGGCGAGAGAGGAGCGAAAGGGAAAACGAAAGCCGTGCTCGAGGTCGTGAGTCATGAGAGAAAAATAAAGGGGAAAACAAACTGTTGATGCTTTTCATGTGTCCAAAAAAAGATGTTGGTGGCTTCTTTGGATTAATAAATAATTTTAAAAGGAAGAATTACAAAAATTAGATTAGGTTTCCTTGTTGGAGAACTTGTTGCTCTGTTAAGCCACTAAAACAATCAGCTTTAAGCCCCTTTAGGCTTTCAATTTTAGCTTTAGCCAAATCCTTTAGAGAAGATCTCTTGAACTTATTGACCAAAATCTCTTTTCATCATTCCGTCAACAATGGAAAGTCATTTTTCCTCTTTCCATTCTTCCCTCTCTCTTTCAATATTTTACCCCATTAGTCTTTCTCTCTCTATAATTGAAGCATTGCATGGTCCGAGTAGAAGGTGGAATGAAGACTTGAAATGGAAAAAGCTTGTAATAAATAAAATGAAAACTGACAAGGGATTGTACCATAATGGATGCTTAAGTTCTATATGTGAGCTTATGCCATTGTTCTAAGTAATTTTTTTTAAGGGGGGTAGTGCCCCCCCTTGCCCACCCCGCCCCACCTCCTTTTGCCCATGGATAAAGTCAACTCCACTTTGTTGGTTGTTTTATTAGAAAGGGTTGGTTATATTAGACATTGATTCAATATCATGCCTGAATTACTACAGGAAAAATGCAAATTATAGACGAAATTTCTGACGGAATAATTGTCGATTTCCAACGGAATATTTCTGATACATTTCCGGCGGATATTCCGATAGCATATTTTCACCATATTTTCGACGGATTTCCAACGGATTTCTAGTGGATTTCCGACAGAATTTAAAATTTTCTAGGTAACAATCATATATTTATAATTAAAAAAAAAGAATAATAAATAAAATTAAATTCATTAAATTAACTAATTTCTTATATTAAAATAATAAATTAATTTAATAATTAAGAATTTTAAATTAATTAAATAACTAGGTTAAATAAACTAATAATATTAACGAATTAACTAACTATATTACAAGCCCACGGTTCAATTAAATTTAAATTAAGTTAACTAATTATATTAAGTTTAAATTAGTTAATTATATTAAATTTTAATGAACTAATTAACTAAGTTAAAAGAACTAATTAATAATAATATTAACTAATTAAAAAGTTTAAATTAACTAATTATCTAAGTTAAATCAAATAATTAACCAAGTTAAATTAGTTAATTATATTAAATTTAAATAAACGGTTAAATTAACTGGTCCGCCTCCTTCCCCCTCTCTCTTCCATTTAGTCCCACACTAACTGTACAAGAATACATTTTGTTATTTAAATGCAAAACAATGTGCAAGCTGATGAACACATGCGTGAAACGAGTCAAGGCGCGAGTGGACGTGGCTGCGGGCTCTCTGCTGAGTGGGTGGGATCGGGTCTCGGCTCATGCAGGCATGGCTGCTTGATAGGTAGGATGCGGGGAAAGGTCGGTCATGGCGCGGGCTGGGGTGTTAGCGGGCTCCCAGGCGAGGCAGGCTACACCGGTAGGCTTGAATGGACTTGAATGAATGTTAAGAAAAAATATATTTTGCTGAATTTTTTTTAATTTTTTGACGACAGTTTCCATTAAAAAATTACCCGCGGCATGCTTTGCCAGAAAAATTTCCATCAGATTTTTTTTGCTGGTAATAGTTTTCCGAAGCGTGTTTTAAATGCAAAAAAATCTATTGGAAATACTAATTACCGATAGATTTTAGTCATTTTATGGAGGAAACGACCGTCGGAAAATGACGTTTTTCCTGCAGTGAATCACATCATCATTTCAAGCTTCATGAGTGGAAGCATGAAAATATATTAGGTGATATTTGCATAAGGCATTAGGTTGGCATTTGAGACAACTTTTTTGATGCTTTGCTATTAAGACAACAATCAAAATTTTGTTTGTTATTGCTTTTTGCTGCTTTCTTACTGCTTTTTCATGAATTTTTGTGGTGAAAAATAGTTTTTTTTAAATAAAAGAAGCATAATTACTTTTCTCACTGCAACTTCACAATCAAGTTTATAAAAAACTGCAGTCATTCCAAACAAACCCTTAATTAGCATGGAAACATAAAGCGATCTTGAATTTTCTTTTAAAAGGATCAAGCAGAAATTGAGAAGAGAAAAGCGGATAAAGGAAAAAAAAAGAGAAACGAATCATAAGAAGTTTATTTCTCGAAGTTCAAAGTATATTATCGTTGAACAAATGAAATCTTTTGAAGAGGGTAATTTTAAATAATTGCTTAATCCACCAGTCTTTGCTCTCTCTCTCTTAGGTTGTTTTCTCTCTTAAGAGACTTAGGCCTTCTTTTTTCTTTGTTGAGCGATACTAAAATTTTATTAAGGGCTAATGAATGCCCATTTACTGTAGACAACAATTGTCATTTCTTTGTTTGTGGATCAATCCTCTATCTTCTCCAATAGACAGTCTTATTTAACTCAAACCACATAAATTTTGATTCTCTCTTTGCATTGCTTGGTCTTTTTTACCATTACATTATATTTTATCATACTAGCTCTAGGATTGACGTTTATTTCGTGTAATACTAGGCGTACTCATTTCCTAATAGGTTCGTTGCGTTGTTCATTTTGTAAAAGGTTATTACATGCAGAATATAAAGCAAATGCACATGTACCTGAAACAATATCCCAATGAAAGCCCAAAACTTAAATGTATGGCATGGGATTCCAATGCATAACTGCACAGTTCAAACAATATAAAGAAGGATCAGTAAAGATATAGAAGAAGCTGCCATGGAAAGATTTTGTAGAACGTGAAAAACAGCATAATCAAGAAGTTAAACTATATACATTGGAAGTAACCAAATAAAATGTGGAAATTATACAAAATATCTGTTAAGCTTTAACGTAATAAACCATTTTTAACCAAGGCACAAAATAAGATTATGCATAAGCCACACTCCATATTTACTTTGACTCTACAAAAATATGTTTATTATCATGATTATGCTACCATAATCTAAATTTGATTGTGCACGTAATCATTTTTCAAGTTTTGATGCTCAATATTTCAAAGTGCGGTCATCCTCCCAACTCTCATGTCCAATTAGGATCATTTTTTGTTTTTAAAAAATATAAAAAAAACATATTTGTTTACTTAATTTTATGTTTAATTTAGAAAATAAGTTGATTATTTTTAAAAACAATAAAAGCAGAGTTTATATGCTTTTAACCTTTTAAAAACATTTTTTCTTAAAGCAGACTCCCAAACCCCACTCCACACTTGCTGCCTCGCCTCTTCCAACTGTCTCAGATTCGATCGCTGACTCCGATGATTAGCTCTGATCATCTCCAATCATTCCTCTCTCTCTCTCTCTCTCTCTCTCATGTGACTATGATCGCCTCCATTGCTAGAGGAGTTAGTGCTTGATCAAATCACAAACCAATTACATACATTCTGACACAAGGTCCCAGGAAACTGTCCATGGAGACAAAAAGGAAGTCATCTCTAAGCTCATTGATAAGAATTAACTTCTACTCATGATTTTCTTCACATATCTCCCGGATATAAATGTTTTCACTCTTCAACACCACAGACATCTCAGACATGCAGGCTGCAACCAGCAATCCAAAAAAACCCTCAATCACTAGCATGAAATTTTAGACGTGAAGCCCCGAAGGAAGGAGCAATTGGTGCGTAATTTGAAGGGTGAAAACGAGAATGAGAGAAATCACCGCCAAAACGGAGCAACTTAGAAGATTAGGGGACATGGTTGAACTTTCACCCATAGAGGAGGCAAGAGAAGATCCGCCAATACCAAATAATTTTTTTTTAATTTAAATAAATGAATAAGAATATCAAGCATTTTTTTATTTCACGTAAGAACATGAACATAACAAATTATAAATAAATAATAATAATAATAACAATAATCCAAAACAGCCCCTCAATATTTATATCAATGCATATTAATGGTATGACAACAACTTGAGGTCTATTACTTCTACACATTGCAATTTGTCACGTTCTGTCATGTTATCCCATTAAAAAAAAAGTTGATCGGTATCATTTGATAGGAAAAAAAATCACTTTCCCCTCCTCATCCAGCCACAACACACCCAAACCCACCCAGCACCAACCTTCCTCCATTTTTGTCAACATCACTTTCTCAATCCTTGATCAAACCCTCAAAGTATGCCCCCCTTTCATGTGCCAAACACCTTCAAAATATTACCTAAACTCATTCCCACTATCAATCATTCCTTCTTTCTCTATTGCATCATAAGAATTTTTTAGCATCACTTGTTTGATAATCCTCATCAATTAAAAAAGCATCGAATAGAGCAAAAACTATTCAGTTTGGAGCTACTATTTTGATCTTGGCCACTAGAAGTGGCCCATTATATTTTGATCTACCTATTCTTTGTTATCAAGTTATTACAGAAATTTCATCTATTCTATCAAGCTGAGTTACCATCTTTGCAACTACCAGTAAAATTGAGGCTTAGTAAATATGGGCAGAACATGGGGCAAGCAATAAGGTGAAAATTTTTAGAAACATGGTCAGAAATGTGGGTATAACAACATAGATTTTTTATCCCCCTTCTATACAGGAAATTAAGACTAATAATCCACATAATACAAGCTACAAATTCTCCTTCGTGTCATCTCCTCCATCAAAAGAAGTTAGGAGAGCCCAACAACATTATTTAAATACACACGGGGAAATTTTCAATGGAATCTCTCACAAATCCACCTATAAAAGTTTCTCAAGGGTTTCAGCTGAAGGAAAATGGTGATCAGAATAAAAGAGGAATCTTCCAAAACTAGAGGAATTTTCATAGAAAAGAATTTTTTTCAAAAGCGTCCCAGCTTGGAAGTATTATTATTTTCAAATAACACAACATATGGATGGTTTTTTTGAGCGAAAACAAATGGCGAAGTTGAACCCAAGATTTACCACAGATTAAAAGGCAACAAGAAAACAGAAATAAAAGCATTGCCGCATACATTTTGCCGCTCTTCTAAAATTATTTAGCCCATAATTCTATAATACCTCAGGATCTTCTATCATACAAAGAGACACCCAGATAAATGACTTATAGCAATGAAACTATTACATTAGCTATGCACCATATAATTACATGATCAACTTCGATAAATACTTACATGGAGCATATTTTACTTGAATATTTACTATACACATGTTATCTATAAATACTGAAGTTATTCATTTGTAACTCCTAATAAAATGAACTTTTTTTTTTATCATACATACCTAATATTAGAACCGAAATCATAATTGAAGAGACATTATATACATTTTTATTACTGTTATTTTTTAAATAAATACAAATCAATACTCAAATATAATACTATCTATGAAGTTTTGTGATGAAGAAATAGAGCATACTGTAAATTATGACTGAAATGCAGAACTACTAATTGTGGAACCTTCTTTCTAAAGAAACTAGAAACAAATTGGAAACTTGGTTTTGGTAGGGTGTAATGGTTCGCATGCCCTAGTAATAGTGATAAGAAATGACTGAGTTAACAATCTGAACAAAAGCAATCTTCCACTTTGCGCACTTCAGCATTCAGTCACAAGTCCCACTGCAACCTATGATTGCGCTCTACAAAGCATGAACACTTCTAAACTATATTCCGTACTTTCAGGAATATAGAAGCAATCATATATCCTAAGACACGATGATAGCTTATTTTAAATTTTAAAAAAATAGTTGAATGCCCTATTGAATAAGTGTCATCTTAATTGCTGTATCCCATTATATCTGTTGCATTATTTCATGTCCCTTCTCCCCCTCTCTCGTTCATAACAGAAGGTATTCTGGCTATGAAAAAACAAAAATAAATTTCATGATGATACTTAATAAAAATCCTAACAGAATCAGTTAAAATAACTATCAACCAAACAAGGACCAAAATGAAATGATTTTGATAATACGAAAACCAATTTTCTTAAGGGAGATAAATTAGTAAATTACCATCGGGCTAAGTGAAAATAAAATAAATTCCTTATTACTCTTGACACTAATATAGTTCTTGATACGCCATATGGGTGGATATTGCCATCATTTGTTAAGATTACTAAAAGAAAGCACCATTTGATCCATTAATCATCTCATCATTAACAGACTGAGCATCGTTAAAATTAAGCAAAGAAGTGAGGGTATGCATGATGAATACTTCTTCACCTTTCATTCCATTAAATGTTACATGTGGTGCTAACATTAATGTATTTAAATCTTTTGTGCAACTTCTAATAAGATTTGGCCAATCACTTTCAATTCCCATTCCTTTATATCAATTCTAAATACCCCACTAATTAACGCATTTCTATGCACTGTTGTACAATGTACATATTGTGGGCTCCGAAAATTCGGCCCCGGCCTCCGCCCGACTTTTGTGCTTTCTTTTAGGGGGGAGTTTTAACGAACTAAGTTCCGGGGTAAATTTTGGAAGGCAGATGAGATAGTAGATAAGACACTACCCAGAGATTTCGCCCTCATTTTGCGATGACTTTATGATCTGAGTTCTGGTTTCCTATAGGCGCAAGCCCCTATAGTTAATTACCCCTCACGATAACGAGAGAGAACTTTCGATTAAGGCTAGTCGTCGATCAGATACGTATAGATACGTGGATCTGGCATATAGTAGCAGCAATAGGTTGGGAATGTTAAAAGGACTGGAAGGGTTTAATATTTAAAATAGAAATTTCACCATCTTGCACTTAAAGCGGATGGTGGGGGAATGGATGATAGACCCGATCAAGATCCCATGGTTCCGTCGTCCCGGGCCATCGTGGTCCCTGGTCTACTTAGTCAGAGGAGGTAGTCGACCCAACCTGACAGAAGGATCCTTGTCGGCAGCCATGGGTTGCTTCGTCCAAGGGTACCTTGTAGACCTGGGGGGGAATATTTGTCTAAGGGGACAAATTTGAATCCACCTTAGCTAACAGAGGGCTTTGTGTCCTATCGATCATATCTTATTGATTCATATCTCAAGGATTTGATGCCATTGGGGAGCATACGGGCTCTGGCCATAACCATAATATAATGGTGTCATTTGGCGGCAACCACCTGGTTCAGAGGGCCCCGAGTCATAACCGTTTATCCTGCAGTGCCATTTGGCGGCGAAACTGCCGGTTAGAGGACTCGTACCACGTCCTTGCTGGCAGGAGATTGTTTGAGAATGGATCCTAGTGATATTTTCGACCAGGCATTAGCTCTTTGCGAGCTGAAGTAAATTTTAACTTGTCCACCTCGGCAAACTGTTGCGGAAGATGGATGGATTTTGCTTTAAGCGGTTTGATAGTTGGATTTCAATTTTTAAATATCTGGAGTTGGAAAGATTTTTGGATTTTGGGATTTTTCAGAAGATTTGGAGTTTGGATTTTGTGAGAGTTTGGGTGGTACTTTGAGATATTTGAAATGGACCCCTCCGGTTGATATTTTCATTCAACACGGCCATCATCATGGGTATATGGGGTCATTTATATTTTTGTTGATTGGACCCTGTCGACTCTATCTACTGGTCGATAGAGGATCGGGTTTTGTAGGCTTTGGACCTTTGTTAGTGAATTCTCTTAATTATAGACCTTGAAGGCCTAATATGAATGTATGAAATAAATATCTCGGTCGATCTCACGACTGCATATTTATTTAATGGTTCGAGCCGTGTCGACTCCTATCTACCCGTATAAGAGGATCGGGCTCGAACCTGAATTCACTTATTAACCCGCGCAGCATCCCTAGACGTCACGTGTGTACCAATAACACGCTCGTCGGGGCCCATGCAGGTGTTTGGGGGCATTTTATAATTATTTATTGAACCTTGTCTACTCCTATCTGCTTGCATAGGAGGATCGGGTTCAAATCTATTGACCCGCGCAGCATCCCTAGACGTCACGTGTGTACCAATAGCACGCTCGCCGGGGCCCATGCAGGTTATGATTATATTTTCCCCTTTTAGTGTACCTATGTGTATACAAATTAAAGTGCACACGTGCAGGGGTATTCTTGAAATATCTGTACATGCCTTCTGTCCGCTTGCATGAAAGTTGCGGATCCGGTGGCGTAGCGCTGGGATTTCATTTGGGAATTTGTACGCCTTCTGTCTGCTTGCATGGATGTTGCAGATCCGGTGGCGTTATGCAGCAGCTTGTGAACTGAGCTGTTTGCTGCTTTGTACAGGCAGACTGTCGTGCACTACTTGCATGATTTACGCAGGTAGATCGTAGTACACCAACGAATCTCCTGCTTCGGGTGGTAAGTGTTGTCATCTGTAGCCTATTCTCCACCTTTACTTGGAAGAAGGGCTAGAGTTCTTGTTGTATATTTATCTTCTTTGTTTGTGGAGGACATATGTACTTGTGTCTACAGAGGATTTATCGTGCTTATTTCATATCCACTGTTGTTATCCACAAGTAATTTTATTGGTCGTCGTAGCTCATAGGGAATAGTTGTATTCGCTACGCTCTTCTGAATGTGCTTGCAGTAGAGCCATTGCACTTGCATCGTATCCATCTTCACCATTCATAGATGAACTATTATAGATTGACGGGTCTCCTGTATTTGTTTGCAAGTGGAATATGTATTTGTATCCATAGGGGATTCATTACACTTATGATACGCCCACTGTTGTTATCCATCAACTCTCTTAACTTTCATTCACCTGATGTTGCATTGCTTACTGATTATATGAATTCCATAGTATCTGTACTTTGTCGTAGGCTACTGGATGGATTGCATTCACCATCGACTTCTATGCATATTGATTGATGAATTGCCATATATGCTGTCATCATTCATCATCAAATTGATGTATTTGCTTCAAGGTCTTCAATCATCTCTTAGTTAACAGTTCACTACCTGCTCTATCATTATTGATTGCATGGTCGCATGTGCTTGTAGAGTACTATTGTTATCGACTGCATAAATATCCCAGTGTTCGTTGCATGGTACATGTACTTGTATTATAACTACCTTCATTATCCACAAGTGATTTTATTGTACTTATTGGTGGTGACAAGTTGTATGCAGAATGTTAGCATTGACGACAAGGTATTGATGTGTTCGACACTTGCATAACAAATCTCTGATTATTGCATGTAGATGGCACCCGGGCGCTTTGCAGTCGTCTGACCACTTGCAAAATATTCATGTTTAGAGCGGGCCTTTGACTTCAGCTTGCTAATAGCTTGCATCATATTCACCCTCATCATTCACCAGTAGTGTTTGTGTAAAACTGCAAGTTCAATTCAAATTTGCAAGTTCCTCGTTGTCCTTTGTTCAAGTCCCTTGTTATTTTTCATTTAAATCAAGCCTTTTATACTTATTTATTCAAGTTAGGCTCATGCTCATTGTAATTTCCTTCTGGATTTAAGCTTAAGTTCCTTCGTAGTCGAGTTGCAAGTTCTTTTACTCGTATTCAAGTTCCATGTCGAAATCAAGTTGCTCTTGGTTGAAATTTGATTCAAGTCCTTTGTGGTCCAACTCAAATCTTTGCTTGGGTTCAAATATTCAAGTCATGCTTAATATTCAAATCAAGTTCTTGTCCCAAATTTTGTTGTCCACGTTTCGTTACAATTTGAGTTCATGCATGTTCAATTTCATGTTCAGTTCATTCTTTGAATCGAGTCCATATCCACTGCAGTCCCAAATCGAGTTTTCTTGCACTTTGTC
Organism: Dendrobium chrysotoxum; assembly: GCA_019925795.1. NCBI lineage: Eukaryota > Viridiplantae > Streptophyta > Magnoliopsida > Asparagales > Orchidaceae > Dendrobium > Dendrobium chrysotoxum. Next base: position 6,423,245 of record CM034300.1, on the reverse strand, counting down.
CAAATGTTCAAATTAAGTCCAAATGGTCTTCTGTTCACCCGAAATTTCGGCAGCATTCCGACATCTCCCCCGTTTAGGGGAAATTACGGAAAACTGGGCCTTTCCCACCACGCTACTAGAGCGTGTATGGTAGGTGTCCTTGGACACCGGGCCGTACATCTTTTCATCCCACCACGCTACAAGAGCGTGTATGGGGTCTTCCAAAAGTAACCGTTCGAGAACACAAGTGACTCCCCACCACGCTACAAAAGCGTGTATAGGGCTTACCTACCTCGCCGTATGCGTCGCACCGGGCTCCCTCCCACCGTGCTACGAGAGCGCGTATAGGTGGTTTTCCGGTCCGCCGCGAACGTCGAAGATGGGATTTTGGGTGATTACCCGTCTTGTCGTAGGCACCGCACCGGGTTTCCTCCCACCGTGCTACGAGAGCGCGTATAGGGGGTTCTCCGGTCCGCCGCGAACGACGAGAACAAGTTTTCGGAGTTTTAGGGTTGAGGGGGTTATACTTTTGCGGTGTCGGCGGGGTCGGCACGCGGATCGAGGCAAGGGAGAGGCATTTTTTTTAATGATAATTAATCATTTAATTATAATTAATATATTAATTATAGTTAATTATAATTAATGTTATTTAATTATGATAAATTATAAATAAAAATAATTAAATAATTAATTAAAATTAATGATAATTAACTGTTCAATTATAATTAATCTATTAATTATAATTAATTATAATTAGTCATGCCCAATTATAATCAATAATAATTAATAATAATTAATGATAATTAAAAGTTAAATATAATTAATAATAATTAATAATATTTAATTATAATTAATTATAATAATCATAATTAATAATTAATTACGATTAAAAATAATTATTTAATTAATTATAACTAATATAATTAATTAATTAAAATAAGCCCTCTCCCCCTTTCGACTCGGTTAATCTACGGGATTAGGCCGAAGGAGTGCGTGAAAGGGAAAGTTACCTACACAGGGATCGAGCTCTCAGTTGTTGCTTCCGATCGGATGTCATAACTTCTGATCCGACTGGGAAGAGAGCGTCGGTTTGAGGGAGGAATCGGGACAGGCGGTCGGCGAGGGAGCTGGGATCAGCGGCTTAGGGTTTCGGTTTAAAGGAACAAGGCTGGAGGAAATCAGTGAAGGGAGCTCGGCTGGATCCTTTGAGTGAGGTAAGGGTTTGGTCTCTCTCTCTCTCTCTCTCTCTCTCTCTTTCTCTCTGCTTGCGGGAGGAATCGGGATGGGGAGGCTGACAGGATGGAGCTGGGAGGAGGGCTTCGGGAGATTGGAGTCGGAGAGTTCTGCCGAAGGAAGCCTTCCTCTCCTCCATTTTATAGACGCAAATGGGAGTGGAATCGAGGAGCTGCCGCAGGGATCGTGGAGAAGTGACGCGAACGGCGCCGAGCTAGGTAAGAGCCACTGTAGCAAGCGGCGGGCCTCCGGCGGGATTTGCGGGTATGTAGGATTTTTTTCTTTTTATTTCATTTTGTTGCTTTGTTTTGGCTGTAGAAAATAGGTCAACACATATCCAAACTACTTAGTTTATCTTCAATAATTATTGATCCACCCTTTGCCTACTCTAATCATATTGCAATCATCCTTCTTACAATCATCCTTCTTAATTACATTAGATAGATATCATAACCATTAAAAATATTATTTTATTAAATGAGTTTGGTTTCCTTAGCAAATGGTGTAATATATTAGACTGAAAGTTTTATTAATGCTTTCCTAAGTTATGTAGATTAGCTTACCCGTTAGGCTATTAATGTTATTTTTCCAATATACCAGATCCTGATATCTTGCCTTAACTAGTGGACTAGCTAATCGTTGTTGTGGCAATATATTATGTAATATTCCTCATCATATCATATAGCAAATTATTCATTTTGATTCAAGCTATGACGTCTCCTACGTGATATTTCTTTGAAAAACCATTTTTCTTTTATCATACTTACCTTGCTTGTAGTGTGCCTTTTTTCCACTGGCACTTCCAATCATAAAACATGGCAAAACATATTGCAGTTGTGTTATCCTTTACATCACTATGACAATATCTAATCAGAGAAAAAGGTCAAAATTATCTCTAAAATATTCATATGAGGCCATTTTAGTCTCAACTACTTAATGTGTTCAATTTAATCCATTGACACTTCAGATATGATAGTCTTAGCTATCTAATGTGTTCAATTTAGCCCATTAACTCTTCAAATATGATCCAAAATTGTACCTCAAATATGATCACATAATAAGCCCGATGCATTCCTCCACTTCAACCATCCAACTTGAATTCTACTAATAATATCCTCATTTATTTCACCATCATTCTGAACAATAGATCCAAGATATATAAAACGTATGCTCTTATTAATGACTTGATCGCCCAAAGTCGCAATCCCCCTACTAGATCTATTATTACTAAAATTACACTCCATATATTCAGTTTTAGATCTACACAAACAAAAGCCTTTAGACTCTAAAATTGACCTCCATAATTCAAGTTTACCTTCAACTCCCTCTCTAGTCTTATCAACAAGAAGAAGCAAAAAAGCATACACCAGGGTACAACCTCTTGCAAATGTCTAGTGATAACATCCATAACTAAAGCAAAAAAGATGGGCTTAAGGCTGATCCGTGATGTAATCCAACTGAAATAGGAAAATAATTGGTCAAACCACCTTGTGTTTGAACACAAGTAACATCTCCTACATACATATCCTTAATGACTTGAATATAAACATTATTAACCCCTTTCTTATGTAGAACTCTCCATAGCACTTCTCTTAGAACTTTATGATATGCTTTCTATAAATAAAATAAAAATCATAGGCAGATCCTCCTTATTCTCTCTATACTTCTCCATCAAATCTCTCAATAAATGTATAGCTTACATAGTAAACCTACCTGGCATGAATCCAAATTGATTTTGAGAAACATCAGTGTCACACCACAACCTATGCTTCATAACTCTCTCCCATAATTTTAAAGTATGAAATATTAACTTAATTCCTCTATAATTCGCACAATCTTGTACATCACCTTTATTCTTAAAAATAGGAATCAACATACTTATTCTCTACTCATCTAGAAACTTTTGTCTTCAAAATAATATTAAAAAGTTTAGTAAGCCAAGAAATTCCTTCATCTCCTAAGCATTTTTACACCTCTATTGGAATATCATCAGGTCCAATAGCTTTTCCACGCTTCATTTTCTTTGAAGCCTCTTTAACTTTGGTTTTATTAATACGCCGATAAAAATAAAAAATCTTTATTTTTATTTAGGGTGCTAAGATCACTAAAATTAATTGCATTCTTATAATTTTCATTAAAAAGTTTAGCAAAATATCTCATCTACCTTTGTTGAATATTCCTTTATAATAAAAGCATTTTTGATCTTCATCCTTAATACACTTCACTTGAACTAAATCCTTACTATTCCTATCTCTTTCTTTAGCTAACTTTATATATATATATATATATATATATATATATATATTCGCTCCCCTTAGTATCGAATCTATTATATAAATCATTAAAAGCTAAAATTTTTGCATTGAAAATTGCTTTTTTAGACTCCTTACGGGCCTCTTTATATATTTCTCAATTATCAGAATTTTCACAGCTAAATTAATTTTTATAATAAATCTTCTTATCTTTTATTCTTCTTACACATTTTGATTCCACCACAAACTATTTTATTATTAGTAGTTTTTCCCATTGATACTCCAAGCATATCTTTTGCAACATTCTTAATATCACTAGCTACTTTTTCCAACATAACATTAGCTTCCTCATGTACAAACAAAATCTTAAGATCTAGAATCTTACTCTAAAAAATATTTTTATTAATATTCTTTAAATGCCTCCATCTAATCCTAAAACAACGATTTATTTTATTTTTAATATTCTGCCCCTTCATCTCAACGTCCAAAACTAATAAGCGATGTTGAGTATTGTCGGCTCTGAAAATTCACACCCCGGCCTCCCCCGTGCTTTCAGGGGAGTTTAAATGAATTAGATTTCAAGATAAATTTTCAAAAGGCAGATTGGGATTGTAGATAAAACACCACCCAGAGATTTTGCCCTCATTTTGCGAGGACTTTATGATCTGAGTTCTGGTTTCCTGTAGGCGCAATCCCCTATAGTTAATTACCCCTCCCGATAACGAGAGAGAATTTTCAATTGAGGCTAGTCATCGAAACAGATACACAGAGATACGTATCTAGCATATAGTAGCAACATAAGTTGAAAATTTAATATTTAAAATTTGAAATTTCACCATCTTGCACTTAAAGAAAATGGTGTGGGAATGGATAATGAGCCCGATCAAGATCTCATGGTTATGTCGTCCCGGGCCATCGTGGTCCCTGGTCTACTTAGACAGAGGAGGTAGTCGAGCCAACCTGACAGAAGAATCCTTGTTGGCAGCCATGGATTGCTTCGTCCAAGGGTACCTTGTAGACTTGGGGTGGATGTTTGTCTAAATGGACAAATTTGAATCAACCTTAGCTAATAGAGGGCTTTGTGCCTTATCAATTATTTCATATTGATTCATATCTCAAGGATTTAGTGTCATTGGGGAGCATACGGGCTCTAGCCATGACCTTAATTTAGTGGTGCCATTTGACGGCAAAACCACCCGGTTCAGAGGGCCTCAGTCATAACAATTTACTTGTGGTGCCATTTAGCAGCAAAACTGTCGGTTAGAGGACACGTGCCACGTCCTTACTGGAAAAAAAATGATTTGAGAATGAATCCTAGTGATATTTAAGACCAGACACTAGCTCTTTGTGAGCTGAAGTGTATTTTTAAATTTGTCCATCGCGACAAATTGTTGTGGAGGATGGATGTATTTTATTTAAAGTGATTGATGATTGATTTTAATTTTAAATATTTTTTGTGTTTTGGTATTTTTAGAGTTTTAAATTTTGTGGGCATTTGTGAGGCATTTCTTTGAGATTTGTATGGACCCCCTCCAGTTGAGATTTTCTATCAACACGACCATCATCGAGGTAATTATGGGGAGTTGCATTTTATTGACTGAACCCTGTCGACTCTGTTAGTTGCCAACAGAGGATTGGGTTCAAGTCGGTTGTATGCTTTTATTAATGAATTTTTCTTATTATGGGCCTTGAAGGCCTAACATGAAATATAAAATGAATACTTCGGCCGACGTCGTGATCATATATTTGTTTGATAGTTCGAGCCGTGTCGTCTCCTATCTATCCACATAGAAGGATCGGGCTCGAACTTGAGTTCATTTATTGACCCGCGCAACATCCTCAGAAGTCACGTATGTAAACACAACACGCTCGTCAGGGCCCATGCGAGTATATGATTGCACATGTATTTTGTATGAAACATTTGCATGGCGGTTATTTATATGCAATGCAAGGGATAAATATGATCTGTCTGCATATTCATATATACATTCATGTGACAATATATATGCTAATGCATTTTCATACGTATTTGTACATTAGCTTATATGCACATATAGTGTATATGCATTGCATTTGCATTTTGCATGATATACTCAGTGTGCAATGTAGCATTCTATGGCACTAATGTAGTATGCGATGTATATGCATGATATGTATAAGTAATGTGCATGTATGCTGCATGCTTATCTGTGTAGTGCGTTTGTATAATGATGTAATGATTGCACAAGATACATGATATATTTATATGCCAGCGACATATAACATGTATGCATAATGCACTTTCATGTTAGTTTAGAGCCCTTTGCATGTTGGATGATGCATTTGCATAATGTGTATGCACATTGCCATAGCATGTTACTATGATGCAGTACATTATGTATTTTTAATGATATGTCTGCATAAAGCATTCTGTACATTATAACACAAGTATGTAAATGAATCTACATGCCACTGCGACGCGCTTTTACAACATAATGTGTCTTGCAATGCTGAATGACATATTTGAAAGGATTATTATGCATGTTGCAATGCATATAGAATGACATATTTAAAAAGATTATTATGCATGTTGCAATGCATGTGTGGGGGTATTTTTGAATATTTGACATTGATCAGTTATGCAGGTAATTGACATTTGTAGATAATTGTATTCACTGCAGTTATCTGGTGCTTGCTCACATAGGGTTTGTTGTGTGCACAAGTTTCCTACGACAGATCGTAAGCATTTGTGCTTGGTGCTTAATAAACGTTGATTGCAAGATTGGATGCATTTGCTTGTGTTTTGATGTTGATTGGATGACTTGTTGTGTTTGTCACTAACCCTCTCATAAACACCACTCAGCAGGCTATTACATCCCTTGCACATTGACTTCTAGTATTTTGTAGAGAACCGCCATTTTCCATCTGAAGGGATGTCGTAGCATTCATCGCATTAGTCAAATTTATCAAATTGTCATGCTCGTAGGATAACCACCATTGTTATTATTTGTTAGTGCTCGCATTCATTGCTAATCTTCAGTCCTTACTTGCAAATAGTACATTACATGTATATTCATGTGTACAAAGGACTTATCATGCCTACATAGCATCTACTGTCACCGCTTGTAGGTAGATCAATGTGTTTGTTTGCAAGCGGATATTGACTATTGGGACGTGATTACGCATGTTGCATATCTCCCATACTCCATTCATGAATATATGGTTGCATATATTCTTGTCTTATTGGATGTGTTTGCAGGGTAGACGTTAGTGTTGTTTGGAAGTTGTTTGGCTTCAACTGAAGGGATGTAGTTATACCTGTTACAGCTCCTTCACACACTACCCATGAGCATATCGTCATGTTTATTACAATCATCTGATCCTTTCTACAAGCATGAATGACCTGAGTGTTGCACGTCATCTACCACCATTCATAGGTGAAATGCTTGCCAAAGACTTTGCATTTTTTATTTTTTTTTCTTGCAGTCAAGGTGCACATTCTTTTTTCAATCTTCATCACTTGCTAGGTTCCACCTACTTATTTGTATATTGAACTAACTGTAAAGATGTCATTGCATTCAACATATGTGCTATTTATGTTCTTCCCATGGACATCTTAAGTGATCAGGTTATATGTTCGTTGCATATTGATCAATATGGCTCGCAGCGGGTCAGTGCATTTGTTTCATAGTCAAGTAGCATTGACCGTGCACTTGCTCTATGTCCTCTTCAGAATATTTATTGTCATCATCTTGCTACTCATTGTTGCTTGCAAGCAAGTCATCATATTCTCTTCAATCCTTGTTAATTATTACTAGTAGAAGATATTAGCAATAACAAAATCATAAGCTAAAGAAAAATCTAATATGGTCTTATCACCTTCATTAATCGCTCCACATCCATAGCAACAATGCATGCTTTTAAAATAATCTATCTCTCTACCAACATGTCCATTTAAATCTCCTCCAGTAAAAACTCTTTTTATGAGAGGCATCATTTGTATTAATTCTTCTAGGTCATTTCAAAATTTTAATTTCAAACACATCCAAACTTACTTGAGAAGCATAAGCGCTTATTATATTAATAATCTTAGCCTCAATAATAATCTTTAAAGCTATAATTCTATCTCCAATTCTATTAATTTTTACAACATTATCCTTGAAATTTTTATCTATAATCACACATATACCATTTCTAGCATGACTCCTACTAGAATACCATAGTTTAAAACCTAAATTATCAATCTCCTTAGCCTTCTCTCCAACCTATTTAGTTTCTTGAATGCAAAGAATATTTATCTTCATATATCATAATATCTATTAATTCCATTAATTTGCCTGTAAGGGAACCTATATTCCAAGTTCATATCATAATTTTAATTTTATAAACTAGCTTCTTTACCCACATTTGTCCATGATGTGGGAACCCTTGCCTATTTAACACTGCACTAGTGCAACCATCCTTGCTGACTTGTCGTTGTATTCAAACCATACAACGCGTCTCTTCCAGGGAACACCCTAGCATTAACACAATGTATTAAATGATTCATATCATCATTATTCAACAAGTTTTGCACTGGCGGTCGACTACCTAATGCAACCCTCCACTTTTCTCATCCAAGACATGGGACCTAACAACGACGCAAAGATGAGGAAATTGCGAAGACGAAACAAAAAAAACATAATGTTTTTGCAAATATTTCTCTTTATTTTTTCTCTTCTTCCATTTTTTCTCTTTTTAATATATATATATATATATATATATATATATATATATATATATATATATATATATATATAAAGAGAGAGAGAGAGAGAGAGAGTGTGTGCTAGAGGGAGAAAGAGAAATTGTTCTTTCTATTTAGAGAAAAGAGAGAGGGTGGTGAGATATGTATCATGATTTGACTTGCGTGACAACCATACAATATGGGTGTCTTTTCTAGTCAACTTCAACATTTTTGAAACATGAGCATAGTCCATTTTGTGAATGGACATTGTTCAAACAGCTTTGTGTAACATCACATTTATCTCATTCATTCAAAAAAAAGGTCAATAAAGTTACAATAATTACATATACAATTTAAGGTCCTAATATACTTACATAAATCAAACAACTCATGCCCATGCCATGTCGAAAAGTTTGAGCCAAAACATCTAAACATACCAGTCAAAAAATGGAACCAAAAAGATAGTGTGCTTCGTTCACTGAAGAGCATAGCACACATAACTTATAATTTTTCCTTCCTATGCTTTGCTACACATATAGCACAAGCAGTGTGCTTCACTATGCTGTTAACTATAGCACACGCTCTTTTGTACTATTGGCAATATGACTTTAATAAATAGAATTCAAGGTTATCTTTAATTCTTCTATCTGTTAACCTTCAATAAAAACTTAAGTCTCTCGCAATATTGTTTCGACAACATTCCTCAAACAAATTCAATCTTTATCAATGGATAACAACATTCCAAAATCCTAACAACAAAACAATCCTTAAAAAATCCAATGGGCATATGAAGACCAGGGTCACCAATAAATTAGTCATTACATCACTAAGAAAACATAAGCAAAAAAAGCAAACTAGCCGATTATTTTATAGAACAATCAAAACATTGCTAAATGTTATAGGATTGCTAGTATTCGGCCCCTGTGAAAGTTAAATTTGTTTATGGTTACCACCTACAATAAATCGTAAGGGAAAAATTTTAGGGTTAAAATATTTTCCTTAAAATTTAGTTTAGGACATAAGACATCTTTTGAACTACAATACAATGCTTGATATTTTGCAAGAGGTTTCTTTTTGGTTGCAATTGTAAAAATAATTGGTTGTAGTTGTCTTGACTGTTCTGGAAAAATAAAAAGAAATGATTTGCAAAATATCAAGATTGTCTAATAGTAGGACAAGATATGTCTTACAACTGAACTAAATTTCGAGGAGGATATTTTGAGATAAAATGTCTCAAAGCATTAGGGCCCATTCAAGCACAACCTACAATAGCTTCTTGTAAGTGGCCACAAGATCACCAGGATATTGTCCTCCATTAGGTCTCGCACAGGACCAAAATATTGCTTTCTTACAGCAGTCTATTAAATACACCCCTTGACAAAGGAAAGCTTGAAGAGGAAAAATGATGACAACATAAAAGGATTTAATAAATGGATTCAACAGGAGAAAAGTGCTTAAACAGAACAAATATTATTTGAATGTACCTCATGAAACACAGCAGATATTAAGAATGAAATCAGAATAGCAACTCCCTGTGTGGAAAAAAGTTTTACAATTTTAGAAAGCTCCAATTTCAAAGGTCATACTAACTAAGACTAAATTCATTAAAGATGAGGCATAATTCATTTATATCTTTTAGCATACATCCATTTTTTCTCTTCTCAATCTTCTAATGTGTGAAAGAATAATGATAAGCACACCAAGTTAGATGAGAATACCGTACGAGACTTACTAATCAAGTAAAAAAATTAAATGTGCATAAAATATCACAAGCGCTGCATAGGTTTAGGCAAGTGTTTTCTACAAAAATATATGATCTTGATACCATTATATAATAAACAGTAGTTACCTTTGAAAAGCCATTCCTTATGCAGGGAAAGTATATATGACGAACCATCCACTTATGAACAGGCTGCATGCAAGCAAAACATACTTACTTAATGACAATACCAAAATGTTGCCACTAATCTTCCTCATCAGATAACACTCATATGGATTTGCAAAGAAGAAAAGAAATTTATATAAAAAATCATTCTTACTAAGAAACATTATTAGTCCAACATATATGCACTCATATATAGAAGCACGTAAGTATTAATTTAACATATAAATACACAAAAAATAATTCCATACACAGATATACATTTCAATCAAAATCTTCAAGCCAAATTCACATTTCTATCACTATACACTAATTCCAATGTCGCCATTGCCCATCACACCAATATTTGTTTACCTGCTCTAAAAATTTTTGGATCTGATGCTGCTTTACATTCCCTAACTTATACTCCATTGAGTCACCAATATTTTCAACATCATTCACTACCTTCACCATTTCCCACCTTTTATGAACTAGCTATTTAGTTTGAGAATGATTTGGTCCCGAGCTGATCTCACTTCAACACAAGATTAGCTCAAAGTCATTCAATCTAATCTTGAGTCAAGCAAAGTTTGGTTGCTGGTTGCGTTGATCTGATCTCGATTTGAGCTAGGCATGATTCAATGCAGAACTAATCTACTTCAAAAGTTGGTTCAACTTTTCAAATCATTTTTTAATCTTATGGGAAAAATTCTTAGTCCACTATACATATGCACCTATAAATATTGATTCATGTTTTAATTGCATAGATGGATAGATGCATTAATTTCAATATACAAATACATAAATAGAAAATCTACACATAAAAATACATTTCGATACAAATCTCACGCAATCTTTGATCATTGAGGGAAATTCACAATTCTAATGCTAGCCACTAGTTCCACTTATGCCATCGCCTCCACTCCCACTTTATATATATAGGATTTGTGAGGAAAACTCATTTTGTGCTCTAAGATCTTTAAGTTGTGATCAATCTTGAGCAATCATTAGGACTTTCTGTAAGTGTGTTTCATTGTTCTATTTTGATCTAGTAATTTGGAGAAATTGGATTTTCATTGCAAGAGTAATTTCAATTATTCACCACCAAAGTTTGAACTTTTGTCAAGTAGTTTTTCTCAAGTTTTGGGAGGCGTTGCCTAAGCCCATTAATGTTAGGTATTTGGGTTGCAATTGCACAGAAGAAAAGTGTGTTGGTATTTATCTCTCTTTTGCTAAGGATGCATTCAAGGCTTTGGGCTTAGTTGGACCATGTAAAAGCCTCAAATTACCCTTAGGGAGATCTCTAGATATAAACCTAGAACTGAGGTTAACTCGATCACTTTTTTTTCCGCATGCACTTTCTTCAATTTCACATTTATTTATCATTGCAAGTAATTTTATTTATCTGAAATTAATTTTAATCTGCAATATATATATATATATATATATATATATATATATATTAGTGCTAGTTCAACCCTCCCCTCTTTGGGTGCCATTTAACTCTCAAGTTGTATCAGAGTGAGGGCTCTTGGTTATTATGCTTAATAACTAAGAGTTAAGTTTCACTAAATTATGAAACACTTTTAAATTCATTTTATGATTGTAACTTGCCACCCTTTTTTTAAAATATTAATTTTTTATTTTGTGAAAAAAATAAGATTTTATTTGTGATGGTACTACTAAATTATGTTAATTTTTTTTTGATAATTTAATTGATAAACTTAGTTCATATCTTAAACTTGTTTTGTTATCAGATGATAGATCACATGTTTTAAAATTAAAAATCAATAAATTCATATTTGATGCTTTATTCTAGTGTCAATTTTAAGATATGTGTAAAAGTGGAAGAAAAAGAGAAGGTACTTCAATAAAATACTTTGAAGATAAACGAGCAAACAAAAAAATGATGCAAATGAAGAAAATAAGAGAAGAAAAAAGAAAAATGCTAGATTGAAGGAGGACAAAGTGGCAATTCAAAAGGATTTTGTGCACTTGTCAAAGGAGAAGAAAAGAAATAAAGGAGATGAGCTTACCCATCATCTCAACCACCAAATCCCAATCAACTCCACGAACAATAAGGTAAACAATGAATTTATTTTTGAAGAATTGTCCAATCTATTTCATGAATTATATTCAGAGTTTGAAAATTAACAAAAATATTTTGATAACAAAATATAAGAATTAATGCTTTAAGAGCTTAGTTGAAGAACTGAAAAATAAAAATGTGAACTCTCGAATGATACTTAAAAAGAAAGAAAAGAGCGCAGAAATTCATATTTGATGCTCTATTCTATTGTCAATTTTGAGAACATTCTCCTTTAATGTTGACAAGAATTGGAAAGAACTGGTATAGTGTATTTCATTTTATGCTATTTATAAAATCCTAGGAAAGCATCTAATAGAAAAAATATGAAATCGGAGAAAATAATTAACTAAAAAATAATTCTAATAATCCACGAGTTGATGAGAGGCAATAGGATCCCATGGATCATTGAGATCGCAGCAAAAGAGAAAGAAAAGAGCACCAAAGTCTTACTGTGTAGGTCTCAACTGGAAAAAACCACGCCACTATTTCACACTCCCCCTCAAGCCAATATATGAATATCATCCATTCCAATTTTACTTGATAATTTCTGAATGATTACTTGATAATTACTGAATGATAGTCCTTATAAATCTTTTAATGCGAATGTCAGTATGATGTTCATATGTAATTACAAATGCAGTATAAATAAAACCACTGTCAAGCTTCTCCTTTACAAAATTTCTATCTATTTCAACATATTTTGTACAATCATGTTTCACATGATTATCTGCAATATTGATGATTGACTTGTTATCATCCTAGAGTCTTTAGAACCTTTCCATTCATCCTTTAAATCTGACAAGATAATTTTCAATCATAAATACTTGGTGCCATAAATCTAAACTCATATTCTATGGTAGATCTTGCTATCTTATTTACATAAATCATAAGGTTGTCGCCTCATAATGTACAATATCATGAAGTTGAGCTCCTGTCAATCATAGAACCTGCATAATATGCATTTGTGTATTCTTCAAAGTTAAATTCACCCTTTTTAATAGAAATCCTTTTTTTCCATAATTTTTTTTAAAATATTATAGAATTATAAATACTTCCCCAAGGTGTGATTCCTTAATATTGTACATGAATTCACTAACCACACCAATAGCGTAGACAATGCCAGGTCTAATATGTGATAAATAAAAATATCTACCCATCAATCTTTGATAGAAGATTTTTTCTACTATAATGTCTTCTAAAATATCTCTAGTTTATGATTAAATTCCACATGGGGCTCTCAATAGGTTTACATCACAATACACCCATCTATTTCAATAAGTTTGCATGTATTTTTGCCTGTCAGATGAAGAATTCCTGCAGATAGTGCAACTTCAATGCTAAAAAAATGCTTCAAATTTTTCAGTTTTTGCATAATATTTTTTTAAATGTTTCATTCCTTTCAAGTCACTGCATGTCATGATATTGTCATCAACATAAAATAGTCATATAGAGACTACTCTTGAAGCCTTGTATTTCACAAATAATATATGATCTCATTGACTTTATTTGCATCTCATGTTGAGCATTATCTTAAAAAACCTTCTGAACCACACCCTAGGAGATTTTTTAAACACAAATAATGTATTTTTTAGCTTTCATTCTTTTGTTATGTGTTTGAGTCAAATCTCAGTGAGACCTCCATTAAGACCATCTCCTTTAACTCTTTAAGTCATCAAGATGAAGGCATTCTTCACATTAAATTGTTGAATCTTCAAATCCCTATTATCTACTAATAATAAAAGAAATAGAATAATATTCATGTTAAAAATTAGAGCAAAGTGATGGGGACATCAGATCATGGAAAGTATATCAGAGATGTGGCCAACGATCGACGGCCATGATTGCGCCGATCTATTTTTGAGTCTCCATATGTATTTGTTTTATTTATTTGTTTTATTAGTATTTCCTGTTTTACCCTTAGGGGTTTTGTCATATGTAAGCCCTAAGGGCAATGTAGTCTTTAGTTCCCTTTCATTGTAGGAGGCTATTTATAAGCCTCATATGTTTCTTTTGAAGTTAATAAATGATTATTACAAGAAATTTCTGCAATCATGTGTTTTTGTGAGAGCTTGAGAGTTGTGGAGAGAAATTCCTAGGAGAGGGAAACGGATCACCCACCAACCTTGAAAGCGTCCGGGTTCGTGGCAATTTCTTCCTTACTTTTCGTCCTCCCCCTTCCGCTTAAGCCGCCGGCCCTAACCTCCTCCTTCCCATGGCCGAGCTCCACCCAAATCCCCTTAAACCACCGGCCATCCACTCTCCCCTTCCCCACCGAAGCCCCACCACCACCTCATACCCACCGGTCAACCTCCTCCCCATCCAAGCCGTTGGCCTCCCTTATCCACCTTTCAATTTCCCCCAAAATCCACACTTTCCTTATTTAGTTCCACCTCAATTTGAAAAGGAATTGGATTTAAATTAAATCAAATTTAAATTCAAAATCTTTCTATTTGATAAATCAATTTTTGGAAAGGGTCAAATGACCACCAAATGCAAAACAGATAGCTGTATCACGATCAGAACGTTGAATTCTGCTAGGTCGAGGCCCCTTGCAGTCCAATCGGATGAGATCGGTCAAAAGGGATGGCCGACACCCGAAATTAAAGCGCGACGCTAATCAAACGACATCAGATCAACAAACAGACTTCGTCGTTGCATCCGGAATGTTGTCAACCTCTAAAAACTACGTCTTGTTTATTCAATTTGGAACACCCAGAATGCTTGGCACGGATCCCGAGGCAATAGCATGCTTATCGAGGAAAAGAGTCCTCGGCACTACCCAAACGAAGTCCGATCAGAAAATGGATTTTATCATTGCAACCGGGATATCAAAAATACTCAAGAACTACACTTTCTATGTTTAATTTGGGCCATACGAATCCCGATGCAACACGCTTATCGAGAAAAAAATGTCGCTAGGCACTACCCAAATGACATCGGATCGACAAACAGACTTCGTCGTTGTGTTCGGAACATCGTTAATACCCTAAATGCACTACCAATTTATTCAATTAAGGTGGTGCACACAAATCGAGGTTGGTAGCATGAATTTCGAGAAAAATTAGCCTCGTCGCTATCCAAATGATGTTCGTTCGCGAAACGGATTTCGTCATTGTATTCGGAATATCGCAAATACTTAAAAACTATATTTTCTATATTCAAATTGGATCATCTGGGTTGGTGGCACGAAATTCGAGACAAAACATAAATTTTAAGAAAAATGTTGTTCGGCGCTACCCAAATGACCTCGGATCGACAAACGGACTTCGTCGTTGTGTTCAGAACATCTTTAATACCCTAACTGCACTACTAATTTGTTCAATTAAGGTTTTGCACGCAAATTGAGGTAATCCCCATGTAAAAATACACAAATTTGTGCTCAAACGACGTCCGATCGCGAAATGGACTGCGTCGTTGCGATCAGAACATTGGCAATACCCTAAATCCACTACCAATTTGTCTAATTCTAATATTCGACAAATTTGACACGTTAAATGGAGCAATCGGCAAGCAAAATGAGGAGAAAAGCACGCGAATCGAAAAAACACCCAAATCGGGATGATTTTTGACTGATTGGAATATGGTTGTCAGCCTAATTAATGCTATTACTAATTATGGAAGGTCATCATTAACATTGCCAATTGATCTTACCAAAAATCAGCAAGTCAAATGAAAAATCTAATCCGAATTAATTGCTGATTACCTCGGATGTTGAAACCTAGTCTGAACTCCATGAAAATCCCATGAATTCAGCTGCTGAGATAACGTTAATCACAGCCCTTCCTTGTAAGCCTTCTTCCCTTGCCTTACCCGTCTACAGGAAGAAGCCCTCCTTCGATTCTTCATGCCAAAGCCACGGTTGAGCAGGATTTCCCCTTCTTCTCTACAGAGCCCTCTCACAACAGCTCTCATCCACCCGATCCCAAGCAGCCCTCATCCCGCTTTCCTCTGATCTGCCTACAGAAATCTCAATCCAACCTCATGCATGTGAATCTTCCACCAAACCTCATGCAAGCCCACGCCCTGCTTCAGCATAACTGCAGTTCATGAAATGCTTCATGCAACTTCCTCTTCCCTACTCCTTTCCCTTGCCGACGCCCTCAACATCTTCCAGGATTTGGCTGATTAGTGAAGCAAGAGGATAGGAACTCATAGCAGCTTGGAGAAATCCTCGTTCCTCACCTCCACTGCATCCAGAATTTCCGAACGTAGTGACTACAAAGACCAGAATAGATTTGTGATGATTACCCTCTCACGGCAACTCTCAACTTCCAATCTTCCTGCTCAAAGCAAGGATAAGAAAGGAGTAAATCTCTCCTGTGCTTTGCCAGCATCTGCTGCAGTATGCAGAAACCTTGAGCGCCGGTCCATGGTTCATCCGAGCATCGGCCGAGCTGTTGACATCTACAGAAGAAATCTAAGAAGAGCAAGAGCTTCGTCAAAGCCCTTCAGGAACTGAAGAACCTGAGGCCTCAACTATACTCTGCTGCTGACTACTGTGGAAAGTCTTACCTACACAACGAACAGAAACAAATGGTGCTAGATGATTTGAAAGAAATGTTGTTCGAGCCCTAATCAATGCTGTTGATCACTTGGGAACTGTTGCTTACAAATTGATAGACTTTTATGATCAACAAACAACAGATATGTCAACTGTGGATCTCAAGATTTCATGTCTAAATCAGTGCATGCTTAGATGCCAAAGTTATATGGAAAAAGAAGGCCTTAGGCAGCAGCAAATATCAGGAAGAGCTCCAAGGCATCACAAACATTACATTTTACCAAGTTCCTTGTCCTCTTTTTACTTGCTCATGAGAAGATCCCATTCTCTAGTGAAAATATTATAAGCATGAACTGCTTCATCTTCAGCTTCCAATGAGGGTGTGTCGTTGAGCTATAATGTTTTTGAATGGCCCGAAGGAAGTAAGGGATCTAGCCAAGAAAAGATTAGGCGGCTAAAGAAACCAGCTCCAGCAAGATTTGAATTGCCATTAACTTCTTCCAGTAAGGCCTGGGATAAACTTTCGTTTGCATGTTTACCATCAATTTTACTTTTGATGATTAGTTTCAGAGCATAGTAGAGCAGCAGCAAGTTTACAAGCCACTATATGATATCAAGTATTGGAAGGCTATGATTCTTTTTAACAAGATCTTTTACATTAGAAGCTGTAATAAGAAGCGCAAATGATGACCACCAGATTAGATGAATGGCTTTAAACCAGTTATTAGCATATGAGTATTTACAGATACTGACAAAACAATCCAGATTACTCCTCTTGTGGAGAAAACTACCATTTGATCCTTGAACAAAATCCAGTCAGTTCTACTAAAGCAAGCGAACCAATGACTATCCAGAGGATTGAAATGCTAATGGAATCCCAGCTCCTTATTCTATTCTTATGGATGGTATTGAGGCTTTTGCATGTTGATATCAGCAAAGCCAGCAAAAAAAGAAATTCAATAGAAACAGGAAGTTTCCAAAAAAAGAAAAAGAAAAAGAAAGAGAGGGGAGTTTCCAACAAAAAAAAAGAAAATACAAAAAAAAGAAAAGATAGTTTCCAAAAAAAAAGAGAAGGAAAGATATGTTTTTGTACACTTTCTTTTCCATCGTCAACTTCTCACCGCGAAGGTATAATTTCTAAACTCAGATTTCTCATTCTCGTCGTTTGCAGCGGACCGGCAAACCCCCTATACGCGCTCTCGTAGCACAGTGGGAGGAAACCCAGTGCGGTGCCTACTACGAGGCGGGTAATTAAAATCCCATTTTCGGCGTCTGCGGTGGACCGGAGAACCACCTATATGCATTCTTGTAGCACGGTAGGAGGGAGCCCGGTGCAACGCACACGGCGAGGTGGGTAAGCCTTATACTTGCTCTCGTAGCATGGTAGGGAGAGCCACTTGTGTTCTTTATACGGGTACTTTTGAAGACCCCATACACGCTCTCGTAGCGTGGTGGGATGAAAAGATATATGGCCACGATGTCGCACAACACCAACCATACACGCTCTTGTAGCATGGTGGGGTGGCCCAGTTTTCCAAAATTTTCCCTAAACAGGGGAGACGCTTGGAGGCTGCCGAAATTCCTCGTGGAAACAGAAGACTTGTACTTGAACTTGAATAAACTCAAAGGATAGCAGGGGACATATTTTGAACCCAAATGAACATGGAACAAATGACATTGGACTTAAATTTTAACTAAAACTTGATTTGGATGATGACACAAAAAAATTTGAATGAACCATAAGGACTTGGACTTTAATAAACCATATAAAATCAAGCCTAAATTGAGATATAATAAGACAAGCTTGATTCCAAATAAACAAGACATTTGCAAATGTACAAGCAAGAACTCATATAGAATGTTGAACGAATTCTCAAGGCATACAAGTGATGAATGATAGAATTAAATGGCTTTGAATATTCAATCAAAATAAATTTGCAAATGAGAACAAGTGATATCCACATCATCATGCAAGCAAATTCAACTGCCCTTGTAAACAAAGAGATTTGGTTCGCATATGGAAGTCAACAAAAAATCCTCTTTGAAGAGTGGGAGATTGCAAGTGGAACCTGTTTGCAAATAAAGAAAGGATTGTAAAGGATATGATTTGGTTGCAAAGTCGTAGCATGAACTCTTTGTAACATGATGACGGACTAGTATCGTTGGATTTAACTTATCTCCAACATAGTCATGTGTAGTTTGATCATGATTAAAAATAGACAAATGTTGCAAGCTTCTAAAGACAATAACGAGGGGCTTGCAGATATATGTACCAATCATTCAAACAAGCTCATTTCCCTCCTACAAGCAATGATAAAAGATCTCTCATGCATACAACCACCTGCTTGTATGTCAAAGAAGAAATGCTCACAAGCAATGGAACTGATAGGGACACTTGTGAATGAAGCATGAAGGACATATAACAAGTGCAAATGCGCTTATTGCATATAAGCGAGGTGATCCTATCTACAAGCAATGCTGCTAAATACATCGCCAATGTATAAGATTGTATCAGACACAAGCGCATACTGGCGGTGATAGAAGATTCGCCATATGCATAATAATACACTTACAAGTGATGATCATCAATTGACAATGAATATTGTGGTATTTTACAGTCAACGTCGATCAAATATCAAATCGTACTGTCTACGAGCAAGAATAACATATGTGTAATGCATATGAGTTCGTGTTGATCGCCACAAAAGACTCTTAATCTACGAGCAAATATAAAGGAGCTGTAGCAGGTATCAGCACTTGCAAGCAGTTACACCAGACAAATGAACGAACACCAAAGGCACACAATGATGTATCTATGAGTGGTGCAGTGATACACTTGTGAGAGACAACAACATATAAGCTGTGAATGTGACGAATCCACTCAAGTCAATATCAACTTGCAGTTGAACACACCGCCTCCCTACAAGAAAGAGTTGATGATACGTAGCGAGGCGTAAATATCTACGGGATTGTAGGAGACTCGCAGTACGCACTACATGCTATATGCAAAACGCCACCGGATCTGCAACACTCGTACAAGCAGATAAAAGGCGTCTACAAGCTTCCAAATTGAATGCTACATTTAAATGACAGTTGCCCGCGCAATGGATTAAATGAAATATTTTAAAGTCCCCCGCACATGCACTATAATATATATGCACATAGGTACACCGAAATGCACGTGTAACTATAAAACCGCATGGGCCCCGGCGAGCGTGTTATTGGTACACACGTGACATTTAGGGATGCTACGCGGGTCAGTAAATATTAACCCGATCCTCCTAAGGTAAGTAAGTAGGAGTTGACAAGGTTCAATAAATGACTATAAAATGTCCCCCAAACACCCGCATGGGCCCCGGCGAGCGTGTTATTGGTACACACGTGACGTCTAGGGATGCTGTGCGGGTTAATAAGTGAATTCAGGTTTGAGCCCGATCCTTCTATTCAAGCAGATAGGACTCGACACGGCTCGAACTATTAAACAAATGTACAGTCGCGGGGTCGACTGAGATATATGTTTTATACGTTCATTTTAGGCCTTCAAGGCCTATAATCAAGAGAATTTACTTACAAAGGCATAAAGCCTACGAAACCCGATCCTCTATCGACAACCCGATAGAGTCGACAAGGTCCAACCCATAAATACAAATGACCCCAAAGACACCCCGATGATGGCCGTGTTGAATATAGATCTCAACTGGAGGTGTTAATTCCATATCTCCAAAGTTTCACTCAAGTGCCTCCCAAATTCCTTGAAAATCCAAATCTCTAAAAATCCCAAAAATCCAAAAAATGTTTAAAATTGAAATCCAACACATCCAACCGCTTAAAGCATAAAATCCATCCACTCTCCGCAACAGTTTGCCGAGGTGGACAAATTGAAATTTACTTCAGCTCACAAAGAGTTAATGCCTAGTCGAAAATATCACTATGATCCATTCTGAAACAATATCCTGCCAGTAAGGATGTGGTACGTGTCCTCTAACCAGCAGTTTCGCCGCCAAATGGCACTACAGGATAAACGGTTATGACCCGGGGCCCTCTGAACTGAGTGGTTTTGCCGCCAAATGGCACCACGTGATACCGGTTATGGCCATAGTCAATACGTTCCTTAGTGGCATCAAATCCTTGAGATATGAATCAATAGGATATGATCGATAGGGCACAAAGCCCTCTGTTAGCTAAGGTGGATTCAAATTTGTCCCCTTAGACAAACATTCACCCCAGGTCTACAAGTAACCTTGGACAAAGCAACCCATGACTGTCGACAAGAATTCTTTTGTCAGGTTGGGTCGACTACCTCCTCTGACTAAGTAGACCAGAGACCACGATGGCCCAGGACGACGGAACCATGGGATCTTGATCAGGTTCATCATCCATTCCCCCACCATCCGTTTTAAGTGCAAGATGGTGAAATTTTCAATTTTAAATATCAAATCTTCAAACTTTCAAACCTTCAACCCATGCTGCTACTATATGCCAGATATACGTATTTTTACGTATCTGATTGACGACTAGCCTTAATCAAAAGTTCTCTCTCATTATTGGGAGGGGTAATTAACTATAGGGGCTTGCGCCTATAGGAAACCAGAACTCAGATCATAAAGTCCTCGTAAAATGAGGGCGAAATCTCTGGGTAGTGTCTCATCTACAAATCCATCTGCCTTCCAAAATTTATCCCAGAACTTAAGTCCGTTAAAACTCCCCCCGAAGAAAGCAAAACGGGCGGAGGCCGGGGCCGAATTTTCAGAGCCCACAGCAACGCTCTCTGCCAAAGCTTAATAAACGTAAGAAATGAGTAATAGACTTCTATGTAACTAATCTTGTTCTTAACCTAGGGATGTTATTGGAAATCCTCTATGTTTGTTTATGTTGAATTTTGTAATTGTTTTGTGATCCTAACTTTTAATATGTGACTTGGCTTAAACTAAGGCACCCCTTTCTTCTTTTCCATTTTTGTTAATTGGCTAAAGTTCTAATTCGTTATTGCTCTTAATTGAAAGCATGCAAATTCTTTAAATATCATCGTTGCATCATTTAGTTCTACATTACAAAGGTTTTGAAATAATCAATCTTAGATATTTGAGTGTAGTCTTTGGCCGCCAATCAAGCTTTCTACATTTCTAGTGAACCATTGAATTCGCATTTTACAGTAACGGCCCATCTATATCCAACTGGTTTCATTCCTTCTGATAACTTTACAAATTTTCATATTTTATTTTTTGAAAGAGCTTCCATTGCTTCCTTTATGGTATAATTCCAATTCACATTATTCAAATCATTTAAGACTTTTCTGGAGATAGAAATAATATACAAACAAGTAAGAAATTTTTGGTGATTACGAAAGATTTTTATATGAAAAAATAAGTGTAACAAATGTTAAGTGGAAGTTCTTATACCTTTGCTTGTAAGTTCAACAGTTCCCTTAGTGAATTCAGTGATACAAATTGACTCGGTTAATTGGAACTAGATAGATTAAGATATCCTTCTTGAATTAACCTATGATTTAGAGTAGAAAGTGATAATGGTATAGGCTCGATTTGGGATGAGTGGGTGATTTTGGAATAGATTTATTTATTGGGATAACGGATACAGAAGGGCAATATAGAAGAAAAAAATCTTTTATAAGATATTATTTCATCAGGATAAATAGAAACAAAATAGTGATCTTTACTGAAAATAACATCACTGAGCACATACACCTTTCTCGTATCATCCGTATCATTGTGTTGACCTGTATAGCAGAGTAAAAAAATCACTAAAATGATTTCATACCTGTACTCTGCCAAGGCCCATCCCATATCCCTGCCAATATCCTGCTGAAGTCACGTAAAATCCAACGGCAGAGCTGCTATTCAGCGCAGTTTTGAACAGTGACAGTCGCCCATCCCGCGCTCCTCTTTAAAATCCCAATGGAATGAAGACTTCGCTTCTTCCCCTTAGTCTGCGACCGAACTCGATCGCAAGCTCCGACTTCACTCCCCCTCCGACTTTCCCCTCCTCTAGAATCGGAAGTTACGACATATTGATCGGAAGCAACGTCGAAATCCCTCCCGACTCCTACTCCTACCCGAATCCCTCAACCCGACAC
Source organism: Dendrobium chrysotoxum (assembly GCA_019925795.1). Taxonomy (NCBI): domain Eukaryota; kingdom Viridiplantae; phylum Streptophyta; class Magnoliopsida; order Asparagales; family Orchidaceae; genus Dendrobium; species Dendrobium chrysotoxum. Next base: position 6,400,534 of record CM034300.1, on the reverse strand, counting down.
AAGCTCCTCTACCTGCTCCGGTTCTCTTGCCCTAGCCGGACCCCTCCCTGTCCGTCGCTGCCTCCCGCAAGCCGAGAGAGAAACAGAAAGAGAGAGAGAGAGAGAGAAAAGGAGAGAACTTCCTACCTAGCCAAAGCATCCAGCCTCAAGCCGCCTCCTCTCCGTTCTCTTGCCAGATCGAAAGTTACGACATTGTGATCGGAAGCCTGAACAGGAGCTCGCTTGCTGTCTTTCCCCCCTCACGCGCGCTTCTTCGACCCTTCGTGGCTGGACAACTTCGCCCGTCGACGACATTCCCTTCCTTGTCGGAACGGAAGTTACGACACTTTGGTCGCAAGCAACAAAGGGAGCTCGTGCTGTGAAGGTAACTTTCTTCCCCTCGCGTGCTTCTTCGGCCAAATCCCGTAAATCCGCCGAACCAGAGGTTTTATTTTAATTAAAATTAAAATTAATTTTAATTTATTATGATTATTTAATGTTAATTATAATTAATTATTAATAATGTTGATTAATTATTTTTTTAGTTAGTTATAATTAATTTCTATTAATAATAATTAATTATTTTAATTTTTAATTAATTATAATTAATTTCTATTAATTATAATTAATTATTTTAATTAATTATAATTAATTTATGTTAATAGTAATTAATTATTTTAATTAACTTTAATTAATCTCCATTAATAATGCTTAATTATTTTTAATTTATTATTAATTATAATTAAAAAAAAAGATAAATGCAAAAAGAAAAGAGAGAATGATTCTCTTCTCTTCCCCCGATCTTCGTGCCAACCCCGCCGGTCCACACTTGCAAAGGTATACTTCCTAAACTTAGATTCCCGTTCTCGTCGTTAGCGACGAGCTGGCGAACCCCCCACGCGCTCACGTAGCGTAGTGGGGAGGGAAGCTAGCGCGACGCCTACGACAAGACGGGCAATCGCCTTAAACCCCGCCCTCGACGCTTGTGACGAACCAGCAAACCCCCTACGCGCTCACGTAGCGTAGTAGGGCGGGAAACCGGTGCGGCGCTCGCGACGAGACGGGTAATCCCTGGACCGCTCATGTAGCGTGAAGGGGAACAAAATTAAGTACCCACATGTGGGGAAATCTTTGTGTTCTTTTGCAACAGGTGCCGGAGACCCCTAAACGCTCATGTAGCGGGCGGGGATTGAAGAAAAAATGCCGCCGCGGTGTCTACGGACATCTACCTGAAGCGCGCACGTCGCGTGGAGGGGAAGGCAGCCTCTTGGTTTTTCCCCTAAACGGGAGAGACGCCGGGAGGCTGCCGAAATTTTCAGTGACTTGAACAAGAAGAATAAGGGACCTAAATTGGACATTTTGAAATTTGGACTTGGACATCGGATTTGAGCAAAATGTAAATGACATAGAACTTAAATGATTAATAAAGGCAAGAACTTGAATTCAAATGGACTAAGTGCACAAAAGACAAGGAACTTGAACGAATGTCCCTACATGAAGTTGGCTTGAATACAATGACGAGGACTTAAATCAATCTTGAACTTGCAAAGACTTCATAAGACTTTGAACTAAATAGAACTTGAGCTCGAACTCAAGTGAAAATTTTGAATTTGAACTTGGTTTGAACCAAGTGAGAGGGACTCAGACTTGCCACTTGAACAACAAGAAGCTTGAACTTGAAAGTGATACAAGGCACTTGATGAATTATAAAGGATTACACTCAAACTCAATTTGAGTATTAAGTGAACTTGAACTTATACTTGATTTGAAAGTTAAGTGACATGAGCAAAGGTTTGAACAATTTGAACCCAAGCGAAGACTTAGGTTGGACTGCAAAGGACTTGATTCGAATAAGAAAACATTTGCAAATGCATTACAACGAACTATAGTTGGATTCAAACTTAAACAAACAGCAAGGGGCTAAACTTTGGGTGCTTAAGCATGGGAATGCAAATGTCAGTTCAAGCTGTGAATCATTTGATGGAATATCAATCAACACCTCATGGTTAGTATTGATGCATAGTCATTTATGTGAAGTATTACTATCAAAGCCGATCAACTTGCAAGTACAATGGTCCACCAAATAAAGGTAACATCGAGTGAGTCGTAAATATAATGGACTCCCTACAAACATAAAAGAGAAATATGCAACAGGTGTAATAACCCCCACATAGTCAATCTCAAACTGCAAATAAGAGTACCAGATTCTTGTGTGTTATGACGATCAGTGGGTAATGTTTACAAAGGTGCTCTCACAGTCAATATTTTAAAAGAAATTAGTGACGAATATAAGAGACTTGTCGTGAACTCAATGCACAAGCAAACACAATAATCTGCTAGCCAATGTTCACAGAGAAAGTATGTGGATAAATGCAGCAACATCACAACCTGTCTGCAAGCAGAAGGAGAAAGTTGTAGTCTGAATGTTGTAGTTCGTGAAAGGACAAGGGTAATAGGTTTTGATGAAAGCATCAATATTGTGACTAAATGTTATCCCAAAAGCAACATCAGGGGAATCGCAATGAATATAAGTGCTTGCAATACTAGAAGATTTATGATGAATGTTTACAAGCAACCATAGGAGGCTTGTAAGTGTTCATGAACGACAATGAAAGGCATACAAGTGAATATATAGCTTGTAGACATAAACAATAATCCATTCATAAGCTATGAGAGGCCTGTGGATGCTTGTGGACAATAAGAAAATATATACGAAAGAAATGCAATATACTCGCCGAACTACAAATGAATTCGATGAAGCAAGAGAGTGAATACTACGATGCTCTTTCATTGACATCAGTTAGTCAGCAAACGAAAGCTATAGTTTCCTACAAATATTAAAATTTAGTGTGTGGCAGTGCCCTCCTATTAACATCCGATTAAAGTCAATGACAGTCTTTGCAATAGACATGTGGGAAGAGATAGTAGCACGCCTATTTGTAAACATTAATGAAAGTCTGTAATCAGCACATCAGCTTATTTGTAGACAACGACGATAGATCAGACGTGACAGCAATGATCTCTTTGCAACCAACGCCAGACATCAAGAAGATATAAATAACAATTATCACAATAATTAGAAGATACGCCAGAACCTACGGGCCACTGAAGGATACCCATTGCGCACTCAACATATCACCTACAAACAGCTATCGAAGCCCTACGACAAGTATAAGACTCCTACAAATTATTGAAGAGGATATCTAGACATCCAGTATATCACCCACAAGCAAAATGCAACATGATCAAGCCAAATGTAAATGCCTATGGGCTGCCATAGAACATCTGCCAAATATTTGGAAATACCCCCCCGCATGGGCCCCGGCGAACGTGTTATTAGTACACACGTGACGTCTAGGGATGCTGTGTGGATCAGTAAATTTGAACCCGATCCTCCTAAAGCAAGTAAATAGGAGTCGACAAGGTTCATCAAATAATTATAAAATGCCCCCAAACACCCGCATGGGCCCCGGCGAGCGTGTTATTGGTACACACGTGACGTCTAGGGATGCTGCGCGGGTCAACAAATAAACCTGAGTTCGAGCCCGATCCCCTAATACGAGTGGATAGGAGTCGACACGGCTCGAACTATACAACAAATATTCAGTCACGATGATGACTGAAATACTTGTTTTACAGTTCATATTAGGCCTTCAAAGCCTCTAACAAAAGAAATTCATTCATAAATGTCTAAAGCCTACGAAATCTATAAACCCGATCCTTTATCGATAGCCCGATAGAGTCGACAAGGTTCAACCCATAAATACAAATGACCCCATTCTACCCCGATGATGGCCGTGTTGAATGCGAATCTCAACCGGAGGGGTCCACACAGATCATTTCAAAATATCACCCAAAACTCCAAAACTCCACAAAACTCCCAAAATCCCAAATTCCCTACAAAATCCAATCTTCTGAAAAATTCCAAAATCCAAAAATCTTTCCAACTCCAGATATTTAAAAATTGAAATCTAACTATCAAACCGCTTAAAGCAAACTCCATCCATCATCCGCAACAGTTTGCCGAGGTGGACAAATTAAAATTTACTTCAGCTCGCAAAGAGCTAATGCCTGGTCGAGAATATCACTAAGATCCATTCTCAAATAATCTCCTGCCAGCAAGGATGTGGTACGAGTCCTCTAACCGGCAGTTTCGCCGCCAAATGGCACTGCAGGATAAACGGTTATGACTCGGGGCCCTCTGAACCAGGTGGTCGCCGCCAAATGGCACCATTATATTATGGTTATGGCCAGAGCCCGTATGCTCCCTAATGGCATCAAATCCTTAAGATATGTATCAATAGGATATGATCGATAGGGCACAAAGCCCTCTGTTAGCTAAGGTTGATTCAAATTTGTCCCCTTAGGCAAATACTCACCCCAGGTCTACAAGGTACCCTTGGACGAAGCAACACATGGCTGCCGACAAGGATCCTTCTGTCAGGTTGGGTCGACTACCTCCTCTGACTAAGTAGACCAGGGACCACGATGGCCCGGGACGACGGAACCATGGGATCTTGATCGGGTCTATCATCCATTCCTCCACCATCCGCTTTAAGTTCAAGATGGTGAAAATTTCTGTTTTAAATATTAAAATCTTCAAACTTTCAAACCTTCAACCCATGCTGCTACTATATGCCAGAGGCACGTATCTATACGTATCTGATTGACGACTAGCCTTAATCGAAAGTTCTCTCTCGTTACCGGGAGGGGTAATTAACTATAGGGGATTGCGCCTATAGGAAACCAGAACTCAGATTATAAAGTCCTCACAAAATGAGGGCGAAATCTCTGGGTAGTGTCTTATCTACAAACCCATCTGCCTTCCAAAATTTACCCCGGAACTAAATCCGTTAAAACCCCCCCGAGCAGAAAGCAAAAAGCGGGCGGTGGCCGGGGCCGAATTTTCGGAGCCCACACATTGTTATGTGGGAGAATAGCTAATGATGAAAATTTTAATTGCTCATGGATTAAAATCCTCTCCATTTTGGAATATGTATGAACAAAATTAACACCGGTAAATATTTTGCGAATATGCTGGTGTGTGGTGCTGAAGTAAGGAAAAAATGGTTAAGATTTATGTGGGAATCTTGAACAAAAAGAACATTATAAGGAACCATTATCAAATGAAAAACAATTAAAATAGCTTCTCCCTAATATTATTTTAGAATATTCATTTGAAAAAAAAGAGTCATTGAGGTAGGAAGTGATCGTTCTTTCGTTCAACCACACCATCTTGTTAGGATGTATAAACACAAGAGTACTCGAGTTTTTTTTCCCCCTTAGAAATATGAGACAAGAACAATTAAATTCATCTATTTTAATTTTAACACAATTAATTTTTGATAATACTAAAAAATGTGGAAAAAATGAATGACCCAGTATTTTTGGCTTATAGTAAAAAGATTTATGACAGACAGCACAATCATTGATAAAGGACAAAAACCATTAAATCCCAGAGATGTTCGATTTAGAGGATGGTCCAAGGTGTCATTATAAATGAGAGAAAATTAAATTAGGGCACTTATGCACTACTAGAAAATTGGTATGTTTTTATTTTGCATACTCACAAATATCATAATAAAATTCATTTAAATTAATTTCTTTAAATAATGAAAGAAATATAATTTTGAGAACAACGATAGATGGATAATCAAGACAAATTTGATGAAGCCAATTTGTTTTTACTGGATTTAATGGTTTCTTATATATATATATATATATATATATATATATATATATATATATATATATATATATATATAAAAGATTGCGTCGAGCTTCCTTGATCATTGGATTGATCAAGGAGATATAGATCATACCTTTCTTTAGCCAATCCAATTGTTCTCCTCATATTCCTGGAAGATAGCGTGAAGGATAAAACATAATACAATATTTAGATAGATAAAAAATTGGTTAACACTTTACGTACAATGAAGGACATTTCAAAATGTGAAGAATTTGTTTATAAAAATATCTCCTTGACCAGCTATGATTATCAAGAATCCATCGAAAATAGTTATTTTCTTATTGTCATGACAAGATATATAATAAATCTATGTAAGAGTAAGTTATATGGTCTATAACTCCTAAATCAATAATTCAGGAGCTAAAATTGAACATCTCAAAGACTTGAAAAGCATGAGAAAATATAGTAATACCTCAGAATGATAGAGAAGAAATACCTACCATAAAAGTCTTTCTGGTGATACCAGCAAGTTTTGTTAACTTTTCTATTTCTTCTTTGTTAAACTCAATAAGCAATTCCATGGTGTTTCTTTGATTTCATAGATTTAACATAACGAACTTTAGAACACATTTGATTTACCAAATCATATATTTCTTTTTCTGATTGAAGGAACAAACATATATCACTCCTCTAAGGAATCATAAAGTTTCATAGCTAAGGCATCACCATATAATCATATTCACCCCAAACATTGAATGTGGGATTACCGTATCGAGATCTGGTGCCAAATAAATGGCCCAATTATCCTCGTCCCTTCAAGAAATCAATTATAACCACTGGAGATAATTCTATCCATCCAAACAATATGTCGAATAGATGTTTTGTGATTCTCCCATTGAATTTGGATTGCAAGGCCCAATTTCAAAAGAACCTAAAATCAAGGAAACATGGGTATTGTTGCGGTCCATGGAAATGAAAACTGTGGTATTGATTGATTTGTAATAGAAAGGACAAAAACAAGGCTACAGAGATAAAGCCTACAAATAAGAGATAATGAAGTGGAAGGAAGAGAAAGCAATACTAAATGATACAAGATTATGATAATGCAATGATGAAATTTACCAGTATGAGAATATAAAGAAAAGATGAGCCTAAAACTTTGATGCGATGTCAATATTAGAGAATATTGATTGAATGTCTTTCATTTCAAAGTATACAGAATTTATAAAATCCTAGAATAACATCTAATAAGAAAACATATGAAATCAAAGAATAGAATTAGCTAAAAAATAATTAAAATAGTCCACACATATTGATGAGTAGATAGTAAAAATCTTGTAGATCAATAAGGTGGTAATGGAAGAGAAAGTAAAGAATGTGGAAGTCTAAGTGACTGTTGGTCCCAATTGGCCAAAATCATACTAGTATTTCACAATTGTATCTTCATTTATTAATCTCTTATAATTATTTATAGGCATATATATGCTTGTAATATGAAGAAAATTGAGTAAAGATCTCCTTTCTAATTTTCTCCCTTCATAGCAAACTTCAATGATAATTCAATTGAGTTGAAGAAGATATTACGGATATTACTTTCAAGCGAAACAGGTAGTCGGAAATCTAACTGAACTACGCTATTTGACAACAGGACGACTACAGTGAAGGACGATTTTCCTATGACTTTTAAAACGCAAGGATCATCATATTCTGCACAAAAAAAATAATGAAATAATACTTGTAGAGAATGGAAACTTTTGCCAATAATAGTACAAAATGGATTCAATAAGAAATCTAAGAATTGAAAATTCTGGAATTGAGATATTTGAATTACCATGTTCCACATTCTCCAGTACTGTTGCAGTTCCAACGAAGTAAATGCATAGCAAAAGTGAAAGAAAAACAGAATTAGAACAGAAGATTTCTTTTTCATATTATTCATTATTTCTCATTGGCAATAATAACCATGAAATTAATCTAAAATGAAGTGCATACTTGCAAATCAACCAACCTCTTCAATAGTCTTTGCATTCCACCAATCTTTATAGAACTCACGATCACCAAAGCGAAGGAGCTCTGCAAGAATGTTTAACCTATATTGCATAAAAAAAAGAGATAAGTTTGAGCTAGTGCTATGATGCTTTCAGAATTTCAAGTTCGAAAAAGAATTTAAACCATATTCTTTCTACAGCAAATGATGCAAATGTTGCTTATAGGATTATAAAATTGGGCTGCATGCTCGAAACAAAGATAAAATAGGATTGAGCAACATACCATAGATGGAAAAAGCAGTAGAACATGCAAAGCCACACGTATAAAGTAGGAACTGAAAGCTTCAAGACTCTCTCAATAGCATTAAGAAAATTCCCTTTCAGTGGGTGTTTAGAATTCTTCACTATTGGATTGATGTACTGCAAATTTATCAAAGTATTCATTACTAAAATAATGTCTACTGTTCATCCCTTAAAAACATGATTTGGATTACTTACCTGCTCAATGATGAATCCCATGAATCCTGTGAAAATCACCAACTTAATAAATTGACGAATCACCCAACCTCTTCTAATGCATGTTGTGCGGGGATAGCTTGGCTAGAAATGGCATGTGGAGAAAATATTATGAGCATCATCCAGAATATGATTCATTCTCGGGGAAAAAAGTGGAAGATATTGAGGATGTTAAACATAACACTATTTCTTCATAAAGCAAACAACATGAAGTTAGAAAGGTCTAAGAGAAGCATGAAGTTTGCAATTGAGAATTCCTCAAAGATTAGAGAGAAACAAAATCTAGGGTAAGTTTAACTGTGCAATTAAATTTACAAGGAGAGACTGCTTCATAGCCTTCTAGTGTCAAGGAATTCTAAAGTAGAACTACAAATATTCAAGATGAAAGCAAGATGGAACGGAATAAAAAAACACTAATAACAACAAATACAATATAGAAATATTTGAACAAGATCAAGTATAAATGAACAAAGTTAATAAAATCATGGACTATTAAGGCAATTACCAAAACCATTATAAAGAAATGTAACTATTAAATTATACATGTGAATACCCTAGATGGAAAATTTAGAATAAATATATTCCAATTTTCAGGTAACATGATTACAATAATTTCCAGGGAGAATATTCCGGAATTACTAAACAAGAAGCAAATAAAATACATTAATATGAGGGCAAAGAAGATTGTCGATTAAAAGAAGCTCCAATATGTCCACATTTCCATGGCATAAGTGATCCCAAGTTATTTAAGCCAATAAATTTGCATGTTGGAGATAACAAAGTCATGGAGTAGGTGTTGAGTAAGTAGAATGTTATGACGTTGCATATACGTCACTAGAACAAGCAAACAAAATTCTGAAGTAATAAGTGGAATGGCTCAAGAAGATGACCAAAGCTAAAGTTATGAAGGCAACAGAAGTTCAGTTGAACCAGTGAAAGAACGCTCAACGAGAAATGGAACTCTACCTACATGTGTGAAGGACTATCATCACCTGCAAGCATCCAGGGGAAAACAGAAGCCTTATAGTGCGTTAAGAAACAACACATTCAACTGAATAAGAAAACAGTACAGGAACAATGCAATGATTGGGTCAGATATTTGGAAGAGCAAGCAAAAGACAGCAATATACAAATGAAAGTTTATCATCAAAGAATTAAAAAGAACGCAGACACAGCAACCCACGGTTCAGCCTCCCTAGCTCCCTCCGCCCAGCTGATCCAAACAGCTGCCCATGGTTCAGCTGCCAAAGCTCCCAAACCGCCCAGCTGCCCAAACCGCCCAGCTGATCCAAACAGCAGCCACAGTTCATGAGAAAGACATCTGGTTTAGCCTACAAAGCGGTTCAGCTTACAAGCAATAAATGTATTAATAAATAAGGACTTCTAGATATTGATTGTATTTACTGTGTAAACCAACCGGTCTAATAAAAGAGCTTGCTGGTTGTGTTCAGAAAAACTCTATAAATATCATGTAAAGTCTGTATTCAGCAGGAAAAAAATAAATTTTATGTTTTCTCTTCTTTCTCTCTTGCTCTAGGAGTTTGCACCTAATTAAAAGGTGCCTTCCATTCTTGATACTTCAAGAAGTATATCAAATGGCGCTTTCGTTGCACTAACTCTACGCCTCCACATCCTTCAGCATTGCATTGTCCTCCTCCGTCTCCACTGGCCGCCAGCTTCACTCTACGCAAATTCCTGCAACAGCTCTCCTACGCCATCTTCAGCCAGTAGCTCTCCTATGCAAATTCCAGCTGCAGGAACATTTCCCCAGCACTCCTTCCTCCACCAGGATCAGCCGCAGCCTCTCTGCCTGATTTTTTTTCAGGTTTTCAGCCTTCAGCATATCACCAAGAACTGTTTTCTTGTATCAAGAACAGCCTTGAAAATCAGCATCCCATGAAACAACTTTCTTCAACAATCCATATCACTTTCTTGGATAAAAGAAGTCAGCCAGTTGGGGAAAAGAAGAATACAGATCTTACAGACACTTTGCACGCAATGCAAAATCATCAAGAATCACAATTTTCCAGAAATTCACAAGTCACTTCAGCAGACCAATGCTCAATTTGCTGCCATCACAACTTTAAAGCATTTTCAAGTCTTCATGGACTCGGTGGACAAGCGCCTCGACAATCTTTGCAAGGAACAAACATCCCCCAGTCCTGCGGATCCTCCACCATCCGCCGGAATCAATGGTTCCACCATTCGTTCTCCTTTCCAACAACATCATTTAGTTCCATCAGGTTTTTCTTTTCTTAAAAATATGAAAATTAAACTACCTCGTTTTAATGGATCAAATGTTGAAACATAGATCTTTAAAGTTCAGGAATATTTTGATTTTCATACTATACACCAGATTGTCATCGTGTTTGTATTGCTTGTTTTCATCTTGAAAGCATCACCACTATTTGGTATCAATGGATTCGAATGAAAGGCCAAAATCCTTCTTATCCTGAATTCATGATCTTATTACAACAACGTTTTGGCAATTCATCTTACAAAGATTTGCATGGCTATCTATCTAAGTTAACACAAACTTCTGCTCTTGACTATTTGTGGGCTCCAAAAATTTGAGCTTTTGGTGCCCTAGCTTCTCCTCGTTATATTCATGGAGAGTTTTAACGAATTAAATTCGGAGAGAAATTTTCGGAAGGCTAATTAGATAGAGATAAGATAATACTCAGAGATTTCGCTCTCTTAATGAAGACTTTAAGATATGAGTTCTAAATTTCTATAAGCGCAAGCCCTATGGTTAATTACCCCTCCAAATAATGAGAAAGCACTTTTGATTAAGGCTAGTCGTTAAACAAATACTTAGTATCCAATGTATAATAGCAACATAATTAGATATCAAATTGAAAATTTATCACCGCGCACTTAAAGTGGATGGAGGGGAGAATTGAATAAGACATTACCCAGAGACTTCGCCCGCATTTTGCGATGACTTTATGATCTAAGTTCAGGTTTCCTATTGGCGCAAGCCCCTATAATTAATTACCCTTCCGATAACGAGAGAGAACTTTCGATTAAGGCTAGTTGTCAAACAGATACATGGTATATGGCGTATAGTAGCAGCATGTTTAGGTATTTAAAATTTAATATTTAAAATTAGAAATTCACCATGTTGTACTTAAAGCGAATGATAGGGGGAACTAGGGGTGTCAATTTTTGACACGACCCGAAACCCGACACGAAAAAATCTGGGTTTGGGTCAACCCGTTTGTGAAACGGGTCGGGTTCGGGTTCGGTTTTATGACCCGTTTGAAAAATGGGTCGGGTTCGGCTTGACCCGAAAACCCGCGGGTCAACCCGATTTGACCCGTGAAATTCGATTTCCCGCCTCCCTGTCTTTCGGCCCGTCGCATCGCTGTCTGGCGTCTGCAATCTGCTACTGCCACAGTGCCGCGTCAAGCGTCCGCGGTCAAGCGTCCACGGTCAAGCGTCGCGTCGCTCTGTTGTGTCTCCGTCCCGATCAAGTGTCCACGGTCAAGCATCCGCAGCTCCGCTACGTGGCTCCGTGACTCCGTCGCGTCGCATCCGCTCCGGCAGGCCGCTCCACAGGCAGGCGTCCGCTCTGTCGCACCGGCCTCATGGACTCGAACCTATATCTAGAGTCTCCGCCTCCGCCAGTCGACGGTCGACCCACCAGGCGCCACCGTGCCAGGCTGAAAGGCCCTACGCGCTCAACCAGTCGCCATTTGTGGGTTTGCGGGTCGGGTCGTGTCAACCCGGCAACCTGTGCGGGTCGGGTCCGGGTTAGAAATCCTGACCCATTTAACTAAATGGGTCGGGTTCGGGTCAACCCGTTTATGTCTGTGGGCTCCGAAAATTCGGCCCCGGCCTCCGCCCGACTTTTGTTTTCTTCGGGGGGAGTTTTAACGGAATTAAGTTCCGGGGTAAATTTTGGAAGGCAGATGAGTTTGTAGTTAAGATACTACCCAGAGATTTCGCCCTCATTTTGCGAGGACTTTATGATCTGAGTTCTGGTTTCCTATAGGCGCAAGCCCCTATAGTTAATTACCCCTCCCGGTAACGAGAGAGAACTTTCGATTAAGGCTAGTCGTCAATCAGATAGAGATACGTGGGTCTGGCTTATAGTAGCAGCATAGGTTGAAGGTTTGAAGATTTTAATATTTAAAACATAAATTTTCACCATCTGACACTTAAATCGGATGGTGGGGGAATGGATGATAGACCCGATCAAGATCCCATGGTTCCGTCGTCCCGGGCCATCGTGGTCCCTGGTCTACTTAGTCAGAGGAGGTAGTCGACCCAACCTGACAGAAGGATCCTTGTCGGCAGCCATGGGTTGCTTCGTCCAAGGGAACCTTGTAGACCTGGGGTGGGTGCTTGTCTAAGGGGACAAATTTGAATTCACCTTAGCTAACAGAGGGCTTTGTGCCCTATCGATCATATCCTATTGATTCATATCTCAAGGATTTGATGCCATTGGGGAGCATATGGGCACTGGCCAAAACCATAATATAATGGTGTCATTTGGCGGCAACCACCTGGTTCAGAGGGCCCCGAGTCATAACCGTTTATCCTGCAGTGCCATTTGGCGGCGAAACTACCGGTTAAAGGACTCGTACCACGTCCTTGCTGGCAGGAGATTGTTTGAGAATGGATCCTAGTGATATTTTTGACCAGGCATTAGCTCTTTGTGAGCTGAAGTATTTTTTGATTTATCCACCTCGGCAAACTGTTGCGGTGAATGGATGAATTTCGCTTTATGTGATTGATGATTAGATTTCAGTTTTAAATATTTTTGAATTTGGGATTTGGGAATTTTTGTGCAGTTTTGGAGTTTTGGGTGGTATTTGGAATGATCTGTGTGGACCCCTCCGGTTGAGAGTTGCATTCAACACGGCCATCATCGGGGTGTCTGGGATTTTTTATATTTGTGGATTGAACCTTGTCAACTCTGTTTACCTGCTAACAGAGGATTGGGTTTCATAGGTTTTATGCTCTTGTAAGTGAATTCTCTTGATTATAGGCCTTGAAGGCCTAATATGAACGTATAAAACAAATATTTCGGTCGACCTCGCGATCGTATATTCGTTTAATAGTTCGAGCCGTGTCGACTCCTATCTACCCGTATAGGAGGATCGGGCTCAAACTTGAATTCACTTGTTAACCCGCGCAGCATCCCTAAACGTCACGTGTGTCCCTACAACACGCTCGCCGGGGCCCATGCGGGTGCACAGTTACACATACATTTTGGTGTACCTATGTGCATACATGTCCTAGTGTACATGCGGGGAACTTTAGAATATATGAAGGGTCTTTGACAACGGCTCGTAGGAACTCATATTTGATGTGTTCACTTTGAACTTTACTTGTGGACAGTAGTTTGAGTGTACAGCAGGTCTCCCACAGCGGCTCGTGGGAGCTAGTATATACTATACATCTTCCACCTTTGAGTTTTATGCAATCATTATTGTAAGCTCGGGGGACCACCCATTCATCAGGAGCTCGTAAGCCTTGATAATCTCATTCAATTTGGTATTCAGAACTTGGTTGAACTAACATTCATTCACTTCATCTTTAAAGATGATTTGATCTAGTTTTCTGTTCCCAGAACTTGTATAGAGAAGCTGCAAGCAACTCCCTAATCATGCCATCGTCCTCATTTTCTGTTGTTGATGATGTAGATCTTACTACATTCATTAAGTGCTCTTAACATTCCAGTTATGCGCATCTCCTATTGCATTTTGATTACAGAAATTCGATGCATCTATTTCACAATCGAGCAATATTGATTGTGCACTGGCCCTTAGGTCTTCTTCACGAATACATTATGATTATTAGTGCCACTATTCATAGATGAAGTATTTGTTAGGGATCTTTGAATATTTGCCTTGATGTTGATTTCTGGAGTGTTGTAAAGCAACTGTTTCATCTGCTAAGTGCCATTTACACCTCTTTGCATTTTGATTAGCTCAAAGATTTCCAAAATTCTTCGAGAACTTTATGTTATTGATTGATTGTAAGCACGTTATTATCCTCTCAATTGGATCTCTGTTTGTAAGAAGGTTATTGTGTTCATTGTATGTCAAATTCTTCTACTTGAAGGGAGCCTGTGTATTTGCTTATGGCTGGACAGTAGTTGATTGTGAAGATCAAGTATACTTGCTTGCACTTTGTCATTAACGACGATGTGTGGTCACATTCACCGTTGATTCATTTCTTTAATTCTTTCGAATTCTTTCAAGTATACTGATGGGATAACTTGACTCGAATGCTACAGGTTCTACGTTGATTGTACTATTCCCTTAGTGAATCAACGCATTCCTCAGGAGCCTTTCTAATGAGCTAGTATATTCGTTGTATGTTGCCTGTGACCACCTATATTGTGGACTCACTTGCATTACGAATAGACCACCACATTGTGAATTCTCTAATTCATGCTTGTAGGTGAGCCACATTAATTAGATACTCTTTTTCACATGTATATGTAACATACATATTTCTTACAAGATAGTCAGCATTGATGATGTGCATGATATCTTCTCCATGATTTTCTTGTATTTATTTGCAGATATGTTGCATTTATTATAGACTCCTTGTGTTATGAATAGATCACCGCATTGTAGATCCATTGCATCAAGAGTATGAATGACATCTTTTCCACATCCTTCTTGCATTGGTTTGTAGGATGTTACACCCATTGTATATGAATTGTTGTTGTTCATGGAGATCTATCGTTATGTCCTGTGTGGTCCAATTCGAATCTTTACTTGGGTTCAAATGATCAAGTTATGCTTGATTAATACCCCAGTTCAAGTCTTTTGCAGTTTAGTTGGGTCCCTCGTAGTCATATTGAGTTCAACCTTTGGTCCTCAACTTGTTCACTTGAGTTCAAAGCACAAGTCCTTTGCTTGAGTTTATGTTCACTACACTTAGTTCTTGTGGGTTTGAGCTTCTTTATTGTTCAAGTCAAGTTCATGTTCAAAATGAACTTTTCTCATTCGTTCAAGTCCTATGTGTCCTTGCAAGCTCAAGCTCCACCTAATGCTTTGAGTTCAACATTCATTTCTAGTTCAATTGGAATGAATTCCCTACAGTCCAACATCGATTCAAGTCTGAGTTCTGTTCGAGTCTCCTGTAGTCAAATTTGCAAGCTCTTTTGTTTATGCTAAAATTGTTCGAGTCATGACTCACTACACTTAGTTCATTCAGTCAAATTTGATTTAAGTTTCTGTTCATATTATGTTCATTTGAGTCCAAATTAGGTCCAAGTGCGGTCTTCTGTTCACCCGAAATTTCGGCAGCCTCCCGGCATCTCCCCCGTTTAGGGGAAACTACGAGAAAACTAGGCCTTTCCCACCACGCTAAGAAAAGCGTGTATGGTAGGTGCCCTCTTTCGAGGACACCGCGGCCGTGTAAAATCTTCAATCCCCCACCACGCTACGAAAAGCGTGTATGGGTCTTCGACAGCACCTGTTTGAAAAACACAGTTGTTTCCCCGCGAGCGGGTACTTATGAATATTCCCTTCTCGCCATAGGCGCCACACCGGCTTTTCATCCCACCACGCTACGAAAAGCGTGTATAGGAGGTTTGCCGGTGCGCCGCGAATGCCGAAAAAGAGATTTTAGGTGATCACCCACTTCGTCGTAGGCGCCGCACCGGGTTCCCTTCCCACCACGCTACGAAAAGCATGTATAGGCGGTTTGCCGGTGCGTTGCGAACGACGAAATGAGCTCTCGAAGTGATTACCCGATTCGTTGCAAGCCTCGCGACGCACTTCCTCCCACCACGCTAAGAAAAGCGTGTATAGGTAGTCGTTTTGTCGCGCTGCGAGCCTCGAGGCGGGCTCTCGAAGTTTTAGGGTTGGAGGGTTATACCTTGGTGACCGGCGGTGGTTCGTGGCATGAGGATCGAGGCAAGGGAAGAACATTCTTTGCACTTGCATTTTATTTTTTTTTTTGTATTATTGATTATAATTAATCATAATTAATTATGATTAATTATATTTATTAATTGTAATTAGTAATAATTAATTACAATCAATTAATAATTAATCATAGTTAATTAGAATTAAAAAATGATTAATAATAATAAAACATAATTAATAATAAATAACTAATTAATTATAATTAAATATAATTAACAATAAATAATTATCATTAGTTATTATTAATAATAATAATTAAGTGTGATTAATCGTAACTAATCACATTTAATCATATTTAATAATAAATAATTATAATTAAGTACTATTAGCTATAATTAAATATAATTAATGTTAACTATTACAGGATTTAAGGCATTATTAAATCTCACAATGAGCTAGATCTCTCACCCCCTCTCTGCTTAGCAAAATTTATTGGATTCAGCCGAAGAAACGACGAATGGGAGAAAGCTACCTTCACACTCGGCGAGCTCTCGTTTTGTTTCTAACCAAAATGTCGTAACTTCCGATCCCACAGGCAGGGAAGGTCGTCGAGATGAGCGAAGTCGAACAGCTACGCAAGAGCCGAAGGAGGCGACGGGTATATAGTTCCGATTTGGGGAAATCGGGTGGCTGGATGAATGGGGAAGAGGCTTCGGCTATGTGAGGAGGTCGGTCGGCAGAGAGGAGTCGGCTGGGTGAGGACTTCGGCTAGGTATGTGGGAATGCACCCTCTCCTCTCTCTCTCTCTCTCTCTCTCTCTCTCTCTCTCTCTCTCTCTCTCTCTCTCTCTCTCTCTCTCTCTCTCTCTCTCTCTCACACACACACACACACACACACAGCTTGCGTGAGAAGTTGGCACAGGCGGGGACCGACGGGGTTAGGGATTTGGCTTGGGTCGTCGGAGTCGGAGAGGGGATATTCGGGAGGTGCAATGATTGCGGGAGGTGAGGTGCTTAGCGTCGGCTAGGGCACGTCAGTTGGAGGAGATGAGGGAAGGAGTCCAGTCGAGTGGAAGGAATCGGGATACAGGCGAGAGGTGAGGCTTGCAGGATTTTCTGCGTGGAAGGAGAAGTGTCCTTGTTCCTTCACGTATCTGGCTTTTAACGACAAGAGCAAGAGCGGGGGACGTGACTTGGCGAGATCTGTCCGAAACAGCGCTGTTGCAGAGGGATGGGGCGCCGATCTACAGAGCATGGGTAAGGGATTTCGGCAGAGCTTCGGTCAGGTGCTGTAGCAGGTAATTATTTTTATGAATTTTTTTTTATCCCCTTTTGTCTCATTACAGAGGTCAACAATGTCCGGGTCAAGTCGGGTTCGACCCGAACCTGACCCGTTGACCCGAATTGACACCTCTAGGGGGAATGATGATAGACCCAATCAAGATCCCATAGTTCTGTCGTCCCGAGTAATCATGGTCCCTGATCTACTTAGTCAGAGGAGGTAGTCAACCCAATGTGACAGAAGGATCCTTGTCGGCAGCCATGGGTTCCTTCACCGAAGGGTACCTTATAAACCTGGGGTGAATATTTGTCTAAGGGTATAAATTTGAATTCACCTTAGCTAACAAAGGGCTTTGTGCCTTGTCGATCATATCATATTTATTCACTCAAGGATTTAAAGCAATTGAGAAACATGCGGGCTCTGATTATGACCGTAATTTAATGGTGTTATTTGGCGGCAAAACCACCAGGTTAGAAGGTCCCGGTCATAACTATTTACCAGTGGTGCCATTTGGTGGATAAACCATCAGTTAAAGGACACGTGTCACGTCCCTACTAGCAAGAGACGATTTGAGAATGAATCTTAGTGATATTCTCGACCAGACATTCGCTCTTTGTGAACTGAAATGATTTTCAAGCTTGTCCAACCCGGCAAATCGTCGTAGAGGGTGGATGTATTTTGCTTTAAGTATTTTTTATGTTTTTTTTTAATTTTAAATATTTATATTCTTAATGGATACGAAGCTTTTGAGTTTTTAGAAGAATTTGAAAATTAATCCCTCCGGTTGAGATTTATATTCAACACGGTCATCATTAAAGTGACGTTGAAGCCGATTTGAATATATTTTATTATAATTTGGGAGGCATTTTAAAAGTTTAGGGTCCCCTCTGGTTGAGATTTTTTGTCAACATGACCATCATCGGGGTACTTATGGTAATTTCATTTTATTGGTTGAAGCTTGTCGACTCTATCTACTTGCTGACAGAAGATCGGATTCGTCATCAGCTTTATTCCTTTATTAGTAATTTTTTCTTGTAATAAACCTTGAAGGTCTAATATGAATGTATAAAATGAATATCCCGGTCGGCGCTACAACCGTATATTTGTTTGACAATTCGAGCCATGTAGACTCCTATCTGTTCACATAGAAGGATCGGGCTCAATCTTAAGTTTATTTTTTTGATCCGTGCATCATCCTCAAACGTCACGTGTGTGCATACATCACGCTAGTCGGGGCCCATGCAGGTATATGCTGTTGAATGCACTTTGTATGATGTGTTTGTATGGTAGTCATACATATGCAGTCGATATGTATGATATATATGCATGTGTATATGCACATTTGCACGAGTACTTATATGTTTGCATATTCACATATGTACCTTCACACTTGTATGCATATTTGTGCATATTAATCATGTGCATGCAATATAGTCATATGTTATTCATGCATTTGCATAATGCATCTGTGTGGTGGCTCAAAGCATTGACGTAGCGTGTGATGCACTTTGGCATATTGGACAACTTATTTGTGCAAAGCACTTTGCATGTTGTGACATATATATACATAGTTAGATCGTGTGTCAACATAACGCGCCGTTGCAGCGTGGCATATTTTGCATATTGAATGATATGCTTGTATAGTATACCCTGCATATTGCAATGTGTGTATGATTTACATACCTTTCAGAACATTTCCAAAATTCATATGCATGCTGGGAATGCATCAGTGCGCATTTCAATGCATGAGGGAGTGTTTTTGCAATATTTAAATATGCTCAATTGTGCAGATGATGATCATTTAAAAATTCCATTTGTGTGCTTGTAAATGCCTTCTGTCAGCTTGTATGAGTGTTACAGATCCGGTGGCATTATTTAGCTCATTTCATCTTCTGCGAGCTATCATTTTCTTCAGCATTCAACCCGTACGAGCGTATTTTTGCCTGCAAATATGCTGTATGACGTATCAGGAGCCTTCCACCTGTTGCTTGCGAGTGAGTTCTTGATCCGACGAGACAGCCTGGTGTCGCAAACTTGCTGCCTCAATTTCCTAGTGGCCCGCGGTTCTTTACTACTAAGTCTCTTCTTTTGCTTACAGGTGAATCGTAGCATTGTGTTACAGGTCGCTCGTTGCCTCTTACGAGCAAGCTATTGTGTATTGCAAGCTTTGTTGGATTTGTTTGTTGCTAATGCGTCGTCAACAGGCATTCAAGAGTCTCTATTGTCGCATGCAGATGGACTGCATTCAACGTATATTTCGCTTATAGGCGGGTCGTAGCGCTGCACTATGGGTAGCCTGTTGCTTCTTGCAGGCGAGCTATCATGCACTACAAATTTTATTTGATTTGTTCGTAGGTCATCAGCAGGTATCCAGAAGTCGCCAGCTTAGCTCGAAGGCATTTGCATTTACTACAACTCTTCTGTATTTTCTCGAAGATAGTAAGTTGTGTACATGACAGGTCTTCTATAGGGGCTCATAGATGCTCGTATTTATCACAGGCTCATTACTTTTGAGCACACACAGTGTGTATCCTCGTTGTCATTTCCTTGCTCATGCCTGTAAAGGATCCCTCCCATTTGCAATACATCCACTACCGTTGCTTGTAAGCAGGACCACTTTATGCATCATGGGCCTGTTATAGCGTCTCGTAGGAGCTCGCATTCATTGCAGGTTTCTTGATTTTACTTGTAGTATGTTGTGTGCATTCCCATGCTTACCGAAAACTAACCATGTTTGTTTGCAAATGAACATTATTGATTGTCATGTAGGCTGCATTTGTCTCGAACTCCACAAACACACCTTAGCTCATAGGCAAACTGCTACGCACATAACAGACCCCCTATAGTTGATCGTAGATGTTGCATTTGTTACAAACTTGTTGCATTGGCTTGTAGACGATGAGTTGCATGCATTATAATTCTCTTATATGTATCGATAGGGAGTCCATCACATTCGTTGCATATTGATTAAGAGTAGGCTGTTATGTTTGTTGGAACCCCTCATCAGCATCTGTGGGGGATTCATCATATTCATTGCATGTTGATCACCATGGCTTGCAGAAGTTTAGTGTGTTTGTTTACATGTCAATGTTGACTGCCGGTTGAGCTGCATTCGATGCTAACTTCTTCATGCATGTTGGCCGGTGAATTGTTATGTTCATTCGCGTACCGACTTTCAATATTCATCAGAGACTGGTATATTGGCTTGCATGTTGATTAGTGCCAACTGTAAGAATGACACTACATTTGTTGCACACCCTCCACGCTCTGTTCATAAGCATACTATTGCATGTTCTCCTACTGTCATTCATATATGGTTCATTATGTGCATTAAAGCTCCTTTATTGCTTGATATATTTGCTTGCAAGATTGACACAAGTGTCACACATCAATTAATATCATATGTATATGATTTACAATGGTTGTTGGGATATTTTTGTGCATTTACTTGCAACTAGATCACACCTCCTTATTTACTGTTGATTATTGCTTGCAAGCAAATCATGCTTGAAATTTTGTTCAACACAAGTCTCTTGCATATATTCATAAGCGAGTTGTCACACTCATTGTATGTTGCATATTCGCATTCATAGGAAAGTTGTTTTGCTCACTATAAGTTCATTTAGCTCTTTTAATTTTGCATATTATACTTGATTTCAATTTATTTTAGAATATTAATTTGGATCCAGTTCCCTGTGATTGCAAGTTTAGTTTCCTGTTGTTCATTTAAGTCCCATATGCTTTTGTTCAAGTTAGGTCCATTATTTGCTGGGAATTTCGGCAGCCTCCCGACATCTCCCCCGTTTAGGAAAATTTTGGGGAGCTAGTCCTTCCCACCCTACTATAAGAGCATGTATAATAGGCGTCGAACGACACCGTGATCGTGATTTTCAATCCCACCACACCACAAGCATGTATGGGTCTTCGAGGTACCGGATTGAAAATGCGTAATTTTTCTCAGCAAGCACTGAAGCACGTACACGGATACTTAAGATTGTCCCCGCCATGCTACAAGAGCGTGTACAGGGCCTACCTGCCTCACCGCAAGCGTCGCACCGGGTTCCCTCCACCACACTAAGAATAGCGTGTATATGTGGTTCCCCGTCGCATCGCTGGCGCCGAGAAAGAGGTTTTATAGAGTTGTGTTTAAAAATCATTATACCTTTGTGACAAGCAACGATGGGGAACGAGAATCGAGATATAGCTTCCTCTTTTTTGCTTTTTCTTCTTTCTCTTCCTCTCCTTTTTTTTTCTCTTTTCCTCTTCTTTCTCTTTTTTTTTCTTTTATTCTCCCCTTTTTTTAGATAATAATAATAAACTAATAATAATAATACTAATAATAAACTACTAATATGAATAAGAACTTAAGAGAGAGAGGGAGAGATTAGTGAGGGTAGGAGGAAAAGTGGGTTTGTGAAAGGTGTTGGCTGAAGCTTTTGTTGTGTGTGAAGCTTGAGTGAGTGGAGATGATTTGAGCAGAGCAGGATTGGTAGGGCTCGATTTGGAAGATGTGTGAGGGGCTACAGTTGTGTGGGAGAGAAAGTACGAGAGGGATCTTCACAAGAGGGCTTGGGTAGGAGTTACGAATAGGGAATGGGGCTTGTGGCAGGTTAGGAACAGGGAGGGAACAGGGAGAAGGGGACGGACGGTCAGTAGAAGCAGATGGGCGAGGAGATCTCGAGTATAAGCTGGGTACGATCGACAGGAGAGGGAGATCGCGGGAAGCTAGGGTCCCAATATGGGACATTGATGTCGGCGGGCTCTGCTGAGGGAGTTGGATTGAAGGAGGCTATGGGTGCCAACTGGGTAGAGATCGGACGTGCAACTGTGATCGAAGGTTGGGCTTGGCGCAGGACTTCGATACAGGGGTGCGAACAGGGGTCGGTGAGATCTGATGTTTGAGGATTTGGGTTTGGCGGGCAGGGAAGCCAACGGGCAGGACGGATGCGGGTCGGGCAGAGGTCGTGAGATCGGACGTAGGGAGGACTAGCTACATCGACAGGTGAAGAGGTTGAGCACGTGAGGTAGAGTTGGGCCAGGATAAGTGCGGTCGAATGTGGAAGATCAGCACAGTAGTCAGGCACCAGAGCAGAAGTTCGAACAGCACAGTGGAGGGGTTCGACTACTAGGTCGGAGGCTTGGTGGATGTGGATGGTCGAAGTTGCGATCAACAACTGAGCCTCGATTGAGTATAGGGAGAAGGCAGGTTAATGTGTGGAGAGGGAATTCGAGTGATGGGCGGTGAGTTACGACAGTGGAAAATGAGAGTGTGAGGCAGCAACCTATGCTCCATAACTCTCTCTCATAGTTTTAAAGTATGACACATTAACTTAATTCTTCTATAATTTGCACAATATTGTGCATCGACTTTATTCTTAAAAATAAGAATCAACACACTCATTCTCCATTCATCTGGCATCTTTTTAATCTTCAAAATAATATTAAAAAGTTTAGTAAGTCAATAAATTCTTTCATCTCCTAAGCATTTCCACACCTCTATTGGAATATCATCAGGGCAAACAGCTTTTCCACGCTTCATTTTTTTAAAGCCTCTTTAACTTCGATTTTACTAATACGCCGATAAAAACAAAATCTTTATTTTCATTTAGGGTGCTAAGGTCAGTAAAGTCAATCGCATTCTAATAATCTTCATTGAAAAGTTTAGCAAAATATATCATCCACCTTTGTTGAATATCCTCTTCTAATAAAAGTACTTTTTGATATTCATCCTTAATACACTTCACTTGAACTAAATCCTTACTACTACTATCTTATTTTATTTTTGGTCTTAAATAAAAATTAGGTAGTGAACTTTTACTTACCAAACCTTAGACTCCCTTAGATGCCATGGAATTAGCTCGCCCACATGAATCCAAAATTTAAGAATTATTTTATTTTCCTTCATCGCATTAGCGAAAACGAAACTCCACTTCACCTTACACCAAAACACCTAACCTCATCTCTAACCCACCTCCCATGAACCAACGTCTCACATATCCTTCTCCAACAACTTTGTCTGCTAAACCACCTTCTTTATTTATTCGAAAACTTTCTCTAGCCAAAATAGAGTATCGTAGGGAAAAAGGACTTTGCTTTAATTGTGATGCTAAATTTGGCCCACAACATCATTTCCCCAATAAATTCTCTTTTAATAGCCACAGATGAATACGAATCTTCGGAGGATCTACCCACAGATACATCAAATCTTATTACAACTGATTTATCTCCTGAAATCAACCTAATTGTTTAAGCAGGACAATTTAATCCTCGTTCCTTTGCTTAACAAGTACAATTAACATCATAGTGTTCATGTCTTAATCTACAGTGGTAGCACACATAATTTTATTCAATACAATCTCTTCAACATATATCGGTCTACAAACACAACCTATCAAAGCATTTAATGTTTCAGTAATAAATGGAAATCTTCTAACATGCAATTCAAAATGTTCACAAGTCACCATTTCTATGCAAGGATATCATGTTCTCTTAGATTTATTTGTTTTGGGCATTCAAGGAGCTAATATTGTGCTAGGAATGCAATGGCTGCAATCTTTAGGATCCGTTCTCTATAACTATCAAGTTCTTACTATGCAATTTTGAGATCAAAGTCGTACAATTATTCTAGCTGGAGAATCCCAATTATTACCAAACCTTACCTCTTTTAACCAACTTCGCACATTGATATGTCTTTCTTCCACAATACAACTCTTCATCATTCAAGTTGAACTTTTAACAGTGGAACATCATGCAATTCTCTATCATCAATAATTTACCTCAATCTATTTCCCAATTAATATGGCAACACAGGACATCTTATAAACACCTCATGGGTTACCTCCCCCAGGCCCTATTGATCATCGTATTAATCTACCACCACTATTCAAACCTTTTAATGTTTGCCCATATCGCTTACCAACTTACACTTCCACCAGAGAGCAAGATTCATCCAAAATTTCATATTTCCATTCTCAAATCTTTCAAAGGCAATCCACCAACGAAAACATCCCCTTTACCTGTTATCACTCATAATAATAAACCAGTCAGTTTACCCCATCTATTCTTGCTTCACGTATCATTCAACTTCGTGGTCAACCTCATAAATAGGTACTCTTACAATAGACCATTTCTACTTCAGATGAGACCAATTGGAAAAATTTTTCAGCTCTTGCTAGTTCATTCCTATCTCTCAACCTTGAGGACAAAGTTCTTTTTCATGGCAATGGGAGTGTTAAGAAACAACACATTCAACTGGACAAGAAAACAGTGCAGGAACAATGCAATGATTGGGTGTTGACCAACGTATAAAGAACAAAAGAAGAAAGATTTGCATACCTCGTATCTAGTCGAAATCTCCGCAAATCCCTCCTGAAATCCCGTCGAATTACTGTGCACTGGCGCCGTTCGCGTCTCTTCGCACAAATCCGGCGTAAAACCTGTTGAACCGTACCCAATTCTCGTCGTTAAATACCCGACCTTCCCTTAGCTCTTCCCACACGCTGAATCCCTCCTCCTCTCTACTTACCGAAGCCACTCGACCCAGCTCCTGTGCCGACTCCACCTACCCGAAGCCTTCAACCCGATTCAAGCTTCAGCTTCCCATCTCTGACCCCCTGCTCCTCCCTCCCAGTCGGTCGCACCGCTCAGCCCTTGCCCGCCGACTTCAGCAGAGAGAGAGAGAGAGAGAGAGAGGGAGAGAGAGAGAGAGGAAGAGAGTGAGGAAATATTTCCCCTACCTGTGCCGGATAGCCTCCGACCTCCCTCCTGTTCGTGAGTCTTCCGCCTCCCTCTCTGTCTCGGCCATACGAACCTGCCGCAGAAGTCCCGACCTCCACTCACGATACCTGTATTTGAACCGACCATCCAAGTGCTGATCTACCACCGATCCAGCCCTAACCTCTATCTGCCGCAAGACTGAACTCCCCTTCACGATCTTATCTAATCGAACCCTAGCCTCTTCACTGTAGATCTACGAACTCAACTCCTTACCTGCTGCCCTGTCCGATCCCACTCCTCTTAAACAGAGCCTAAAGCCTAATCTCCTTCACAAGATAAGGTATATTAAGGTTTTTGTTCATTGCATTATTATTAGCTAATATTATTTGTTAATACTAATACTATTTTTGTTATGTATAGTGCTAATATTATCATAATTATTAATATTTGTAATAATTATTTTATTATAATTATTGATAATTATAATTACTATTAATTATAATAATTATGTTATCATAATTTTGATAATTATAATTATTATTAATTATAGTAATTATGTTGTCGTAATTATTGATAATTATAATCATTATCAATTATAATAGTTATGCACTTTTTTTTTTATTATTTATTTTACTTATCATCATTCCATCATTATTATTAGTCAAAACAAAAAAAAAAAAAAAGGAAAGCAAAAAAAAATATAGAAAAGAAAGAAAAAGAAATTTTTGTGCCTTGGTTCATCGTGCACATTTGATAGCGCCATCCTCGTCGTCGCCATCGAAGGTATAAACCCTCTAAACCCTAAAACTCCGAGAGTCTACTTCGAAGTTCGCGGCGGACCGGAAAACCGCCTATACATGCTTTCATAAGCGTGGTGGGATGGGACCCCGGTGCGGCGCCTACAACGAGGCGGGTAATCACCTCAAAATCCTATCCTCGGCGTTCGTGTCGAGCCGGCAAACCGCCTATACACGCTTTCATAAGCGTGGTGGGAAGGGAACCCGGTGCGACACCTACGGCGAGACGGGTAGGCCCTATACACGCTTTTCTTAGCGTGGTGGGGACAATTTTAAGTACCCGTATGCGGCTCTGTACCTGCGGGGAAACAAATGCTTTGCTTTTTCAGGTTCGTCGAAGACCCATACACGCTTTCTTAAGCGTGGTGGGGGATTGAAGACTTTACACGACCGCGGTGTCCTCGAAAGAGGGCATCTACCATACACGCTTTCTTAAGCGTGGTGGGAAAGGCCCAGTTTTCCGTTATTTCCCCTAAACGGGGGAGATGCCGGAATGCTGCCGAAATTTCGGGTGAAAATAAAACTAAACTTGGACCAGATTAGAACAAATTTTGGGACCGCATTGGACATGAACTCAAAGAACCTAAAACAAACAAAAATGCAAAAGACTTTGAATAAGACTTGAACATATATTTGAACTCAATTTGAACTCATATGAATGGATACGAGGGAGTTGAATGAACCATATGGAACTGAACTTACAAGGATTACGAGGGACTCTGATTGGATTGAATCTGAACTCATGAACTCAAACAAACCTTCATATTAAACTCAAGTTGAGTTAAGACTCAAATGCAAACGTGACTTGAACAATCAAAGGAACTTGAGCTTGATTTGGATATCAAGTGGGCAGAACTTGAATCATTTGAACAAGCCACTAAACTCAAACTGAGCAAGGACTTGAAGTTGACTTGAATACAACAACGAAGACTCACACTGGACTCGGATTTGAAATGACACTAATTTGAAATCAAAAGAACAAGAACTCGGGCTCGAATGAGAATAAACAGTGGACTTGTGGACTTTATCTAAGTGATTGATCAAGACATGAACCCAAATTGGATTTGAGTTAAACTACAAAGAACTTGGAATTCAATCTAATAACAAGGAACTTGACATACAAGACTCGAACTCCTACAAGACAACAGGGGACTTTGATTTGGACTCCGATTAAGAAGATTCGGTATGTAATCGGAGTGCAAACAAATATCAACAAGTGGTAGTGAGGTACTATGCGGTTAAATGATATGAAGCTCGTGATGCCTGCATTAATAAACTCGCGAGTCTAGGCAAGGAATCTGAAATCACCAATGTGGGAGACTTCTAATGAATGTATTGACTCACTAGAAAATTCTTGGAGGATGTAGTGACGATACGAGCAATGGACTTGTGATGATACAGTCTCTCTACAACTAATGTCAACTAGTTTCTCCCATGAGTATTGAAGTAAATGCAAGCAAATGCGGCAATTCTCCAATCTACATCCGAATATAAAGGATAATAGTCCCTACGACAATCATGCAAGTACACGAGTCCACTTGTAGATAACGACGATAGATAAGACGCAAGAGCAACAATCTCTTTACAACTAGCATCAAGTGTCTTCTCACTATAAGCAGTGATAGTCAACATGTGATGATTTGCAGAGCAAAATGCATGAAGAGGTCATCAGTGAATGTAGCTCAACCGTCAACCAACATCAAGCTACGAATGAGCGTATTACTTTGCACAACAGACAATAATGAAGGGTACGCTGTAGGAAAGAGGAATCCTCTATGAACATGAGCATGTAACATGTCAATTTCAGGTGAAGGCTGAAGGTCATAACAAATGTGGAAGATATAATTCCCTTTCAATCGATGATGACTAATTTGCAAATGAATACACAGTATTCTATCCATAAGCAATCATGCTTGATGCAGTCTATTGGAAAATAGCAACCATTGAATTGCTATGAATACGAAAAGTCACAAGCAAAACATAGAGGAGATCGTGACAAATGAAAGCATCTGCAAACTATGTAGCAAGGGGAAGTGAGTATGGTAGGATCCTACAGTCAACACTTGTCAAATCATAGATGAATGCATCAGTCCTATACGATACGAGGCCAATGTACATCAAGTGTAATAGTGTTCTGCAGCTGGCTTCAAAGCACAATGGGATACATCCCAAAAGCAGCAAAGTCAGAGTTGATGACATTCTTCGTAACAGTCATACAGGAAGATGAAATAATTCCTATTGTATTCATATGAGAATATTGGTGAAAGGGTTATAAATGCCTGAAGATACTACAACTTGCCCACAAATGAATGTAGAGACATTATCATGCATCAATTGTCGAACACACTGATCCTCATGCAGGTAAAGATAGCGTGTCCACAGTATATTCGAGGTACCTACCAATTGTAGTAGCAAAGACACTGTAGTACCTCCACGACAAATAATTATCCAACATCAGTCGAATATACCCACCCCAGCAAGTAAAGGCAGGTGGTAGGCAACAAATGTGAGTACCCACGAGCTTCTGTAGGAAATCCACTACATACTTAGCATGCTATCTACAAGAAGGATACAAAAGGACTACAGTAGATAGCAACATCTACGATCCAAGCAGGAGATTCGTTGGTGCACAACAATCCAAATGTAGAGAGCAACAAGTAGTGCACGACAGTCTGCCTGTACAAAGCAGCAAACAACTCAGTTCACGAGCTGCTGCACCACGCCACCGGATCCGCAACTTTCATGCAAGCGGACAGAAGGCGTGTACAAATATTCCAAGAATACCCCTGCACGTGTGCACTTTAATTTGTATACACATAGGTACACTAAAAGGGGAAAATATAATCATAACCCGCATGGGCCCCGGCGAGCGTGTTATTGGTACACACGTGACGTCTAGGGATGCTGCGCGGGTCAATAGATTTGAACCCGATCCTCCTAAAACAAGTAAATAGGAGTTGACAAGGTTCAATAAATATTTATAAAATGTCCCCCAAATACCCGCATGGGCCCTGGTGAGCGTGTTATCGGTACACACGTGACGTCAAGGGATGCTGCGCGGGTTAATAAGTGAATTCAAGTTCGAGCCCGATCCTCCTAAGCAGGTAGATAGGAGTCGACACGGTTCGAACTATTAAATAAATATATGGTCGCAAGGTCGACCGGGATATTTATTTTATACATTCATATTAGGCCTTCAAGGCCTTCAACCAAGAAATTTCACTTGCAAAGGCATAAAGCCTACGAAACCTGATCCTCTGTCGGCAGCTCGACAAAGTGGACAAGGTTCAATCCACGAATGAGAAATAACCCCATCTACCCCGATGAGGGCCGTGTTGAATGAAAATATCAACCGGAGGGGTCTATTCCAAACATTTCAAAATACCACCTCAAATACCACCCAATACTCCAAATCTCCAAAAATCCCAAAAATTCCAAATTCTTAAATGTTTAAAATTGAAACTCATCCGTTAACCACTCAAAGCATAAAATCCATCCATCCTCCGTAACAGTTTGCCGATGTGGACAAATTAAAAAATACTTCAGCTCACAAAGAGCTAATGCCTGGTCGAAAATATCACTAGGATCCATTCTCAAACAATCTCCTGCCAGCAAGGACGTGGTACGAGTCCTCTAACCGGCAGTTTCGCCGCCAAATGGCACTGCAGGATAAACGGTTATGACTCGGGGCCCTCTGAACCAGGTGGTCGCCGCCAAATGGCACCATTATATTATGGTTATGGCCAGAGCCCGTATGCTCCCCAATGGCATCAAATCCTTGAGATATGAATCAATAGGATATGATTGATAGGGCATAAAGCCCTCTGTTAGCTAAGGTGGATTCAAATTTGTCCCCTTAGACAAATACCCACCCCAGGTCTACAAGGTACCCTTGGACGAAGCAACCCATGGCTGCCGACAAGGATCCTTCTGTCAGGTTGGGTCGACTACCTCCTCTGACTAAGTAGACCAGGGACCACGATGGCCCGGGACGACGGAACCATGGGATCTTGATCGGATCTATCATCCATTCCCCCACCATCCGCTTTAAGTGCAAGGTGGTGAAAATTTCTATTTTAAATATCAAATCCCTCAATTTTCCAATACCCTAAACCCATTGCTGCTACTATATGCAAGATCCACGTATCTATACGTATCTGATCGACGACTAGCCTTAATCGAAAGTTCTCTCTCGTTACCGGGAGGGGTAATTAACTATAGGGGCTTGCGCCTATAGGAAACCAGAACTCAGATCATAAAGTCCTCGCAAAATGAGGGCGAAATCTCTGGGTAGTGTCTTATCTACAAACCCATCTGCCTTCCAAAATTTACCCCGGAACATAACCCGTTAAAACTCCCCCCGAAGAAAGCATAAAAAGTCGGGCGGAGGCCGGGGCCGAATTTTCGGAGCCCACAGATTTCTGGCGACTCCGCTGGGGATTGGTTTCTCTTTCCATCTTTGGCTAGTCACCTCAGTGCTATAGTAGCAGTTATTCTCAACCTAAATTCAAAATTTTGAGTTTTTCAAGAATGATCATTCAAACAAATTTATTAAGATAACGTATTTAGCAGTGTTTTAAATTTGTATTATTTGAATTTGCTCGCTAATGTTATCTATTTTTGTTTTCTATTCTGTGCAAGTCTCTGCATTTTTGAAAGTGTGGGGTGATGTATCAAATTTTGATCACTAACCCTTACCTTTCATTTATGCAGATGGATCTACAGAATACACCAATGACTGTCCAGCTGGGACAAGGAGCCAGGATCCAACTGGCAAATGCTATCATCGAGACAGGGAATGCTGGAGCTACCATCCAATTTGGTAGCATTGACTTCCCTGCTGTTGTTGAAAGGGCCACCGCCATTCCTACGAATGGCAGAAATATTGAAGGGCCTGCCAAGAGGCCACACTCTGCTGGGACTACCACTCGTCGTGTGCACCTGCCAGCACAACGACATGCTGCTGCTGAAAATCCTCGTGAGAGGATTTCTGTCTTTGAACGGCTGTCGCAGCCAGAAATCCCGGCCACCAAGAGGGTTGTAGCCGGAGGAAGGATCTCCGTGGTGACGACAAACACCACACATCTGCCAACCGGGTTACCTGCACCCGCGAAGAATACTTCTGAAGCTTCCTCATCTGGAGGAAAACTGACCAGGAGACAGAGGAGGAAACTGAATGCTGAGCTCCGGGCTCAGCAACAATTCTCAACTCATCCCTCAAATCTGTCGGCCCAAGAGCTAGAAGCGACCATTCCTACCCGAAACGGATTTGCAAATCTGAAGTGGGTAAAGAGGAACAGCTCTACTGGGGAGCTGAAGAAATCTTTCTGGGACCGACAGCCTGAAGTCCCACCTCCTCAAAAGAAGAAGGAGCCTGAAACTCTCTCAGCTCGAGTCTACAGAGTCCTGAAGACCGTGAAGGAGAGAGGACTGAAAAAGAGAAGGTACCAGCGGCCACTGAGGGTCGAAGCCAGGAGAACTCCACCAAGAGAGCGCCTGTTTCTTGCTGTGGAGAGAAAGGAAAGAAAATACACCCCGCACGGTGAACATCGGGGTGTGACACCTGAACCACACATTCAGGGATCCACCGCCGAAAGGTCCCGGTGGAAGGGAAAACAAATCTGGAGGCCAAGGCCTCGCAGAGAAGAAAAGAACGAAAGAAAGACTGATCTGGGCGTGACATCTGGTACTGCTTCCCGGAGATCCGCCCTCAGTTACAAACAACGTCAAAAGTGGGTCCAAAAGAAGGCCCACGATGACGCTCCTCCAAACGGTAGACACCTTGGAGAATCCTCCAGGGGATCCCGTCGCTCACCAACTCCTCCCAAGGAAGAGTCTAACTTCGACCGCAGCCCACGGGTCGAAGAGATCTTCCTGCCTAACCAAGAACCGGAGATCCAGTGGCGTCGCCGCTCGGAGATCCGAGTACTAGAAGAAGGAGAAGAAGATACGGGAGAAGAAAATATTGAAGAGTACATGGAAGGAAATCTAGAAGAAAATATGGAAGAATACATAGAAGAAGACTTGGAAGAGGTAAATAACACCTTGGACATGGAAGTGGTCTACATGGTGAGACACATCAATGTCGAAGAGGAGGCCTACTACGACGATGATGAAGATGACGATCGTTGGCAACCACCGCCTAGACAAGTATATCGGCGCCGCCATGAAGCCGGGTCCACCACTGGCAGAGGTGCCCATTCCCAAGAAGAGCGAGAAGAGGCTGAGGATAATCCCTTTGCTGACGAGAACGTCACGCTCGCAGAAATGCAGAGACAAATGAAACGTCAAATGAGGGCCAATGATAGAGAAATCTCTCAGTTGCATGAGAAAATGACAGAGATGATGACCCAAATGACGGCAATGATGCAGATCATGCAGAGAAATGCTGCAGTTGGTTCTATGCCTAATCCTCCCCCTGATCCTCCAAACTTCCAAGTGCCGCAAGTCTCAGGAGTACGGGACACTCCTGAAGGTGGCCACGAGGCTCAGAATACCACTCGTCAGCCCACTCCGCAGAATATTGCAAGTACCTCCGAGCCTGTAACTGCTGCACAGCTTGAAGGGATCATTACAGAAAGGATCAGGGCTATTATAGCTATTGATCAGGCAGAGAAGCTAGTGGGTAAAGGTCGCCCGTACCCTGCAGAGTATGATCTGGTGCCATACCCGAAGGGATATTCTGTGCCAAAATTCAATACTTTTGATGGCAACAAAAATCCCAGACAGCACCTGGCGCAGTTCAAAGCCACCTGCGGGAATACTGGAGGGAATGATGCTCTACTCTTCCGACAATTCGTTAGCAGTTTGACAGCAGCTGCTTTCGAATGGTACGCCGAACTACCAAATGACTCGGTAAAGACATTTGCAGAGTTAGAAAATATGTTCGTGAAGAGATTTGCCAGTGCGACCGAGAAGATAACGATCGCTGACCTTGCTCTGAATAAGAGAAAGAAGGAAGAATCAGTGACTAAATACATCACTCGCTGGCGCAATCTAAGCATGAAATGTGAACAACAGCTTGAGGAGGAGCATGCCGTACAGTTGTTAATGGGAAACATTGATGACAAAATGCAACCATTCCTGTGCATGGCTACTATTACCACATTTCAGGATTTGCTAGATAGAGTGGCCAAGTTTGAGAAATTGAACTTGTCAAAATCAGAAAATTATTCTGATAAGCCCAAAAAAGCTAAAGCCTTAGGTGCTAGAAGAGGCGAGGCTGACTCTATATTTTTCTCTAGAGCTGATAAGGAGAAACAGATGACGTATAATATAGATAAAGGCAAGCAGCCGATGCAATATCAGGAAAAGCCTAAGCAAGTCTACAATCCTAACCCCCAGCCGAAGCTGATACTCGGGGGTAATGATAAACCACGAACTTATCAGGGCGGTGGAGAACGCCCGAGGCAAACAACGGGGACTGGTGATCGAACGTTCCCCTCCCTCAAAGACAAAATGAATAAGGAATATTCATTCAAGAGGGAAAGTATCGCCAAGTTATTTCGACAAGCATTGAAAGCGGGTTTAGAACTGCCAGAGTGCAAGAGACCCGAGGAGTCAAAACATAGTGGCGACCCAAACTATTGCCCGTATCATCGGGTGATGAGTCATCCAATTGAAGACTGCTATGTCTTCAAAGATTGGCTTGAAAGAAAATATCGAAGAGGAGAGCTCACATTGTCCGATAATGTGCTGACTCACCCCAGAAAAGAGTCAACTCGGGTAGTTACGACTTCTTCCGTACCCCCGATTGAAGAAAGGAGAAAAGGGAAGAAGCCGATTCCAGAAGAACAGTGGGAGACTGTGGTCTCTAAGAAAACTGTGAAAATGTTGAAACAGCTTGAAGAAGTTCCATGTGTAAAATGGAAATCCCCCACTGAGCCGGTGATAGACCCCAAGGCATTACCTGTGGCACAAGCTCCTACTTCTAAACAATTTTCCAATCAAGCTGGCCCTTCAAAGTCTGGAAAGAAAAAGTCCTCCAAGAAGAAGACAAAACTGAAGAAGCCCAAGGAAAAGAAAACAGCAACCCAAAGGGTTATAGATAGTCTGGATGAATACTACCAGACCGCGAGGCGTCCTATTAAGCTTGCTGACTTTATGTCAGAGCTCAAGATTGACGAAGCAGAAGAGGCTGATGAGGATCCTCTTCCCACAGAAGTCTGTCGGGTCATTTCAGCAACGCCAATAACTCTGACAAAAGAAAAATATGTCAGAAAGATGATCGTTGAAACCTGTCTGGCAACATCGTCAATGGACTACAGCTCAGAGGAGGATCTGCATTTTCCAAAGACAGATGAATCTGATCCCGATATAGCGTCGCAGATAGGACATGTAAATCTGGGAGGTGATTCTGAGTCAACGAATGAATCCCTAGACACGACGATGGCAGACTCTGAAGAAAATGCACCGTCAAATGAATCTGATCCAGAAGAGATCGCTCAAGTGCAGTTGAGAAGTGGCAAGATACTACCACCTCCGCCAAAGAAAGGAATATCCAATAAGGATAAGGGAAAAGAGATAGTTGTCAACGAAGACATTATCTCCGAGGATCCCAAGAAGAAATATACTCCAGTTAAGGGAATAGATTATAATATCTTATCCCATCTGAGGAAGATCCCTGCCCAGCTCAGCATATACGACGCTCTGGTGATGTCCAAGGATCTTCGGGAGACTTTGATTCAGGCTCTCAAAGACCCCGAAAGATATGAGGCGTACTTCGCTGAGCGCAACCTGACTGAGGTCCTGCAAGCTCGAAATGAACCGTTCATCACTTTTACTGAGGACGACATGATGCTTGGGACGGCAGACCACAATCGACCTCTGTATGTTACTGCAGAGAGTGACGATTTGGTAATCAGTCGAATTCTGATCGACCCTGGATCCTCCATCAACCTCATGAGCTTAAAAGCACTAAGTTCATTGTGCCTCAACGTAGAGCACCTCGGGCCAGATAAGCTTATGGTACATGGCTTTAACGAAAAAGGGCAGAAAACCCTTGGATCGTTTATGCTCCCTCTTGTATTTGGAGAATTCCATACAGAAGCTAAATTTCATGTGATTGATGCGGACACTTCATTCAAGGCGCTCCTGGGTCGCCCCTGGTTGCATGAGTATGGCATCGTCCCATCAACACTACACCAGTGCATGAAATACCTTAGGGATGGGGAAGAATTCAGGATCTCTGGTGATATTCAGCCCTTTGCAGTCCATGAAGCGACAGTCTATGAAGATGCGCAGTACTTCATGCCAAAGAAGCAAAAGTTATCAAGCTCTCTAAAGGCTCAAGCATCTAACCCAAAGAGTGCAAAGCAACCTGAACAGAAAGGTGAGAGGAAGCAGGTGGGGAGAAAGAAGGCAACGCCGACTCTTCCCAAAGAAGCTACCACTACCACTTCTAAAGAAAGGAAACGTGTACCTCACCTTGGGAGCGACACAGATGAAGATAATGTCACCCCCGCAAAATCCCAGAGAGTATGTCGTTCGATGGACGAATGGAGTAGGGAGGTCGCATATTCAAATGATGACTATGACTACGACTCTATCTATATGAACACGGTACAAGAGGTATTCTCTAGAAGAATAGATAGCCTGTCAATCTCAGATAGCGTGCTCGTAGTCACTCGTATTCCCCTACAGTATTTTAAAGAAATAATTCAACGAGATGTGCATAAAGTTGAAGAACTTGTAACCCTTTATCTGCCTCCAATCAGAAAGGGGATCGAGTCAGGGAATATATTCTACTCCGTAGGAAAGGATGAAGAAGTGAATCGTGATTGGGACCATGTCTTCGTCGATTCTGAAGAATTACTACCTACGAGGATACCTAGGTTTAATACCAAAGGTATTCAAAGAATGTTGCGAAAGTGGATCAATGTTCCCACCCCTAAACGACAACTTCGTATGTGTTTAAGTCTCTGGTATGGAAGGAATCCGCGTCCAATGCGGCGGAAGGAGATGAATGCATATAAAGGTATTGGATTCGTCAAGCGAAAATGCATCCGGAAGGAGACTTGCCGAGCCATCACCTGCAGGGAAGTTGAATCCAATGATGTTCCTGATGAAGAAGCCTACGAAGCTGAGGATTACGATGATCAGCCTCTAGAGGCCAAGCCTGCACCAGAAGAGCTTGAAGATGGTGGACAGGCAGCCACTATGGACGAACTAAAAGAAGTCAACTTGGGAACCGAGGATGACCCTCGCCCAACATTCATTAGTTCCCTTCTGCCAGAAGATCAAGTGGAAGAGATAAAAGAACTCCTCTGTGAATTCAGGGATTGCTTTGCCTGGACATATGCTGAAATGCCTGGCTTATCCCCTGAGGTAGCAGTTCATAGGTTGGCAATCAAACCGGATGTCGCACCCGTCAAACAAGCTCCAAGAAGAATGAGATTGGAGATTGAAGAACAGGTGATTGCTGAAACCAAAAAGCTCATAGAAGCGGGCTTCATCCGTGAAGAGAAATACGCTGACTGGATCGCCAATATCGTCCCGGTGAAGAAGAAGAATGGACAGATTCGTATCTGTATCGACTTTCGGGACCTCAACAAGGCGTGTCCAAAAGATGATTTTCCGCTGCCGGTATCCGAACTCCTAGTAGACAACACGTCAAATTATGACATGTTCTCGTTTATGGATGGATCGTCAGGATACAACCAGATCAAGATGGCTCCTGAGGATGAAAGGCATACGTCATTCAGAACGCCCATCGGCATTTTCTGCTATACGGTCATGCCCTTCGGCTTGAAGAACGCCGGTGCCACCTACCAACGGGCGATGACCCATATTTTTGATGAATTAATACATCAGAAGGTCGAATGCTATGTAGACGACTTGGTCGTTAAGAGCATAGATCGAAAGGATCACTTAAATGACCTGAGGGTTGTATTTGAAAGAATCAGGAAGTTCGATCTAAAGATGAACCCCCTTAAGTGTGCTTTCGGGGTCTCCTCCGGTAAATTTCTTGGCTATGTCGTTCGTCATCGAGGCATAGAAGTTGACCCCAATAAAATAAAGGCGATTATAGAGATGCCACCGCCAAGAAGCCTCCGTCAACTCCGTTCCTTGCAAGGGCAACTGGCTTTCATTCGACGATTCATATCGAATCTGTCGGGTAGGTGCCAGCCATTTTCGAAATTGATGAAGAAGGACGTTCGCTTCAAGTGGGATGAAGAATGTCAGGAAGCATTTGACAGTATCAAGAGATACTTGTTGAATCCACCCATTCTCGCAGCGCCAATTCCGGGGAAGCCTCTTATACTGTATACGGCAGCACTAGAAGAGTCCCTCGGAGCATTATTGGCCCAACACAATGAGGAAGGAAAAGAAAATGCACTCTACTATATCAGTCGGAGATTAATCGGAGCAGAAGTACGATATTCTCCAATTGAGAAACATTGTCTGGCGTTGATCTTCGCAGTCCAGAAGCTCCGCCACTATATGCTCTCCCATAAAATCACCTTGATATCAAAGATCGATCCGCTAAAGTTCTTGATGACAAGACCAGCGTTGACAGGTCGTTTGGCAAGGTGGGCAGTGCTATTACTGCAATTTGATATAGTGTACATGCCACAGAAAGCAGTAAAGGGACAAGCTTTGGCAGATTTTCTCGCCGCACATCCAATCCCAGCTGACTCTCCGCTCAATGATGATTTGCCAGATGAGCAAATCATGCAAGTTGATGAAGAAGAAAAGGTACCGTTTTGGGAGATGTACTTTGATGGGGCATCGTCTATAAGGTCTCCCAAACCTCCAAATCTTGCAAAGGCCCAGGCTGGCATCGGTCTAGTCTTTATAGAACCCGAGGGAGGCATAATGAGATTCTCGTTCAGTCTAACTGAACCTCGGACCAATAATGAAGCCGAATACGAAGCTCTAATAGCAGGGCTGGAGATTGCAATTGATATTCAAATCACAGATCTTCAAATTTTTGGCGATTCTCAACTTGTGATAAATCAAGTTCTGGGCATTTACAAAATCTGCAAACTTGAATTGGCTCACTATCACCGACGAGCTCTCGAGCTTCTAAAACAAATATCAAATGTCAAGATAACTCAAGTTCCTCGAGGACAGAATGCAAAAGCAGATTGTCTAGCTAAACTGGCCAAGGAGCTTGCATATGAAGATAAGAGGCCACATATATTCATTGCGGTTGAAAATCGTCGGGTCTTAGAACCAGCAACCCTACAATTCCCGCAGGCAGAGGGAATACCAGGTTCAAGCCAACAGGATGCAGCCCCGGTTGATCCTCAACCTCCCCAACAAATCACTGTTAAAAATCAACCAGGGGAACGTCCAGCAGTAAAAAGACGAAGAACTGGTAGATTCTCAGAGTCGTGGTTGGATTGCCTAGATGTTGAAGTCGAAGACGATTGGAGGCAACCATTCGTCGACTATTTCAAAGAAAGCAAACTTCCAACAGATAAATCTCTGGCTGCACAAATTAGAAAAAGAGCATTGCGATACGCGTTTGTCAATAATACGCTATATCGGCGAGCTTTTGATCAAATGTGGCTAAGGTGCCTAGGGACCAAAGAAGCTGATAAAGTAGTAACAGAAGTACATGAAGGACTCTGCGGAGCACATCAGTCAGGTCCCAAGATGGCTACTAAAATTAAAAGAATGGGTTATTACTGGCCTACGATGGTGAGAGATTGTATCAACCACGCTAAGAAGTGCCACGAATGTCAAATTCACGGTGATGTTATTCATCAACCGCCAAATCCGCTGCATCCAACAATTGCATCCTGGCCATTTGAATGTTGGGGCACTGACATAATTGGGCCAATAGATCCGCCGTCTTCGGCAGGACACCGCTTTATACTGGCAGCAACAGACTATTTTTCTAAATGGGCAGAAGCAGCTCCATTCAGGGAAGTCACGTCCGAGCACGTGATCAACTTCTTTACCCACAACGTCGTCTACAGATTCGGTGTACCACGCCGCGTGATCTCAGACAATGGCACAGCATTCAAGAGTACGAAAATCTACAAGTTCGTAGATCGTCATAAGATTGACTGGCGGTACTCGTCTATATATAACCCAAGAGCCAATGGTCTGGCTGAGGCCTTCAATAAGACGTTAGTGAAATTGTTGAAGAAGATCCTCACCAAGAATAAAAGAGAATGGCATACAAAGATGGCAGAAGCATTGTGGGCGTATCGTACGACCTACAAAACACCAACCAAAGCCACCCCCTACTCACTAGTGTTCGGAGCTGAAGCCGTTTTGCCACTAGAAGTTGAATTACCGTCTCTTCGGGTCGCTATCCAGAATGAGCTTACTCAAGAGCAGAATGCTCGCCTAAGAATTGAGGAGCTCGATGCACTCGACGAAGTCAGGTTGCAAGCCCAACAAAACTTAGAAATCTACCGAGGAAGGATGGCAAAATCATTTGATCGGATGGTGCGCCCTCGATCCTTTCAAGAAGGGGAATTGGTCCTGGTGCTGAGAAGACCAATCATCCCACACCGAAGAATTGGTGGCAAGTTTGTGTCCAACTGGGAAGACCCATTCGTCATCGAGAAGGTGTACCAAGGAGGAGCCTACCAGCTTATCGATCTGCAGGTCAGAGGCCTATGCCGCCGATCAACGGTCGACATCTAAAGAAGTACCATGCATAAGATTGCCCGAAGAAATGTTATGCTTAACGTACTCTGTATTTCATGCATATCTATATACACTTTACATTTTTACATTTGAAATTCTCTTGTGTTCCAAGAATGCATTTCAAAATCTCCCTGCAGGACAGGGGGCATTTTAAATATTTATTTGGGTCGACATCGTGCTACGCGCCGAGATCCCCAAATAAATATTTAAAATCACAAAATTTCAAATTTACTCCATTATGAAATGTCCCTGCGAGACAGGGGGCATTTTAAATATTTATTCGGGTCGACATCGCGCTGCATGCCGAGATCCCCGAATAAATATTTAAAATCACCAACACAAATATTCTTTTATACTGAAGAATACAACAAATTCTTTTCAAAGTATGTGCAGGTGGTCTTTCAAAAGATCGAGACACCACCTTCTCCAACGTACCAAGATTTCAAAGGTCA
The DNA here is from genome assembly GCA_019925795.1 of Dendrobium chrysotoxum. Taxonomy (NCBI): domain Eukaryota; kingdom Viridiplantae; phylum Streptophyta; class Magnoliopsida; order Asparagales; family Orchidaceae; genus Dendrobium; species Dendrobium chrysotoxum. Next base: position 6,360,667 of record CM034300.1, on the reverse strand, counting down.
GAAAGAGACTTTTACAACTACACACTCTAACAAATTGAGCCAGAACAACCTGAAGTCTTTCAGCAGCCTGAAGCTTAAGGTTCGAGTGGGAGTAAGAGGTCGGATCCAACACGCCCAAATATGGCCGGATCGCTGGCAGCTCCGCCTACTCAACACACCATAAGAAAGGCCGTAGTAGCGGAACCCCCACTTCGTCAACCCGTCAGTAGGGACTGTAGGAAGTACGAAGGCAAATTTGACTCGATAAGTTCAAGTGATCGTAGTCTACCAAATTCTCCTAATTGACCGGAGAATCAAAGTTCCAGTGGGAAGGAGAAATCTCGAGCAACTACCAAATTCGCGTAGGCTCTAAATCTTCAACCACAAAGGAAGACTCAAAAACTATCAACTTCAGCAAAATCGGCATTGGGAAGCACATTTCCCCTAGCTCAAGTCTGAAGCCTGAATGGGTGTAAGAGGTCGGATCCAACACGCCCAAATATGGCCGGATCGCTGGCAGCTCCATCTACTCAACACGCCATAAGAAAGGCCGCAGTAGAGGAACCCCCATCTCAGCAACCAGAGGACGAAGAGCTGTCAAATTCCAGCTCGCCCAATCTGATGAACTCAAGTGACTCAGATTAAAGTCTCCTCAAATGGTTAAGGATGAAGATACTACCTACGTTTGGTACTATCAATCAAATCCGAAACTTGCAAATCCTTCAACAAATCCATAAAGCACAAAGCTAGGATCGAAGGATTTCTTTTCTTCAACAAGTCCATCAAAGCACAAAGCAAAGGACCGAAGAAATTATCCCAAAGTTCATGAAAAGCCTGAGGCTGAACTATGTCATTAACAAGTCCGCTATGCATAAAGCTCTGGACCGATGACTTCTCGCCAACGACCTAATACGTCTGGGTCACCGGCATCTACTCCTTCATCAAGCCCGCCAAAGCTAGAAGCATAGGGCAGAAGGCACAAATCACCTAACAAGTCAGTAAAGACAAATCAGGTAATTCTCCATCAATGTCCGCAGCACAAAGCACAGGACAAGATGAACCAAAATCTCAGGAAAACTAAAGCTACAAAAAGAGGTATCCCAAATGACGTCTACAAGTGTCCCTAAAGACTGGGGGCGTTTTAAATGTTTATTTGGGTCGACATCGCACCGCCTGCCGAGATCCCCGAATAAATATTTAAAATTTCTTGCCGAAATACAGTTAAAGGAGAGAAGAATGAAAGATCCTCAATGAACTGGATGTGTCATCAGCAAGAAGTATAATTTGGGCAGGATATAATCAGTACAAGAGACTGCAAAGTCCCACCAACTGATGAATTTGGAAATGTCGAGCAATTACTAAATTGCTAGAAATAATGTGATAGTGGTAGCAAAAGAAGAACAGAAAGTGGGGATGCTATCTACTACCTTCAATCTACAAAATAACAACCCAGGGATGTGAATTTGAAGTATTCTATCACTATCCCATGGATCTCTATTCAACCAAGAGAAAACATGTCAACTATACTGAAGATTTCAAATGTATCTAAAGATCTATGAAGACACAGAGATGGACTCTTGGAGAGCTACAGAGTGAGAATTTTAGTGTGACATCCAAGCAAACTTTTGGAGATCCACTAAATGAAAACCTCTATGTGACATCTAGAGCAGATACCTAGAGATCCATAGAGTTAATCAACACACAACAAACGTGATTCGCTCTAGACGCGAACCACATTTGTTGGGGGGCATTTGTTGACCAACGTATAAAGAACAAAAGAAGAAAGATTTGCATACCTCGTATCTAGTCGAAATCTCCGCAAATCCCTCCTGAAATCCCGTCGAATTACTGTGCACTGGCGCCGTTCGCGTCTCTTCGCACAAATCCGGCGTAAAACCTGTTGAACCGTACCCAATTCTCGTCGTTAAATACCCGACCTTCCCTTAGCTCTTCCCACACGCTGAATCCCTCCTCCTCTCTACTTACCGAAGCCACTCGACCCAGCTCCTGTGCCGACTCCACCTACCCGAAGCCTTCAACCCGATTCAAGCTTCAGCTTCCCATCTCTGACCCCCTGCTCCTCCCTCCCAGTCGGTCGCACCGCTCAGCCCTTGCCCGCCGACTTCAGCAGAGAGAGAGAGAGAGAGAGAGAGAGAGAGAGAGAGAGAGGAAGAGAGTGAGGAAATATTTCCCCTACCTGTGCCGGATAGCCTCCGACCTCCCTCCTGTTCGTGAGTCTTCCGCCTCCCTCTCTGTCTCGGCCATACGAACCTGCCGCAGAAGTCCCGACCTCCACTCACGATACCTGTATTTGAACCGACCATCCAAGTGCTGATCTACCACCGATCCAGCCCTAACCTCTATCTGCCGCAAGACTGAACTCCCCTTCACGATCTTATCTAATCGAACCCTAGCCTCTTCACTGTAGATCTACGAACTCAACTCCTTACCTGCTGCCCTGTCCGATCCCACTCCTCTTAAACAGAGCCTAAAGCCTAATCTCCTTCACAAGATAAGGTATATTAAGGTTTTTGTTCATTGCATTATTATTAGCTAATATTATTTGTTAATACTAATACTATTTTTGTTATGTATAGTGCTAATATTATCATAATTATTAATATTTGTAATAATTATTTTATTATAATTATTGATAATTATAATTACTATTAATTATAATAATTATGTTATCATAATTTTGATAATTATAATTATTATTAATTATAGTAATTATGTTGTCGTAATTATTGATAATTATAATCATTATCAATTATAATAGTTATGCACTTTTTTTTTTATTATTTATTTTACTTATCATCATTCCATCATTATTATTAGTCAAAACAAAAAAAAAAAAGGAAAGCAAAAAAAAATATAGAAAAGAAAGAAAAAGAAATTTTTGTGCCTTGGTTCATCGTGCACATTTGATAGCGCCATCCTCGTCGTCGCCATCGAAGGTATAAACCCTCTAAACCCTAAAACTCCGAGAGTCTACTTCGAAGTTCGCGGCGGACCGGAAAACCGCCTATACATGCTTTCATAAGCGTGGTGGGATGGGACCCCGGTGCGGCGCCTACAACGAGGCGGGTAATCACCTCAAAATCCTATCCTCGGCGTTCGTGTCGAGCCGGCAAACCGCCTATACACGCTTTCATAAGCGTGGTGGGAAGGGAACCCGGTGCGACACCTACGGCGAGGCGGGTAGGCCCTATACACGCTTTTCTTAGCGTGGTGGGGACAATTTTAAGTACCCGTATGCGGCTCTGTACCTGCGGGGAAACAAATGCTTTGCTTTTTCAGGTTCGTCGAAGACCCATACACGCTTTCTTAAGCGTGGTGGGGGATTGAAGACTTTACACGGCCGCGGTGTCCTCGAAAGAGGGCATCTACCATACACGCTTTCTTAAGCGTGGTGGGAAAGGCCCAGTTTTCCGTTATTTCCCCTAAACGGGGGAGATGCCGGAATGCTGCCGAAATTTCGGGTGAAAATAAAACTAAACTTGGACCAGATTAGAACAAATTTTGGGACCGCATTGGACATGAACTCAAAGAACCTAAAACAAACAAAAATGCAAGACTTTGAATAAGACTTGAACATATATTTGAACTCAATTTGAACTCATATGAATGGATACGAGGGAGTTGAATGAACCATATGGAACTGAACTTACAAGGATTACGAGGGACTCTGATTGGATTGAATCTGAACTCATGAACTCAAACAAACCTTCATATTAAACTCAAGTTGAGTTAAGACTCAAATGCAAACGTGACTTGAACAATCAAAGGAACTTGAGCTTGATTTGGATATCAAGTGGGCAGAACTTGAATCATTTGAACAAGCCACTAAACTCAAACTGAGCAAGGACTTGAAGTTGACTTGAATACAACAACGAAGACTCACACTGGACTCGGATTTGAAATGACACTAATTTGAAATCAAAAGAACAAGAACTCGGGCTCGAATGAGAATAAACAGTGGACTTGTGGACTTTATCTAAGTGATTGATCAAGACATGAACCCAAATTGGATTTGAGTTAAACTACAAAGAACTTGGAATTCAATCTAATAACAAGGAACTTGACATACAAGACTCGAACTCCTACAAGACAACAGGGGACTTTGATTTGGACTCCGATTAAGAAGATTCGGTATGTAATCGGAGTGCAAACAAATATCAACAAGTGGTAGTGAGGTACTATGCGGTTAAATGATATGAAGCTCGTGATGCCTGCATTAATAAACTCGCGAGTCTAGGCAAGGAATCTGAAATCACCAATGTGGGAGACTTCTAATGAATGTATTGACTCACTAGAAAATTCTTGGAGGATGTAGTGACGATACGAGCAATGGACTTGTGATGATACAGTCTCTCTACAACTAATGTCAACTAGTTTCTCCCATGAGTATTGAAGTAAATGCAAGCAAATGCGGCAATTCTCCAATCTACATCCGAATATAAAGGATAATAGTCCCTACGACAATCATGCAAGTACACGAGTCCACTTGTAGATAACGACGATAGATAAGACGCAAGAGCAACAATCTCTTTACAACTAGCATCAAGTGTCTTCTCACTATAAGCAGTGATAGTCAACATGTGATGATTTGCAGAGCAAAATGCATGAAGAGGTCATCAGTGAATGTAGCTCAACCGTCAACCAACATCAAGCTACGAATGAGCGTATTACTTTGCACAACAGACAATAATGAAGGGTACGCTGTAGGAAAGAGGAATCCTCTATGAACATGAGCATGTAACATGTCAATTTCAGGTGAAGGCTGAAGGTCATAACAAATGTGGAAGATATAATTCCCTTTCAATCGATGATGACTAATTTGCAAATGAATACACAGTATTCTATCCATAAGCAATCATGCTTGATGCAGTCTATTGGAAAATAGCAACCATTGAATTGCTATGAATACGAAAAGTCACAAGCAAAACATAGAGGAGATCGTGACAAATGAAAGCATCTGCAAACTATGTAGCAAGGGGAAGTGAGTATGGTAGGATCCTACAGTCAACACTTGTCAAATCATAGATGAATGCATCAGTCCTATACGATACGAGGCCAATGTACATCAAGTGTAATAGTGTTCTGCAGCTGGCTTCAAAGCACAATGGGATACATCCCAAAAGCAGCAAAGTCAGAGTTGATGACATTCTTCGTAACAGTCATACAGGAAGATGAAATAATTCCTATTGTATTCATATGAGAATATTGGTGAAAGGGTTATAAATGCCTGAAGATACTACAACTTGCCCACAAATGAATGTAGAGACATTATCATGCATCAATTGTCGAACACACTGATCCTCATGCAGGTAAAGATAGCGTGTCCACAGTATATTCGAGGTACCTACCAATTGTAGTAGCAAAGACACTGTAGTACCTCCACGACAAATAATTATCCAACATCAGTCGAATATACCCACCCCAGCAAGTAAAGGCAGGTGGTAGGCAACAAATGTGAGTACCCACGAGCTTCTGTAGGAAATCCACTACATACTTAGCATGCTATCTACAAGAAGGATACAAAAGGACTACAGTAGATAGCAACATCTACGATCCAAGCAGGAGATTCGTTGGTGCACAACAATCCAAATGTAGAGAGCAACAAGTAGTGCACGACAGTCTGCCTGTACAAAGCAGCAAACAACTCAGTTCACGAGCTGCTGCACCACGCCACCGGATCCGCAACTTTCATGCAAGCGGACAGAAGGCGTGTACAAATATTCCAAGAATACCCCTGCACGTGTGCACTTTAATTTGTATACACATAGGTACACTAAAAGGGGAAAATATAATCATAACCCGCATGGGCCCCGGCGAGCGTGTTATTGGTACACACGTGACGTCTAGGGATGCTGCGCGGGTCAATAGATTTGAACCCGATCCTCCTAAAACAAGTAAATAGGAGTTGACAAGGTTCAATAAATATTTATAAAATGTCCCCCAAATACCCGCATGGGCCCTGGTGAGCGTGTTATCGGTACACACGTGACGTCAAGGGATGCTGCGCGGGTTAATAAGTGAATTCAAGTTCGAGCCCGATCCTCCTAAGCAGGTAGATAGGAGTCGACACGGTTCGAACTATTAAATAAATATACGGTCGCAAGGTCGACCGGGATATTTATTTTATACATTCATATTAGGCCTTCAAGGCCTTCAACCAAGAAATTTCACTTGCAAAGGCATAAAGCCTACGAAACCTGATCCTCTGTCGGCAGCTCGACAAAGTGGACAAGGTTCAATCCACGAATGAGAAATAACCCCATCTACCCCGATGAGGGCCGTGTTGAATGAAAATATCAACCGGAGGGGTCTATTCCAAACATTTCAAAATACCACCTCAAATACCACCCAATACTCCAAATCTCCAAAAATCCCAAAAATTCCAAATTCTTAAATGTTTAAAATTGAAACTCATCCGTTAACCACTCAAAGCATAAAATCCATCCATCCTCCGTAACAGTTTGCCGAGGTGGACAAATTAAAAAATACTTCAGCTCACAAAGAGCTAATGCCTGGTCGAAAATATCACTAGGATCCATTCTCAAACAATCTCCTGCCAGCAAGGACGTGGTACGAGTCCTCTAACCGGCAGTTTCGCCGCCAAATGGCACTGCAGGATAAACGGTTATGACTCGGGGCCCTCTGAACCAGGTGGTCGCCGCCAAATGGCACCATTATATTATGGTTATGGCCAGAGCCCGTATGCTCCCCAATGGCATCAAATCCTTGAGATATGAATCAATAGGATATGATTGATAGGGCATAAAGCCCTCTGTTAGCTAAGGTGGATTCAAATTTGTCCCCTTAGACAAATACCCACCCCAGATCTACAAGGTACCCTTGGACGAAGCAACCCATGGCTGCCGACAAGGATCCTTCTGTCAGGTTGGGTCGACTACCTCCTCTGACTAAGTAGACCAGGGACCACGATGGCCCGGGACGACGGAACCATGGGATCTTGATCGGGTCTATCATCCATTCCCCCACCATCCGCTTTAAGTGCAAGGTGGTGAAAATTTCTATTTTAAATATCAAATCCCTCAATTTTCCAATACCCTAAACCCATTGCTGCTACTATATGCAAGATCCACGTATCTATACGTATCTGATCGACGACTAGCCTTAATCGAAAGTTCTCTCTCGTTACCGGGAGGGGTAATTAACTATAGGGGCTTGCGCCTATAGGAAACCAGAACTCAGATCATAAAGTCCTCGCAAAATGAGGGCGAAATCTCTGGGTAGTGTCTTATCTACAAACCCATCTGCCTTCCAAAATTTACCCCAGAACATAACCCGTTAAAACTCCCCCCGAAGAAAGCATAAAAAGTCGGGCGGAGGCCGGGGCCGAATTTTCGGAGCCCACATTGGGTCAGATATTTGGAAGAGCAAGCAAAAGACAGCAATACACAATGAAAGTTTATCATCGACGAATTTTAAAAAATGCAAACACAGCAACCCACGGTTCAGCCGCCCTAGCTCCCTCCGCCCAGCTGCCCAAGCTGCGCAGCTGATCCAAACAGCTGCCCATAGCTCAGCCGCCCAAGCTTGCTCCGTCCAGCTGCCCAAACCGCCCAGCTGATCCAAACAGCAGCCACGGTTCAGCAGAAAGACATCTGGTTCAGCCTACAAACTGGCTCAGCTTACAAGTAATAAATATATTTATAAATAAGGAATTTTAGATATTATTTGTATTTACTGTATAAACCAACCGGTCTTTACCTTGCCGGTTGGGTTCAGAAAAACTCTATAAATACCATGTAAAGTCTGTACTCAGCATGCATGAAATAAATTTTATGTTTTCTCTTCTTTATCTCTTGCTGTGGAAGTTTGCACCTACTCGAAAGGTGTCTTCCCTTCTGGATCCTTCAAGAAGCATATCATAGTGTATGATCTGTCATGTAATAAACTTGTAACTAACTGATTTCAGTTATAGCTTTTAACAGAGCAATGAGCTGTCTACAGCTGGTTTTCTGTCTATTTAGCTTACTGCTCTGCTAGGGGTATAAATATAGTTGTAAAATCATTCTCTGGGATAATAAGAAAACAATTTTCCAATTTCTTTAACTGTTTTTTTTTTTCTCTTTGGAGTTTGTATCTACTCGAACAATATCCTGATTTATTCAAATCCTCATGTTGATCCTTGCAACGAATAATTCGGATCTTACAAACGTAATAAAGATAATTCAAGCACAGAAAGAACTTCAGTTATATGAACTTCAGCGTTCCATTCAACTGATGTGTAGTTCATCTCCATTAGTATTACGTTGCAGAAATTTCAATTGTTTATGCAAACAAAGGACAAATGAATCGAGGACTTTTCTCCAGCAAAACGATCAACAGCTGATCTTCCGGGAACTGGCACTGAGAATATTCTCAAGCCACCATCTAATACAGTGGCAAGCAGATACGCAGAGGAGGTCATTCCATCCATCAAATCAATGAAGATTGCGTTACCTCTCTTCAATGGTACTTATTTTCATACATGAGTTCTCAAAGCTAATGAATATTTTGAGTTCCGTGTTAATATACCAGAATGTCATGAAAGTATGCATCACTTCTTTTCATCTTGAAGGAACAGCAGACACTTGACATCAGTGGTTGAGCGTTAACGGTCATCATTTAACAAGGAAAACTTTTCTTCAGTCTCTGCAAAATCACTTTGCCATTTCTCAATATACAGAGTTACACACCAATCCAAATGAGAGGCCTTTCTAAAGCAAAGTTCTTTGAGGAAGAAGGCATGAGAAGGCCCAAAGGAAACAAGCCATCGAGGTTAGAAGAGCAACTATTGCTTCTTTTTCCTCATTTTTAGGAGGGCAACTAGAGTAACATCTTTTTAGAGTTCATGGAAGTCAAACTGTAGAACGGTGACCATACAGAAGATAAAAAATTTGTCAGATTGGGATAGATAGCTTTTTACTCTTGAACTACTTTAGTTTTCAATTAACACAAAGTCAACTTCAATGGTTGTTGGGCAAGCACCCGAGCACCACCCTTACAGAGCACAAATGATGCAAATGCCGGCTTCTCCCCATGATAAAGGCTTGTTCCTTCAAGCACCTTAGAGCCTGAACCAATTATCTACCAAGTTATCAAGTGCACTGAACTCGAGCAGGAAATTCTAGATTACTTGGGGATATACCCAGACAGCCAGATGGTGTGGCATGATTAGTTAAGAACGTAGCTTGTTCTGTAGCAAAAAATAATTCCATGCAAGCCCAGAACTAAGGTTTAGATGAATGGAATAGAGGATACTATAACAAAAAGCATGCATGGGAAATTAATGATTCAAACCCTCCATTTGTGATTTCTCCTTATCTTTCTCCCTCTCTCTGATCTCCTAGAGTATGTCCAATTGCTGATCTACAACTTAGACATTCTTAGACATCAACAATCTTTGCCTGGATATGAAGCACATGCTGGACATAGGAAAGGGCTATCAAATGTTTTTGGGAATATGAAAGTTTCTCAAACTGTAATATGGAAATAGCCGTGGATGTACCCAATGATACACATGCATACACAAAATATAGTTATCTTCTACATGTAACATTATTAAAAGATTACAGTTATATTTCCATATCCTTAACAAGTTTCCACTAACAAAACATAAGAAATAATATGCATAGTTAAGAAAACAAATACCTGGTAACAGAGAGTCGGAGCCACCATGAAGTACAATAGGTTTTGAAAGCTAACACCATCCTGGGAATTAAATTTCAGGCACTCTGACCGAATTTCACCCTAGCAATAAAAATATCAAATTCCTCCAGTAAGTAAAATGAATAACAATTTTTGGTTTTATTTCCAATTTCTTTTATTGATTTAAAGAAATTTGAGTTATAAAGGTAATGATGAGCTAATTAAATCATAGACAATTCAACTCGTAAAAATTTCAAATAGCCATATTTAAGCTCATCATTTATCACATATTTGTTGGATTTAGATGTTTCAAGGAGAACAATTTGTTCATAAGCATCTGTTGCTGGTCTTAGATTTCTCCAAGAAAAAAAGATTCTCTGGCCAGATTTGCTAAGCACAACTTTATTTGGCCAGAATGCTTAAGGATGATTCTGAACAATTTCAGGCCAACTATGGGAGGCAGAGAAGACAAGTGGAATAAAATCAATTAGCAATGGCTTCGCATGATCTGCCAATAATGATAAAGCATATGAACACCATATTAAGGAAAGACAGCCACCTTCTCATCACCCCATATAATTTAGATCATCAATACAAGAGCGTCGAATGATAATCTTTCTCAAGTTACTACATACTATTCTCAACAGGTAATTAATACATAATACTATCCAATTTTCATTCCAAGAATGATGTAATATTCCTGTTTAATGGTTTCCTTAATTTTGTGTTCCAAGTAGTATATATATCACTTGAATCCAATGGAAATATAAGAAGGAAGATTTTCCTCATTACTACCGTTTCTCTGTTTCACAATTCCTCACAGTATCAGAGCTGCAAGCCCGAGCATGCTCTACCACCCATCATCTCAATTATTTTCCACTTCGCTGACAATATCTTTGCTGCAACCTCTATTAAAAATGATCAAAGCCAAAGCCCAGGGTTCATTTTACCACCAAATGGCCGGCAAGACATCAATAGTGATGTAGGCAAAATGGGAGGTCAAAACAAATCGATAATTTCTTTGGTTGCCTCGGCTCTTGGGCTGCTGGTGGTTCTCGGTTTGGGCTTGGCTGCTTGGTTTTTTGACTGTTTTTGGGAGCTGCTGCTGCTTTTTCAGCTCATTATTGCAATTGTCCAGGTTCTTCCCCCCCCTTGGCTGCCTGTTCCGGTTCACTGGGCTGCTGGTTCCGATTCCCTGTGGTGGCCCTACAGTTTTCCCACCTGGCTCCTTTTTCCTGTGTCCAGTCCCTTCCCCATGTGGCTGCCCGTTCCGGTTCTCTGTGTGGCTCTTCGGTTGCTGCTCCTGGGCAACTGCTGTCCTTCTGATTCCCTTTTGCTGGTTGGTTCGGTTGAAGGCAATTTAGGGCTGTTTGGCTGCCCCATTTTCTCTTATAAATATGTGATGTTTTGTGTGTAAAAAAAAAGTAAGTGTTATGATGGATAATATTTGGAACTAAAAACCTGAGGGTTTTTTTTTCTTCTTTTGAAAAGCTTGTGAGCTTGTTCCATTCTCCTTCTCTTCTTCTAGGAAAGCTTGCGAGCTTGTCCCCTCTTTCGTCTTGGCTTCTTACCTATTTCTTCTATTCTCAAGTGACCACCTCATTTGTATCTTTCTTCTCAATCAAGGAATGCAAGTTTAGGAATTTTTATTTTATGATTGTAAGCATCGTTTTTATGTTATAAAATAATTGTATTTTGGTATTTTCTTATAGTCTTAGGAAGCCTTTTAGTATGCTTGCAAAAATTAGGGTCTTCCTAATTTCTTGCCTGCATCAAATAGCTAAATTTCACTCCTTTGAGGGTGAAACCTTATCGATTATATCAGTGGCACCAACTTGCAATCACCTCCCAAAATCATTCAAAACAAGCTCCAAGCTCCCAACCACTACACGCCCACTGGATCCATCAAGGCCAACTTATCTTCCAAGTCATGTTTGCATCTCTCTCCGAGTCCCTTATGTCCTATATAGCTTCTTTACCATCATCCAAGGATGCTTGAGATAGACTTACCAATCTTTACAACAGTCACTCTCACTCAATAATTCACTTTCAGAAGGAGAATTTGTCCCTTACAACAAAGGGAAGAAATCTATCATTGAATTCTTATATACGCTCCTAAATTTTGTTGGCATTAACTTGTGTTGGAGAACCTTTAGATAATGATCTTATTCTTCATTGTCATGAGGGCATCATACCTGAATTTAAAGAAATACTGGCAACCATTCATGCAAGGGACCAACCAATATCCTTAGAAGCGCTCCAAGATAAACTCTTCTAGTATAAAGATTTTCAAAAAAAAGGGACTCACAATCAGTCGTTGCATTTCCAATGACTGCAAACTAAACTGAAAAATCAGCTACAATAACGCCAAACACACAAACTCAAATGCATTAGCTCACCAAAACTATCATGGCCAATTTCATTCCTCTCAAAAAACATGCAAGAACAGCAAAGGAAGACTGACCTATCAAAAATAAAATGTCAATTATGTGTTCAATTGGTCATACAACCAAATGATGATGGAAACTTACAGCTCCAATCAACATCAGCCCAACAGTAAATTGCCTAACAACATCCAGTGTAAATTACTTCAACTGGCTGCTAGACACTAACTTACAAAATTTGTCAATCCACTAAGACTATGAAGGACCCAACGAAATCATCAAAGATGAGGATTCAAATCTGAAAAGAGAAAAGGAACAAAATGGTCCGTTAATTTTTTTTTGAATGACCAAAATGACCCTCAACTATATTAAAAGACCATTTTATAGTCCCTCAAGTTTTTTAAAAGAAATCTAAATATTTTCATAGTGAAACTATTTTAGTTCCTCTTTAAAGAGTTGAGAGACTAAAATAACCCCTTAATATAGTTGGGAATTATTTTGATCTTTCATAAAGAGTCAATGGGCTGGTCCTTTTCTCAATCTGAAAATAATAAGTTGGACAAACCCAACTTCCATCCTCCTCCAAATATTTTTCCTTACACAAAGTTTCATGTGGCATTTCTATGCAATGTAATCTCATTTTTTATCCGAATTTCATAAAAGTAACAAAGTTTCTATTGAATTATCACCCGATCAAAAGTGAAACTAAGAATCTCAAATGAACCTCTCGTTGTGTTTGTCAGCATCAAGCTTTTGTGTAGTGTGTAGCATTGCCATCTTGGTCATCAAAAAATACTCTCTATCTTGCACCTCTTGACATTTACCTAAATTTCATGAGACTAGTTCTTGTGTAAAAGTACAAGTTTTCATTTGTTGTGTTACTAGCAAAGCTCTCCATATAGAGGTTAGTGACCTAATCCAATAAATTTAATGATTCGTTTACGTATTAGATTATTTTTCATCACTACATGAAACATATCTTGACTATATCCACCAAAACTAAATCCAACGTATCCATCGCCTTTCCAAAATTTAAAGCACTTAAAAATTCTTAATAACTTCCATTACATCAGTTTATTCTAACAATAGAGGCAAATATCAAAACTTGTCCCAAACACTTGCAAATTATGACATCTCTCATTTAACATCTCCATTGTTGACCTCAATACTAGTGTTGGGGTACCGCACAATGTGAGTTTTGAAAGCGCAAAGGCGCGACGTTGCTCATAACTAACCCGACGCATGTCGACCGAAAAAAAAAACCAAATAGTTGAAGTGGCCTCCGTTCTCAAAATAGAAAGCACCAGTGCGTCCGGAACAATGAAAATAGCTAAATCGACACCATATTTATCGAGGTCGTATATCGAAGAAAATTTAAATTTAGCATGCACAAACCGAGGAGGCATTGACGTGCGCGAATGATAATGACATGATGACAAAGTTAAAGCACAATTAATTAAAAAACATTGATTTCATATAATTATAAATAAAAAGTTAAAGAATAGAGAGAAAGAGAGATTTCAAAAAGGAAAATTTCCCAAAATACTCTCACACTCACTTAAACACTCCCTCATAACACTACCTCTCACTAAACTGCCCCCCTTACAACTCAAACTCACGCTCACTCACGCAAGAGGCCCTCTCCCCTTCGGCTCTCCTCTCTCTTGCACGGCCAAACCACCACTCTGGCCACCACCAAGGTCTCGTGCATCACCGTCATCGCCTTGGTCACCATGCATCTAAGGCGGGGAAAAAGTTATGCTTTATAAACAGTTACTTAAAGACCTATGAATGCCTTTCTTGGCAGGCGGGAGGCCGCAGTGTCACCTTACACCTACCGTGACTATCTTTCTTGACAGATGAGAAGGCTTAGTACCCCAATGCAACCTCCTACGCGGGGACGACGCCGAGGTGCTGCCGAAATTTATAATAAAATGCATGACTTAGAAGAAATTTAGAAAAATTGAAATCTAACTCCTAAGTCAACAAAAAATGCACGACAACATAGGTTCTAAACTCTGAAAGCAAAATTAAATGAAAATCAATGCATAACAGAAAAAAAAACTTACAATGAACTTGTAGGAGAACTAGCGCTCACTAACAAGTAGGAATCAAACTTCTCTCTCTTAGCTCTTAACTCGCGCACACCCAGTCCTCTAAGCAACACTCTTCACGAGTTGAAATGTGTATATTGAACTGAAGAATAGCTCCATATTTTTAGTACAAAAAGTAGCCATGTATGGGGGCCTGCCAACAAAGAAAATTCAACAGCGAAGGAGCAATGAAGCTTCGTATTAAAATAATATAAAGTTGTCATGTAGGAAGCTTCATGTGCAATAATGCCAAGATACCATTTTGAGACTCCTGTCTTTGATTTCTTGAGTATTCACAAGCGAGTAAAATACGAACGTAAATACACCTAAATACGGATAATAATTATCCTAATGGGGTAAAAGTAAAAATTATTTACGTTCTTATGAAAATTGACTTACATTAATAATCGTCATGTGGGATGTCTCCAACATATATATGATAATCATCTCAATTAAATGCTCCATAACGAACTAGGAGCATTAATCATATTGTAAGCCACAAACGCGCAAGTACTCCCGATAACGTACATGTTAGTTAGCTAAAGTAAGAGGATTCATATTCCCGTGAATGTGTCGTACATCCCGTGAACTATTGCAAGTCATGGGCGGCACGACTTTCTCATTCAAGTGTATAAGATGTGTCAAATCACCAAAAAGAAATATCTCCTACACATCTCTTGATTGTATAGTACAAATGGTTTCACATAATACAAGTGTACTATACGAGCACACTATATAACATGTATGTATACCACCAATCATGTGGGTGCACTGCATAATATGTATGCAAACCATTGATCATACAAATGCATATTGCAAATGCACTAGCAATCATGCAAAAATAGCATTTATACATACTAAACAAACATACAAATGCACCATGCACGTATGCTAAGTAAAATGCAAATGCCTCATATAAAGTGCACTAAAATACATTCAATTATGTCGTGCAAGTGCACTATGAATATGCAAGTGTGCTGCGTGAGTGAATCATGAAACACGAAAAAATGTTGTATTTACATACAACTATATTGTGCGAGTGCATTACTCAACATTCAAATACACAATATATATGTACTATCCAACACATTAAATGTATCGTGTATATGTATAATGTAACACACAAATACATCATATATGTATTGTCAACAATGCAACATACATATACACTATCTCATATATGAGTGCATTATGCAAAATGCCTTGAAAAAAGTGCATTTACCTCATGGGCCTCGACGAGCGTGACACATACATGTGATGTCTGAGGATGCCGCATGGACTAAAGAAATAATGAACAAGTTTTTAAACATGCGAAATACTATAAGTACACAAAAATGACACGCATTATTTAAAATGAGATTTAAATACCCGCATGGGCCCCGACGAACGTGATATATGTACACACGTGACATCTGAGGATGTTGCAAGAGTCAAAAGTGAACTTAAATTCAAGTCTGATCCTCCTTTTTGAATGGACCAGAGTTGACATGACTTGAACCACCGAACAAATATACGGTCGGAGCACCGACTGGAGTGTTTAGCTTTATACGTTCATATTAGACCTTCAAAGTCAATTACAAGAAAGGTTCACTGCTAAAAGCATAAACTCTCAAAACTGACACTCATTGAAGTTAACCAAAGTATTTAATTTTATAAATTCATATTAGCCCTTCAAGATCTCTTACAAAAAAAATTCACATATTAAAATGAATACCCCCGATTCTGATATCTATACGATAACTTCAAAAATTAGGAGCTGAACTCGATCCTCTATTTGCAAGCAAATAGAGTTAACAAGGTTCAACTAATGAAATGACAATACCCATAAATCATCCCCGATGATGGCCATGTTGAAAGCAAAACTCAATCGGAGGGGTCAATATATTTTAATGAAATGCCCCAAATCTCAAAGTTAATTGTCTGGGGGCCAAGGATAAATAAAATTTTCAAAATTTAGTGCTTTTAAAAAATCCTAAAATGCCTAATTGAAATAAAACACCTAAATACTTAAAGCAAAAAATTTATCCACCCTCCACAACAGTTTATCAAGGTGGATAAATTTGAAAATCACTTCAGCTCATAAATAGTGAATGCCTAGTCGAGAATATCACTAGGATATATTCTCAAATCATCTCTTACCAGTGAAGATATGGCATGTGTCCTCTAACTGATGGTTTCACCGACAAATGGCACCACAGATAAATCATTATGATCGGGGCCCTCTGACCGGATGGTTTTACCGCCAAATGGAACTACTAAATTACGGTCATGGCCAGAGCTTATATGTTCCCCAACGGCTCTAAATCCTTGAGTGATGAATCAATGGGGTATAATTGATAGGCACAAAACCCTTTGTTAACTAAGGCGTGCTCAAATCTATCCCATTAGGTAAGCATTCACCCAAAGTCTACAAGGTACCCTTGGATGAAGCAACCCATGTTTGCCGACAAGGATCCTTTGGCCAGGTTGGGTCGACTACCTCCTCTGACTAAGTAGCCCAGGGACCATGATGGCCCAGGATGATGGAACCATGGGATCTTGATCGGGTTCATCATCATTCCCCCCACCATCCGCTTTAATTAGGCAGTGATAAATTTTCAATTTTCAATATCTAATCCTGCTGCTACTATACGTTGGATACTACGTATCTGTTTAACGACTAGCCTTAATCGAAAGTTCTCTCTCGTTATCGGGAGGGTTCATTGACTATAGAGGCTTGCGTCTATAGGAAACCAGAACTCGGATCATAAAGCCCTCACAAAATGAGAATGAAATCTCTGAGTAATATCTTATCTAAAAACTCAATCTACCTTCTAAAAATTTATCCTAGAACCTAAACTCACTAAAACTCTCCTCGCCGCCAACAAAAAAGACAGGGGTCACAGAGATGTCAGGGTGCGAATTTTCAGAGCCCACATCCACATACACCATAAAACAACAAAGCAGCAAAATGTCATTATTGTCTTATCATCCAAACAAATTTCTTTTCTTTACCGAGCCTCATTACCCCATCCCTTTGGAGTCATCCTTTCTAAACTGTAACTTACCTCATCAACAAACTATATACGTCACTACTCAACTGCAAAACATCATTTGAAATGCTGCTTGTCTATCAAAAACCAAGAACCTTGGTGGTCTATGTTATCCCTAGCTCTAATAAGGCTGAATTTTGCAATGCAAGCCCAACCGAATATGCTTGCAGCACATCAGTGCATCCTCCGGCTCTAAAAGGGTGAATCGAAAGTGTGTGCACAAAGTTATGGTGATTCCCATGTGCTTATTGGATTCTTCTTGCAAAGTACCTAGAAATGAAGCAATCCCCCCCTCAATTGACTCCTTATCTCATAACATGCTCAGTTCAATGAAAATTACTATCCATTTGCAAAACTCTATCTTCTACATCCTAGGTTACTTTCTCATGCTTTTAACGGTAGGATCTCGCCTTCTATCCCTCCATAAATATTTCACCAATGCACATACCTATTGTTTTCACATCAGGTACAGTTGTTACATAAAACACCTAACAGCCCACCGTGTTGGATTATCTCACAGCACTCTGTCCGATAAAACTCTATTACTGCTCCTAACTATCAAATAACCCCTTCCCTTTCCATTAAGGGATCAAATGTAACTTACGCTCTAATAAATCCCAAATGGCACAAGGCCATGAGTGAAGAGCACAGTGCCTTAGTTCACAATGGTACTTGAGAACTAATTTCATCTATAGTAAGCTACAAATAGGCGTTTCCTATCAAAATAAATTGTGATGGTAGTATTCACTGCTATAAGTCGTGCTTTGCAACAAGGGCTTTCATTTACCTAGCCTTGATTAAACTAAAATCCAATTGTAAAACCTATTACTATAAAATTGGTCCTTTGCATTGGTTTATTTCAGGATTGGCCAATTCAGCATTTCAACGTCAACAATGCCTTCCTTCAAGGCACACTTGCTGAGGAAGTCTTAATGCTCAACCCCATAGTAGCTTTCTTCTTGGCCATGGATTTATCAACTCTAAATCGGATTCCTCCCTATTTACCTAGAATAAGAATTCAGTACAAATTTATCATTTAGTCTATTTTGATGATCTAATTATCATTAGCAACACTTTCACTTCACAAAGTCATTCATCAACAATCTCTCAACTCAATTTTTTGTTAAGGACCTAGGCTTTGTTCCTTAAGCCTTTAGACTTGAAGTCATCCCTACCAAAAGTGGTATGTTTCTCACACAAAAATATATTCAACATCTCCTTGAGCGCACAAATATGAATGTAGTGAAATCAGTAACCACTCCACTCTTAACTTCAGGCACTCTAAAACTCCATGATGGCACCTCAACCACTAATCCAACAAAGTATCACAAGACTGCTGGAACCCTAAAATACTTCTCTCTCACTCATCTGAATATTTCTTTTATGATCAATATACTCTCACAATTCATGCTCTCACCCTCATAATTTGATTAGGCAGCCACAAAATGTGTGCTAAGGTATCTCAAGAAAACTCTCCAATATGAAGTTTCATCCACAATCAGTCCCTTATTGATCGGGTTGGGAATCTCGAGTGGTTGCACCTATAGCAATCGAGATCAACTGGATTCAATCTTTCCTAAACGAACTCAATGTCACATGTCACTTTCTCATCACTACTGACCCTCTATTGTGACAACACTGGCACCATGTATGTTTGTGCTAAGCCCCTACTTTATTTTCACATGAAGCATATTACCATAGATTATCACCTTGTTCGTGAAAATGTTGTGAAAAGGTTGCCTCAAGTTGTACATGTAACAATAAAGGACCAACGTGCCAAACCTTAACTAAATCTCTCATCTCATCATGATAGCAGTCTTTGGGGTCCAAGATTGGTGTTCTAGATGAAACCACCATCTTGCAAAGGTATGAAGGAAAGACAGCTTTGATGAAGCCACTATCTTATGAAAGCATATTAGCCAACTCATCATCACCCAAACAGAATGATAATGATGTGATACAATCGGAGTTACATTAAGAAATTAAAGAAAGATAATCAACAAAGCATTCCAAATTAAAAGTATTACTTATAACAAGGACTAGTTCTAGGAATTCTTAGCTTTCAACTTGCTTAGGCAAAGAAGAGCGATGAAGATTAACCAAACAATCTAAGTAAACGCAAAGAGAAATTGTAACGCTAGAACGGCAAACAAGAATCCACGATTTAATAAAGAGAGCTTTCACCTTTGAAACCTTTCACTCAACTAGTCTAGGCTTTAGCAGAAGAAGAGTCTCCACGTTAGAATCGAGATCACTCCAAAGAAGAAGGAACCTAGGATCGTCGTTCTTGGAGAAGTAGCCGGAGTAGCGGAGTACGTTGGTCGTCCGGTGATGACCCAAGGTGTTTTGGGTTTTTGTTCGTCAATCGTCGTGGAGAGTTGAAAGAGTATCCGATCCACGTAGTCTTTTACCGAATCATCGTACTCCCAATTTGGATCAAAGAACAGAGACAATAGAATGTCAACTTCTCCTTGATTGTTGTAGGCGAATCCGTGATCGATCTCAGGATCGGCCATTCATGACCATCGAAGCTCTCTACGGAATAGTGCCTTGGGGAATCCGCCAGTTGGAAGAAAAGAGAGGGGAGGAGAGATGTGGGCGGCAGCAATAGAGAGAGAGGGTAGGGGCGGGTGAGGCTAGGTGAGGTTTTGGGAGAGGGAGGAGGGAATAGATTTAGAAAAACTGAAATTAATTTCAGATTTTTCTAATAGGAGGAGGGACTTAATTTGAATTTCAAATTAATCCCATAAAGGGGCTAGGGCGGCTGATTTAGGGGTGGATTAATGGGGTATTAATTGCCATTGGGAGGGGATTGGAGAGAGAAATTCAAGGGGAAGGGGGGCCAGCCATGTAGAGAGGGGAGAGAGGGAGCTTTGCTTTAATTAGGTGGGCCCCAAAGGGTAATTAGAGATTTAAATCAAATCTGATTTTAATCTCAGATTTAATTAAAATAGGGATGTTTCCAAATTTAAGCTTTAGGATTAGGAAAGTATTTGGGTTTCAAATTTTAAATTTGAAATCCAATTAAGTAACTTTCCTAATTGGCTAAACCTATTTTAGGAAGGTGAATAATAGCCA
The DNA here is from genome assembly GCA_019925795.1 of Dendrobium chrysotoxum. Taxonomy (NCBI): domain Eukaryota; kingdom Viridiplantae; phylum Streptophyta; class Magnoliopsida; order Asparagales; family Orchidaceae; genus Dendrobium; species Dendrobium chrysotoxum. The sequence continues at coordinate 6,340,438 of CM034300.1, read as the reverse complement.
AAGGGATTTGATTTCAGATTTTGGGGCTAGGGGAGAGGGGTGGCCGACAGGTTGGGCTAGGGAGGGGCGGCGGCTGGGAGGAGGCCGGCGGTGGAGCAGGCGGCAGGCGGCTGGGAGGGTAAGGGGCGGCGGCTTGGTGTGGGGAAAATGGTGGGCTTGGTTTGGAGAGGAGGAAGGAGGGTGAGGGTGGTGGGATGGAGGTGGCCGAAGGCTTGGGAGTCCAAGTATGCCGCCGGTTTTGGACAAGGGAGGAAGAGCTTGGCCTCCAAGTGATCCCACTCCAAATCTCACAAAGAAATCTTGGACAAGAAAGCCTAGAACTCACAAAGAGATATATCTCCTCTAATGAACTCACTAAGAGATCATGCTAGTAGAACAAACTTTTCATTCAATAATTCATTAACCCAAATACAATAGAGAGGGGCCTTATATATAGGCCTCAAAATGATAAAAGAAAACACATGACTAAAGTGCCCCTTGGGCTACAATAACAACTAGCTACACCTAAGGGTAAAAATGGAAAAACTGAAATAACAACATATATAATACATAAAATGCATCAAAAGTAAATGCTCTCCATCATGCCGTCGATCTCCGATGCTTCCTCTGATAGACGCGTCGGAATCTTCTGTTGATGTCCTCATCAGATAATCTCTCTCAAGTTGCTACATACTTTTCTCATGTATTTTTTTTTTATACTTTTCTCATGTAATTAATACATACTACTGCCAATATAAATTCATGGAATGCTGTAATATTCAGGTTCAATAGTTTCCTTATTTTCTGTTTTCTTAGCTATATATATATGACAAGGCACTAATGATGAAAATTTTCATCATTAGTGCATTCTCTCTGTTATGCAATTCCTTCATATCATTAGTTCAGAATGTATGTCCAATCAAATAAATCCCAAAAAATGCACCATGTAACAGCACATGATCAGCAGGCATTTGGGTTCAGAAATTAAATATTCTTGCAGTGTAACATGTCTGAAATTAAGCAAGTGAACTATCAAGCTGGCAGCTGAAGATTAAATGTATTTGCACCTTAGCAATATGGTGGCGCAAAGTCCTTAAATCATAATTTGTGTGCATATATGAAATAAGCTTTAACCAAATAATGCTTGCAAAGAGCATTAAAGCAAGACCAGATAAAACAGCTGAATCACACCTGCCACAAAAAAAGAATTATGTTTAAGCTGGTAAAGCTAAAAGATGAATAAGCCCATACAAAATTTGACATGAAAAAAAAATGATACATACAACCTAAAACCTTGAATTGATATTGAGAGAGTAAACAGTAAAAGGAATTCAATGCCATTCTAATCAGAAGATAATCCAAAGAATAAATAGCCAAATATTCAGCCTACTGAAGCAAACAAAATGAAGAGAAAGAATGGTAACCAAGTGTTCTCCCTATATAACCTAGCAACAAGTTTAGCTTGTTTCTGCACAATGCCGCCAAACACAAACAACACAGTACACGTCATTCCACTGCTTTCAAACACGTCCCAATTGATGCATAAGAAATTTAAAGCGCTATCGAAAAATTGAAGGCCACAACTTCTTGATGTCATTCCTAAGGTATTATATAACTAGTGATGGATAACAAGCATTTTAGGCTATTTAAGTTCGTTAGGAGAAACAGCAAAGCATAATCTTGAGAATATTAGTTGTATCAGTATACTGCAGGTGTTGAACTTGGCTCAAGGTAAGGGCACCAAATGATTGTAGACTTCAAAAATATCATGGTATATCTTTAATAAAACATGCATGGGTTACTACAATTTGTCATGTAAAATTCCAAAGCAAAAGCTACACTTCATCTGTGAATTCTTATATACTTGATACGTGACTGTAAAGAGACATCAAGGAACGTGAATAAATGTCTAAAGAAACAGTCAGCTTGGTGATCCACTTTTTGAGACTGTCAACCACAAGCGCCACAATAAAGCTAAATGAACAATAGACTCATGATATTAAACAACCCCATCTTTATTTAGACTCCAAAACCAGGGATTTACATTGATTTTAAGAACTAACTTATGAGTAATGACATCAGAGGGTTCATTATCCAAAAGGGAAAAGCATGATGATCTCAAAGAAGACATTTTCTTTCAAAATTAAGAGGACTGATCTTGATCAATTATATAAAAATCACAATTAAGATTGAGACCCTTCTTTTTTTTCTTTAGATGGTATTTCAAGAATAAAATTATATTTTCGTCTTTTAAGTTAAAGTTAATCAGTAATGGAACACCATCTGACAAGGGGCTTAGCGATAATGTCCTTCACCTACACAGAGAGCAGAAGGTTTTAAATCTCAGAAAAAGAAGCAATGTAACATAGTTAGAGCAGATTGCAAATGTAACTACCCACTTCATAATATATATTTATTCAAAGCCAACGCCATTTCCATGATGCAAACTGATGCATCAAAGAATTAAACAGTAGATTTAAACTGTAGATATCAAACTAAAGCTTGAGTAGCAAAACAAAGATCAACATGGCTTATACCATGTAATAGTCAAGGCTCAACTGTGATTATGAATTAATTAAAGAAAAAAAAATATAAGCATGGCATGTAACCATTGGAACCCAGACATGCTTCACTTTCCAACTAGATTTGAAATCAATAGCTGATGCAACAACGAAACCTTACCTAACAATTACAAAAACTGGATATGAGATCTCTGCCATGACAAGAATTACATGCAGAAGGAGAAGTACCTGCATCATAGATGATATAGAATACATAATAAGCTTAGGCAAAGATTATATTAAACGAGAAAGCCTTCTATAGAAGAAATATCAAGCACCATAATGGTGTACTAAATATAAAAAGGAGTTCCAAGTTATTGAACTGAATTAGGAAGAAAATGATCATATTTAAAGCAAGTACATCGGTATTTGACATGTGAGATGAACGACTATCCTTGACCTATTAGACAATACAAGTCAGACTAAATGAATCACATGAAACAATATCTCCAACAATGAAAAAAAAACTAAATTGCCATGCATACTTAAGTTGCAAAACTTCATGAGAACCACAAATGAAAGGCGTGAAAAAGCGCCTCATGTAGCATTAACAATGATCAGATACTCCAAGAAAATGGAATTATGATAAAATTAAGTCATAGGAAAGCAATTCAATATAAGATGCAAAAGAAGTCATATTTTCAAAGACCTCGTTTGAAGAAAGCCTAACATACAATGTACCTTTCTAGCAATATGCTTTCATGAACGATTATAGCAAATATTAAAAATATGCAGTTGCAAAATATGACACTAAGGCTAGCTTAATCATACAGTCAAACAAAATAGATTAAAAAAACCATTGAAAGCTTTATTTTGACTACTAGGCCTTTAGTTGATTAAAATGTTAAACTACAAACAAATGTGACTTCTAAAAAAGCTTTTATTTGATAAAAACTAATTAACTAAAGATAGCATAGCCAAATCTTATGTTATTTTTTTCCCTACGCATCCTCTATAATCATCTTTTGACCAAGCATTCAACCAAGGCCTAAAATGTCATTCTACGGCCTTGATTCTTAGGTTCCAGATATTAAAATTACGAGTCAACAAATGAAATTCATACTCTATTAGTCATTGAACAACTGCAAAGTTATGCACACAGCTAAACGATTTGGCAGTGAAAGCAGCACAATAAATAAGAAGTGCAGGAACAAAAAAATAGAGACTAATTTTTTTATTAATAATTCAGCAATAATGAAAGATACAAATGATCTACTATTCAAGAGGTAGATTAGCTCTCCCAAATCAACCTAGATGTCACTAGAAAGCTCTCAAAAAGAAAACTACAGTAAATAAACAAAACACACATAACCCTCATAACAAAATAACTAGCCTTAAATAAGCTCTTCCTATTTCCCTCTCAAATAACTTTATTGCCTTAATTAACTCCCTCTCTTATTTTGAATTCAAAGTGGAATTAAAACAGCAATTAATTCCCTTGTTGCCTTAATTAATTTTCCTCTCCTATTTCAATTCAAAAATATAATTCTTTCCTTCAACTCTAATTAAAACTTCTCTAAATAACTTCCCCTTAATTCCTTCTTTCATAATGATCTATAGCTTTGTTGGGCCCCACAATGGAGGGCCAAAATCCCCTTTGGTTCTGCTGAGAGTTTCGCCCAATGCAAGGGCTGATTCAGCCCTAGCTGGCTGGCTAGGTTGGACCAGCCTCTTTGCTCCTCTTCTCTCGTCGTACCAATATGCTTCCACAATCATGTTGTCGGTTGCTCTAAAAATCAATTAAGTTGCTTAGACTATTGGTACACCCTTCAAACAATATGAGGACAACCTGCTTCGCGCATGTTTCTATAAAATTACAGAATCAATAATAAGTAACAATCCTTCTATGAACTATGAACTCTCTTAAGCATCCATACAAAACTAACAATATATATTAGTCAAAAGACCATTATAGCTCCAATTTTTTAACTTGTATATTATTATATCCACAATCTAATTGTATATTATTAAATCCAAAAACTACTTATTTTTCCATTAGGTGTTAGAAGTGCTCCGTATTTTCCCAAGTCATCATATCAATTAATTCTGATATTGAAATTGGGGGCTGCTACCATTTTGAAAAATAAGATTTGTTGCTTTCTCCCTCCCCTAACAAACAAAAACCCACACGCATGCATACTCATACACATAGACATCAAAAAATGCATACATGTATACATACACATACACACAGACATACATATATAGAGTGGTCGGACGGGCAAGCGGGCGGGAAGGTGCAGATGCGGGTTTGCATGTGTGTGCGTGTGTTGCATGTGCTCGTGCACACGCACGAGTGTTACAATCCTGCTATGTAGATACCGATAAGGTTCAATTATTTTGTAATCATAAAGCATTCGTCTAGTAATAGTTAATTAGCATTCATCATAATATACATTATAAAAAGTAGTCAACTCCCAATTTTCATAAACTTTTAAGATGATTTAGTAAAGCACTATACGAGTTATTAGTTTTATGGTATAGGAGTACTCAAACAAAATCAAATTTAATGTTTACATATTAAATTGCATCTAGGACAATGATGATGGCATTGATCTCAAAAAAAAATAAAAAATTGTAAGTGCTTTTAGCAAGAGACATTACAAGTTATATACTTTATTTCAACTTTGGTCGATGATCAAATATTCACAAGAAGTGATCAAACAAATCAAGTTTTACTTACATTATAGATCAACATCAATGAACTTTTATTTGATATTGTGTTCTTTATGATCTTGTTCTCTTTCTGCTTAAATCTAAACACTTAAGAAATAAATCATTTGCATTTAAAGTGTCCATTATACTTCACTTAATAACTACCACACCAATTTTATGCTTAAAAAGTAAACAGACCTCTTTTAGATTTTATGTGGTTCCAAAAAAATAGGCACAACATAATTCAAATACTTGCGCAGCAAATGTGCCAAAGTGGAATTTGGTTGCACTAAATTTGCAACAATTTTGTGAAAGAAATGGTTTAGAAACTAATATGTGGCAATTTAAAGTTGATGCAACTATTTCACATCAACCAAACACTCAAATAGATATTTTAACGGCCTTGCTTCTATTTCACATCTATTTTGGAGAAAATCAAACAGCCTTTAATAAGAGAAGATTCTGCCAAAAGCATATAAAAACTAGCTGTAGAGTGCTTAGAATGCTATATTTCAAGCTTAGCAGGTGATACAAATTCAAATAACAAATACCTCAATCTTGATCTTCCATTGTACAAATAAAAAATGCAATATAATGTCATTCAGATAACTGCTTACTGGTCCGGATATAAGTTCGTTCCAAGCCAGCTTTTCAACCACAAAGGCAGCGAGAGGAAAACAGTGTAGAGTGAGGCTGCAAATTGAGAGAACACAATTAAAGAATGGCACCTTGATAACAAATTTGTAGCGCTTGTTACAGAAAAATAACAGATAAATCTTAAAATGAACAGTTTCTGTGCTGCAAGAAATTTACCAACACATAAGAAGTGGCCAATCTTTCAATGACCTGGAACTAAACCAAAATCCTGCTCTTATCAGTAGACCATACTGCAAATCCACAGCATTGAAAGGTCACGATAGCCAAAACAATGCATGGTAATGCTACACTCCCCAAATAAATTCAAACTTGAAATGTGTGTTTCTAAAGAAAAGCGATAAGACAAAGCGTAGATGATGGAAGCATGCAAATTCCAATCAAGAATGAAGAAGATACCTAACCTTCATCAAGTTCTCAATAATTAGCCTGCTGTTTACCGCAACAAGAACCACTATACAGAGGTTGAATAGACCTGCATGACTCTGGCAATAAACCATCCAATTAGATTAAAAAGGTTCCACTTCACACGCACACACACACCCTGTGGGGATAATGATCCGAAGCACCACCCAGCGCGAACAAATTGGCACTTTGTGCAATCAAGTAAAAAACTAGAGAAAGAAGACAAAATCCTGACAAATATCAATACAAAACCAAACTTAAAATTAATCCGTAAAAACATTTAACTCTGGGTGGAAGGTAAGTTCCTGATGCGTCTACTTCATACGCACAACTAAAGAAACAGGACAAAAAAAAACATAAAAACGAACGAGTAGATTCAATACCAAAGGCCACCAAAACAAATCGAACAAGACTCGAGTAACTCGTGCCTAATACCCACCTGAGAAAAGATGGCATCAGAACTCAGCGGGCTCTCTTTAACTCTCCTGTGCGCCGGAGCCGAGGCCCGAAACACAATCTTCGCCGGCAATTCCCCTTCTACTGTCCCCATCCCATCTCCACGCTCCCCGCCGCCGCTCATCGCCGTCTCCCCCTTCCTCTCCTCTTCTCTATTCCCAATCATACACCTCGAGTCCGCATCGGAACTCGTATCCACGCCCATGGATTCCGTCATAGAGTTCTCAGCGCTTACAAGAGTCATTTCCACAGACGCGTCCGGCGCCACAGCAGCAGCCGCTGTCGCTGCGCTGGAGACCAGTCTCCGGCGAAACGACGACCGCAAATCCGGCGCTAGGGTTTCTCTCTCGCTCGATATTGGCATCGGACAAGGAGTTCGTCAGCGAAGCGGCATAGAATTTATAAGAAAACCACTATACGCCTCTCACGAAGAAGATAAATAAAACAGGAGCTAGAGACCTGGAAGGAAGGCGGTTAACTCTTGGAAGAAAACCCGCGGATTTGTAGAGTAATTACAAGGGAGCCCCGGTGTTTTCAAACGTTGAGAGAAGGCTGCGCGTGTGCCACCGACCGTACTGAGAAGAAGGACGGGGTGACGAAGAAGATGATTTTGCTTACTAGATCGTTTTGAAAACAATAATGCTATAGAGAAATTTTATTTTATATATCCCCTATAATTGGAATTTTTGACCGTGATTGAAAAAAAAAAATTTATACAATTTATCTTACTAGGAAAAATATATTTAAAACTTTGTTTTCAATTAAATTATTCTATATTATATATTTATATTACTTACTGAAATTTTTGTGATGTTGGAGCCTTTGTTCATATATGATTTGAGCCAAGAAATACATTCTCAATGCCTTTATCAAAAGTTTTGATGTTTTTCTCAAATGTTTTCGAGAGACATCATAGACCATTGGGCTTATGATGCCTTCATGCGCAAGTTGCATCACACATTAGTTGTGATCCGTCACAAGTCATTGTTATAGTTGATGCCTTCTCAAGTGAGCTCCTATGACAACTTCCTCGTTTCTTTATTTTCAGAGGTTTAGAGTATTTGGAGAAGGACAAGAATTTAGATGCTCTCTGGATATTGTTGTCTTGGAAAGATTGGTGAACTAGTTAACATTATCATCTTCAATAGAGATGATGAGGAAGGGTTGGTAAGCTCATTCACCTCCTATCTTTCATATATTGAGTGTGTCTCTTCACCTGCAATGTGTAAATGAACGCACATACAAAGTATCATTGGAACAGTGGCGTGCAATGGAGCTCGTGCGGGAAGGCAGTGAAAGGCAGTAGGTGTGCGACAAAGTTCCAAAGGTTTCAATGAAGGCAACGCAACATGAGATTATAATGTGTTTTAAATTAGTTCATATGTGATTGGTTTAGCTTTAGGTTTGTAGTTTCCTATGTGCATTTTATTCAATAAAACCTTTATATATAGAGAGGTTGTAATAGTTTTTATTTAGCCAAGAAATAAGATTAGTTCATATTTGTTCTCTCTCTCTCTCTCTCTCTCTCTCTCTCTCTCTCTCTCTCTCTCTCTCTCTCTAAGAAGTTCATGAGGAACTCCATCTTACTACCAATATCCAATAAGTGGTATTAAAGTTAGGTAGAGGTGGAGGAATTTCTTGCATTAAAGAAAGAGGAGGACGGAGGCGCAGCTCATGCTGGAAGGAGATTGAGTCGGATTGCATGGTGGGCGTGGCCTGTATATGCGAGTGGTGAACACGGAAGGCAGGCGCTCGGGCGCGTGAGCGCAGAGGTCACAAGGATGAGGCGCTTGTGTTGGGCTCACATGGGGAAATGCATGCCGGTCGAGTGAAGGCCTGTTGGTGTGATTGGATAGAGGAGCAGCGCGTGCTGGGTGGTCGCGCGTGGAGAGGATCAGGAGTTTCGATCAGGTGACAGTGGCCACGCGAAGCGGGCTAGGGCATCGTAACGGTTAATTCGGCATGGGCTGCTTGCGAGCGAATAGGGACAACAGCACATATTGTTGACTGGGCTGATTGTGAGGCTCGAGATTGCAGATGAAATGGGAGGCTGCACGCGAAGGCGAAGTGGGCCAGGACCACTAGTGGGAGCAGTAGGTGTGGTTTGGTTCTACGATCGGGAGCTCAGAGCGACTGGTGCAGCATAGGGCGACGAACGCGAGGTGTCTCAGGTGCTATTCTTGCAATCAAATTCGGGCAGCAAATGGAATTCTTACATGGTTCAAGATCATGTCGATGCAAAGATTCAAAATTGACAAATTTACCAATGAAAATGATTTTGGTTTATGGAGAATCAAAATGAAGGCTCTCTTTGTTCATCAAGGAACTTCTGAGATGATTTCCAAGGAAGATCTTGTTGTCATAACCGACAGGGCAAGGGCTAGACAAACCCAATTGAAGGCTCATAGTGCTATTCTCTTATCGATCAGTGATGAAGTGTTGAGGGAAGTAGCCGAAGAGGGCTTTTCTATAGAAGTCTGGGTGAAATTGGAATCATTGTACTTGAAGAATCGTTGGCCATTCGGTTGTATCTAAAGAAAGCTCTATACACATTGCAGATAAATGAAAGCAAAGACTTGAAAAGCACATAATTGAATTTAACAAAGTTATTCTTGATCTTAAGAATGTAGATGTCAAGATTGAGGAGGAAGATCAAGACATTATTCTCCTATGTTCCTTGTCAAAATCATATGAGAATATAGTGAATATATTACTATATGGTAAGCAGACATTAACCATTACCTAGGTAAAGTCGGCTTTGATGTCCAAACAACTTCAGTGAAGGATTTAGGACAAAGAAGAAATTATTGGTAGCATTCTGATAGCAAGAGGAAGACCAGAGTTCAGTAAGAAATATTTCTATTGTCATAAAGAAGGGCATTTCAAGAGAAATTACTCGAACTTATTGAAACGGCAAGGAGTTAGGGCCCTAGGCCCAAAGAAGACGTCAACTTAGCTGTGGCGGTAAATTTGGGAGATTGATGGATTGATTCAAATGTTTTTTAAAATCTATACCAATGTAGAGATTGTTTTGATTGGTCGAGCTTTAGGTTTTGTAGTTTCCTAGGTGTATTTTATCCAATAAAGCCTCTATATATGGAGATGTTGTATTATTTTTTTTAAGCCAAGCAATAATATTAGTTTTGATTTCTTCTTTCCTCTCTCTCTCTCTCATCAAAGAAATTCAAGAGGAACTTCATCTTTCTCCCAAGATCCAACAGTTGATATCACATGCAACACTATTTTTGTGGTTTTCAAACAATATACCATAACTATATATTCTTTTTTTTTTTTTTGGAATTTTTTGTTTGATGCTTTTTTTTAAATTTAATTAGGTCAATTTAGTCAAACTCACATACACATCACATACATAAGACTTGAACTCAAAACATTTTCCTTTGTTTCAATTTAATGGAAGCCACATCACCTGAACATAGTGCCAAATCAAAATGCCATTGTTGTCCTTGATGCTTGAGTGAAACCTAATAGAGAACAAAGCCACCATACTGCCACCATTAAAACATAAGTGCTAGACAATGCATTGCAAAGCTACACCATGGAAATGCTTAAATGCGAGCCATGATGTTGTCACTATCCATAGGAGCATTGGTATTCAATAAATAGATTGCATCCCCACCACTTCCACAAATAATTAAAAAAAAAACATAAATATATATATAACATCCATAAAAAAAATTTATTCTACTATAAAATTATGCTAAAAAATATTTTATATTAAAAAAATTAATGATTTATCTTACACTCTTAGATAAAATTTTGAATCATAAGCTCTTGACCTAATTTTTTTCCATATACATTTATATTTGTAATATGATATTAAATAATTATTGCTTTTTTAGAATGATATCTATTAGGCTTTATTTGGGACAAGTTTCTTACTGCTTTCTAAAGCAGCTTTTTAGTATAAAAAGTTTTTCAAAAAAAAATTTTTGTTTTAACAAGCTGTTTTAAAAAGCAGTAAGAAAGCAGTCCCAAACAAAACTTTAATGTGCGAAAACTTTAAGAAAAGTATTGTTTGACTTTAAAAAAAAAGAACATATTTATAGTACCTACGTCAACTTCTAAAAAGTTTACTTTACCCACAACAACTTTACTATCATATTTATAAAAACCTACAGCTGCCCCACACCACATAAATAGTAATATTCACGACAAAGTCAAATAATAATAAATCCAACTCAAATAACAAATATTAAATATTAATTAACACAAACCTACAAAAATAGTGAACAAAAACATTAACCAACCAAATTCAAATAAATTTCTTCAGAACAAAGAATAACATTACATTCCTGAAATAAATTCACATAAAAAAATATTTGGTCTTATTTTTATAACTAATTGAAACAAATTTAGATGAGTGACATTTACTTTGATATTAGTAAAGAAACTTATTGGTCAATCTAATTAAACATTTGGGACAGCTTTCTTATTGCTTTTTAAAGCTGTTTTTTTAGAACAAAAAATTTTGTACTAAAAATTGCCTTAAAAAGTTGTGCCAAACGAAGCCTAAGTATTTATATGAAATAATTTTTTAATAAAATTTTTTATTAGGAAAAGTTTTCAACCAAAGTAACGAGGGAATCAAGTCTTTTCAGTTATTATTTTTAATATTTAAAAATAAATGCTCATGCCTGTTTTCTTCTTTTTCTAAGATATATGTTTCCTTTGGGATGACTTTTTAACTGCTTCTTAAAGCAATTTTTTAATAAATTTTTTTTAATTTTTTACTAAAAAGATGCTTTAAGAAGCAGTAAGAAAACCATCTCAAATGAAGCAATAGTCCCCCTCCAAAAAAGAACAGAACTAATTTGCAGAACTTATTCTTGGCCTTAATGGTCGCTTAAAAAATTTCAACCAGGCTGCTTCATACAGGTAATGCCTCCACATTATTGCCCAATTCATGGTAGAATTAATCAAGCTTTAAGTTTTATTTGGTAGGCTACTTTTATGCATTCTTCCAACTTTAGGAAAGTCTTGAGAAATTTGGCTCATTTGGTTAAAGACAATTTACCTAACACATTAGTAAAGGTGATTAAAAGCAAAGTGAATCAAATGCTAAATTAGAAATTTGTTCACTAACATCATTAGTTACATATATGTTGAATTCAAATTCATCTTTTGGCGATGCCATTATTTCCGATCAAAATTAGTTAAAGTGTCATGAAGAGAAAGAGAGAAGTGTGATGAATGAGAAGAAATCCCAAAAAAATCATTAACCCTTTATAAGGACTAGGACTGTTACGGAAAGATTAAGCATGAAAATAATAAAATGATATAGTATTTGACTGTTACAATATGTGGACTTGCTAGAGCGAATGCAGGTGTCCTGCCATAAATTACTTGGCTTGGTTCCTATTGAGAACCTACGGTGAATGCCTTCATTGAGTATCTCTTAGATCGAGGCACCAACTAAGTGAGCTTTGTTGCTCTAGCTGAGTTTAGTTAGGTGAGCATCTCCTGCATATGGGCTGAGCAGTCCTTTGGTGGAGGCAAGCTTCTCTGAGATAATCACCTTACAAAGGCTAGTTCCTGTAGGGTGATTGCGGGTGATTGCCTTAATCCTGTGAGGACCTCCTTTGGTCGAGTTTGCTGAGGTAAGCCCTTCCCTTTCAAACCTAATCGAGGCGTGTGCTTCCTTAATCAAGCTTTTTTGGATTGACCCGTACTAGGGCAAGTATCTGCCCTTATGGAATCTTACTTAGGCGAGCTCCCCTATGAGTGGGGCATGCCATAGATGACTACATCTTTAGATCAATCCCTATAAGTTGCTTGTACCTACATATTAGGGTGTATATTTAATTCTCCGATATTCTTGTTCTTTTAAATGATGGATTGCAAAAAGAACAATAAAATTAAAAATATATATTTATTTATTATTCATGTCAATCTAGTACAGGAAAACCTTCGATTATAATCGGAGCTTCCGGCTGAAGTAAATGCGTCGGAAACAACGGCGCATGAATCGGTAGATTATTCGCCAGTAACTAAACGATGGCCGTTCCGGGGTAAATTCCGCCGGTTCTCTTCCGGCGTATTATCCGCCGTAATTTGGAAGATCTACAGTTTATTCCGACGTATTTTCGCCGGTATGTTTCGGTATATTATCCGAAGGATATTTCGCCGGTCTATTTAAACTCAACGAACCTTTTCCATCGAAATTGTCGACGATAAAAATACTGGCGTATTATCCACCGGAAAATCCAACAACGAAAGTCTTATTTCCCTCCTGAGCCCGTCTTCCTTTCATTTCCTTCCTTCGCGTTTTGTTCGCTCCGCTAGCATCCGTCACCTCAGCCGAATGTCGCCGCTGCCGAGACCGACACATCGCCGAACAGACTTCCACTGAGTTTGCTGATGTTTGTCGCCTCAATCGCTAACATCCGCCGCTCTTTTGCCGAAATTCCATTGTAAGATTTTATTTTTTTTCATGGATTTTTTCGGTAGACATTAGCAGTAGATTTTACCATGGTGTATGCAGTTTGTTGATGATATTCTTCTTGTTGATGAGTCTAGATAGTGAGTTGTGGTGTATGTTTTTAGTAGAATTCAAATTGGATGGTTAAAGTAGATGAATGCGGTAAGATTTCAAAGGGAGTTGATGTGTACAAGAAATGGTGAGACTTGAAAGGGAGTTGATGTTTGCAAGATGTGGTGAGACTTGCAATATGAGATATAAAATTCCCCCCATACTTAGGGAAAAACTCTATAAGATGTGGTGAGACATGTGAAAATGTTGGAGAAGCTTTTATGAAAGATATGATTAGAGAGAGTGAGAAAGTTGCCTTAGATGGTTTTATCACGTAAACTATATTTTCACACTCCAAGAAAATCGATAAATCCGTCGAAAATATCTCGGGCGCAAATTGCGTTTTCACACAGGTACCCCCCCCCCCCCCCCCCCCCCCCCCCCCAAGACCTATACACGCCTTTCTTGGCGTGGTAGGATTGAAGGTCATAGCCGCGTGTCACCTAACACCCATCGTACACATCTTTCTTGACATGGCGGCTAAAACTCTTTGTATTTTCTCTAAATGGGGGAGATGTTGGGAGGTTACTAGATTTTTCATTAACAGGATACTGTATGAAATAATAATACCATTCGATTTACAAATAAAATTGAAATTTATCTATTTCCCTTCAAAAGATTTTCCAACAATATCTAATATCTTCATATTATATGTAGGCTATATATTATAGATATTAGAAATCAAAGAAGTTGGATGTATAACCGATTGACGTAAGGACGAAAGATATTAACATATGAGTTCATTAATGGGGTGAACTTTTTCATTCAGATAGTAAAATAACTGCCCAGCTTCATGTCAGATGAAAAGTTTCGATGTCCATGTTCTAAACATAAAAAACAAGTGCACCTAAGACCAGATTTTTTTTTCGACATGCGAACACCGTCGCATACAAATTCATCAAAAATTCGATGGAAATCTTCTTTTTCCGTCAAATTTATCTCATTACTGGCCAATTTTCTCCATCAGTAATGAGACATTTTTCTGTAGTGATCTTTTATAAATAAAAATTAACTACCCTATTTTTGTTTCTATTATAACGAGAGTGCATTATCTAAGATTCTCACAAAAGCATTGATTCTACTCTTATACTAACATTTCTATAAATAGAGGGGGCACTACTTGGATCACACTCCTTAATTTCCTTGCTTTATTATTTTGCTACTTCAGCTTATTCAAAAAATGGATGAGCCAACTCCTTTAAAGTTTGGCAAAATAATAACAAATTATGAAGTGCCATCCTTCACAAGCATAAGGCACTAGAGGTCGAGGGGCATAAGTCTAGTCAGCTATGCAGATGAAAGGAAAGAGATAAGTTGTTGCTAAGATGGGCAAGGAAAATGAAACTCACTTTTCTAACTCTACAGGGACAACCCTCATTAAGAGGCATATTATACACTTCTTGCTAGCTGTAAAATTTAGCCAGGACCCTACAATGGTTAGCACAATTCCTAAGGTGGTTGACCCAACACCTAAAATAACAATTGTGATGCCTTAGTTGGTCGGCTAGGTTGCTCCAAATTAACTCCCTTCAATGATATGATAATTACCCTGTCAAATCCCAGAATCTAAATAGAAAAGATTTGCATCTTTTATCTTTTAATAATAACAACCACATCTATCTAATTTTTTTTAATAATATAAAATATTAGTGGAAGTCAATCTATTGATCAAAACATCAATATATATCTATATTTCAAATCCCCAAAAATTATATACAATAGCGAGGAGTCATATAATACAATACAATATCCATACACTCCTAACTATAAAAGAATATCAAAAGACAAAAAAGATAAAATAATAGTAAACCTGAGGAATCATGTAACTGATCAGTCTCACGCTTTCGATTCTCTTCTCTGACTTGAAATCATTTAAACAATATATAATGAACTAAAAAATCTAGCTGATCACTAAAATCCTACAACTGAACTCAAAGTACGGAAAAAAATAGTATGCATGAAATCAATCAATTCATAACTGTAGCAGTCAATATGATTATGAATATATGCAAAAATAATAAAACATATGTAATAATAATGAAGCCTGTGAACTAATAAGGTATGGAGGCTAATAAAATAATACAGTGTAGTACATATGTTGAAGTAATAACAATCATTCTTAAATCATATGTTATAGCAATATTATCCAAATGTTAAAAAAATCATATAAATCAGTAAATTGGAAGTACTCAGAAAAACTTCTAAAATGCATTGCAATACAGTACAGTACTATCCAGTAATGGTATAAGAGTATACACATGATATTCAGCTATATCAATATCAATGTCAATCAGTAGCTTATATCACATGCTCAGTAATATGAATCACATGCTTAGTAACAATAATTCAGTAAATCATTACAATAATAGTGGATTGGCAGTAATGATACAATAAATCAGTAATAGTAAATCAGTAGTAGTGAAATAATACAGCAAATCATATCTAAGTAATCATACTAAATAAGGAGTTCTAACTTATATGATATTTTTTTAGTAATCAGTAAATTAGTAATCATTGGCTCTGTAAATAGAGTCGTCACTCTTACATGTTGGCACAGTAATTAACTCTTTATAACTCCTAATTAGTATATCAAATGAATCAATAGAGGATAGCATCAAACTACAATATTTAAATGAAAGTCTGTCGGCCCATCATCCTGTACAGGTATAAAGTAGTCTCCAGCTAATGTCAATAAATCATCACCTTTACTTATCTTCACACATATTATCACTATTACAATATTATAAAAGTAATAGTAATATGCTATTACCCAGTCACACGCTCACATTCATTTACAATGCTTGGTTTAATAATATAGTCAAATTAAAATACCAAAATTACTATTCGATGTAATTCATATAAAATGCAATAACTACAATTTTAATCGATGAAATTATGAAATCAACTAGTCAAAATACCCAGAATAATAAGTAATGTGATATAAATAAAGTTATATGGTAGAAGTTCATTAAATCCAGAGAAAATATAATAAAATTAAGAAAAATCAAACGTTTGAAAGAAAAATCTTTGAAAATAAAAATAGGATAGAAGTCACCTACAATGATCTGATCAATTTTTATAAAAGCGGTAAAACAAATCGGAGGCCAAAAACCTCATTTTTCTTTCCTCCCTCCTCTTTCCCCTCTCTTCTTCTTTCTTTCCTTCATGGGCAAGCTGAGCGAGTGAGAAACGGTCGTCTTAGTGGAGAATATATATATATACCTATTTTAGTGTGTGGCAATGCGATGCCCAAGTGACTTGGCACCGCTGCACCACATGAAATTCCAGAGTTACTGTAGAATAGAGAGTTATGGTGCCGAGGCGGAACTCTCTAACACTTCTTAGTACAACTACGCCCGAAACCACAACTTCGTAGCACTGCAACAAGCTATTTTATGAAAACTTTATAAATTCATTTTATTCAAATAGAGCTTTTACATGCCCTAACCTAAGTAATCCAATTTTAAGAATACTTCAAAATATTTAACTCGAAATCTTATTGTGCATATATTTTACCTACATGTTGGATTGACAAGTGATCAGAATCCATGTTGGAATAGGTTGGGCGATAATAATTGTCACTAGATATAAGAAGAGTTCTTTTTATATTTTTTAGTTGCTTATACTGAAGGGATCAATGTGGTCGCTCTCCAATGAACCTAAAATTTACTTGATAAGGAAAGATTTTGGGTCAACTATTAAGCATGTTTGAGGTCTTAGCCCTTACCAAATAGACGTCCAATTTGTACATTAAGTCATAAGGCCTTTATGCTTGACTCATAGAGGTGCCCCTTAGCTTTTTGGATAGTGAATTATTACTACTTGATCATTCTCTCAATATGACAGATACTACTCTAATAAGGTGAGTGGAGGATTCAATAGCTCAGCAGGCAACAATCGCTATAAAAAAGTGGGATTTCTGCAGCGCTTGATAGCAGTGATTTTAAAACTGCTGCTATAGATGTCTTTCCCCAACTGTTTTAACCGCCACTTTTAGAAGCGGATTAAACTGCTACTGTGACTAGCGGTTTAATCTGCTGCATTAGACATGATAAAATATGATTTCTAGCACTAATCTCTCATTACCCCGCGAGCCTTCAAACATTTTTCTCCTCTCCATAACTAGAGCTTAGAGGCGCCTAGGGTTTTCTTTTCCCGATCGCGGCTCTATCTGGTAGCTTCTTCGGCTCTCCTTCATTGCTACTCAACGATGTCCCTTCGACGGTGTCTAGGGCTTTCTTTTTCTGGTAGTGAATCCTCCAGGAAGATCCTCCTAGGATGAGAACTAGTGTATCCTCTGAGGCCGAGTTAATAGTAAAATGTGCCTGGTAGTCCTTCTCCCAAGAGCTCTTGAGCTCTTCTCTGTTGTTTCCTTCTGCTATTCATGAGCTTTTCCTCCACTAAGTAGTATATGTGTTGAGTTTTTCAATTCCATCTCCACTAGAGGCCGTGTTGGAGTGAATGTAGGCTTTGGAGGAAGATCTCGCCCACATTAAGGATGAGCCTAAGGAAGGGAAGAAAATGATCATCACTTTTGAGGTGGCAAGCTTTTCTACAACTATGGGTTAGGATGTCGACTCATTGCTTTGGGATGCGCTTGATTTGAAGGTTAAGGCAATGGCATTTCACAAGCTATTGCCTTTACATATATACATATATATATTCGCTTTCATTATGAACCATTTATTGAGTTAATGTGTTTAGTTTTACCTCTTGCAGTTCCTCTTTTTTGGTTTACCTTTTGAGTGCGAGTAAATATTCCCATAATAATGAGAGAGAGGTGTAAGAATTGGTTCATTTATGGTAGATGAAATATTTGCATCAAATTTGAAGTTTCGTTTCTATAATTACACCATCAATCTTAGGTTGGGGAATTATTCATCATTTATATCATATTTTTCTCTCTCTTTCCTTGCTCTCCATCGATGTGAGTGTTCTTTTTGAATATGGCAGCACTACAAAGTTCCATAATTCTTTTATTTAGGCAAGTACTTCCAAGATTCTCTAGCTCATCAATATATTCTTCCTAAGTTATTACTTCAAGGACAAAAAATTCAACATGTGTGTTTCCAGCGAATATGAGCATTTGAACATAATGTTTGATGATACTTGGGTTATATCAACACTTTATTCGAAGTTTGTTTAGATTTTGAATTTCTATGGAGTCATTCCCACTCCTAGCATGTTAAGCTAAGATGTTATATCCATCACTTTCAATGCACACCTCCAGCAATAGAATATTCCATGGATTTTGCCTAATTCTACCACATTCTTTTTTGTGAAGGCCTTCAAAAACCTTTACATCCAATTCTCTTCCATTAATATAAGGATGATTCACTTGACCAACAATGTGAGAGATTGGAAGCCCAATGTCATTTTCATGAAGTTGGAAATTGGATGGATAGTACTAACTACTAACTAGGCATATCCCCTTCGACAAGGAGAAGATTTTGGATCAGAAAGTCAAGCATAAATCTTGGTTTGATATCAAGTCAAAGTTTGTGTATGCGACATGCATATGCCTTATAGAAAATGGTGCACGTTAAAGTTGTTGGTGACAACAAGTGATGAACTTAGTGGGTATCACTTTATCAAGACGATAAGTGTCACAAAATAAGTTGTAGATCGGAGGATTGTAGCTGAGCAACGGTAGTCAAAGAAAATTATTCATGCAAAGGTGGTTGGATGAGCATTGTCGGGTGATTGAGGTGGTAGGATTACAGTTAGGTGACGATGGTTAGAAGAATAATATTTATGTGTTGAAGATAAAAGAACCATAATTATGAGAACAATGGTGGTCAGAAAGATCGTAATCAAACTATACTAGCTAGAAGGATAATAATTAGGTGATGGAGGTTGAAGGATTGTAGTAGAATAGGTACTAGTGGTCTGAAGTATCATAGATAGATGATAAAGGTCAAACAATTATATTTAAGTGACGATGATTGAAAGATCATAGTCGGACAATGGAGGTTAAAGAACTGTAGTTCGATGGCGGTTGTTAGAGGATAGTAGTCAGGCGATAGTGGTTAGAGAATCATAGTTAGGCGGTGGAGTTGAAGAATTGTATTCAGACGATGAAAATTAGAGGAACGTAGTTAGGTGATAGTGGATAGAAAGAACATAGTATTGTGACGAAGGTCGAAGGATCGTAGTTGAACAATAGTGGCCAAAATATCATAGTTTGACGATCCTGGTCAGATAATTATAGTTGGGCAATACCGGTCAAAGGATCGTAGCTGCTACGGCGACAGTAATTGGAGGATCAAAGTCTAGCGAAGGTAATCGGAGGACCGCAATTAGCTATGGTCGGAGGATTATTTTTGGTTAACAAAAGTTGGAGGATCACAATTAGGTGATGATGTTTGGAGGATCATAGTATAGTGACGATGGTCAAAGAATTATAATCGGGCGCCGATGAACAAAGGATCGTAGTTGGACGATAGAGATCTAGCAGTTGTCCGGCAGCATTGTCCAATAATGGTGGTCTAGCAGTAATCTAACGTTGGTGGTTAGGCATTCATTTGATGATGATTTAATAATGATACTTGGGTGATGGCCTAATAATGGTAGTAGAACGATGGTACTAACGTGGAGCTTCAGG
The DNA here is from genome assembly GCA_019925795.1 of Dendrobium chrysotoxum. Classification (NCBI taxonomy): domain Eukaryota; kingdom Viridiplantae; phylum Streptophyta; class Magnoliopsida; order Asparagales; family Orchidaceae; genus Dendrobium; species Dendrobium chrysotoxum. The sequence continues at coordinate 6,320,574 of CM034300.1, read as the reverse complement.
ATTATTCAAGCCTCTAAGCTATCTTAAAACTTAAGCCAAAGTCTAAGTCCCTTTTAATATAGAGTGAAAGCTCATTTATAGATTTTTTAAAATCACGTCTTATAAATATTGTCAAAATCCAAAACATTATCAAACGACCCGTATTTATTCCCTCAAACATAGTACATTCATTCAACATCTAAGTGGCTTCATAATATCAAAATTAAGAGATCTTTGCCTCATTAGATTGTTCTCGTTGAGACGCACGATTTAACTATAAGCATATGAAATTTGAAGATCATTTGGTCTACCAAATAATGTCGAAAAATTTTTATTGCGCTTCAAGTGTTTTATCTATGTTCATTCAGATTCAAATTAGACCACTTTTATCGTCGTTAGGTTCATCTCATTGAAACGTACAGTTCTACTATAAATTTTTCGAAATTAGAGTTCAAATAATTTATGCATCAAGATTCATGCCGATTTTTTTATAACATATTGAAAGTTTGTTAACTTGAAATTAGCTACTTAGTTGATGCTAATGCTTGATTAACTTTATCAAAGGAATGTGAGCCTAACCATATTGTTGGAAGCCAGTGGCTAAATCACTTGTTGAAAATTTTGCCACCCTAATTTAAATAATTACGTCTAATCCTAATTAGATCGTATTAAGCCTGCACAGGCTCCGTTGGCTCTCCCACGCATGTTATCCTGCATGCTGATCCCGTTCTTTCCTCCCTACGCAACAGCTGCACAAGGGCCAAGGAGCTTCTCGTGCACGCCACAGTTCCACATGAGAAGAAGCTCCTGCTGTGGCCGCCATATTGACCACTCTCTCCACACCATCTGCTCGTCAGCGTTTATGTACTTTCAGCACACATTAATAATTTTCTAATAGGAGAAATTTCTCTATTTATGATGAACGTTATTAGGAGAAATTATTCTGTGTAGAAATCAAATGTAATTATGTATTCAGAGGTGAATTAGATGTAGTCATATCAGCGGCATCGAGCCGCGATATCGAGACGTACCGAGCCACGGTATCGAGCCGTGGTGCCGAATGAATGGGTGACGTGGCGCATTCTGGTTGGTCTTTGGACGGCATGCACATAGAATAATTAATCCGTTAAATTAGGGGTGTCAAAAAATTAGCAGACCACATAGGTGATCGGGTCGAATTTGGATCATTTGAGTCGCTAACAGGTCAGGTTTGAGCCAGCATTTTGAACCACTTATTAATAGGTTAAGTTCGGGTTGACCAGATTTAGATCAGGTTAATTTTGGGATGACTCGAACTCAATCCGTTGACCCGTTTTGACATCCCTAATCAATAAATTATATGATTAAAACAATAAAGAAAAAATTAAAGCTTTTATAATGGGATTGTACATTGAACTGATAGAAGAAAATGTTTAATATTCAAAAAAATATGGATACACATAGAACTGATGATATATTCAAACCCTAACATGTAATTTTTATGTAGATTTGGCTTGACTGAATATGCATATGACTTTATATAAACAAATGTGGCTTGCTTAGAATGGAGACATAAATAGACACCTAGACAGAGTTAGTTGTGATGCAATAATAGTAAGCATTAGATGTGAATCAAACACATTAGTGTTGAGTGCATGAAGGCTAAGAATTCTCTAGTCAACCGATCGCATATGAATGATCATATGATTTAATTTTAAGAGAAACGATAGTCGGTATTATAAATAATTCTTTAGATTGGCCCAAAACAATAAGAAGACCTAGGGTCTGCCTGGGACAGCTTCCTAATTGCTTTGTTTTTCAAATGGCAACCAAAATTTCATTTGGGTGCTACCTTTTTTTTCTGCTTTTTCACTATTTTTAAAAATTTTTCAGAGTAAAAAAGCTACTTTCTGCAATCATAATAGTGAAGTTGCGTTCTTTACAGTAACTTCACAACCAATTTTATAAAACGATGCAGCCGTCCCAAGAAAAACCCTTAGAGATTGTTCAGGGCAGTTTTTTGATTGCTTTGCTTTGTAGACCGTAATCATACTTCCATTGGGCAGCTACTTTCTCGTTATGTTTTTCACTATTTTTCAAAATTTTTTGTGTAGAGAAACTGTTGTTTGCAACCAGATCTATGAAAGTGTTAAGAGCTATATGAAAACTGGAGTCTAATTTCTCAAAATAGAAGATAGAACTAATACACAGTAATTTCAAAAAAAAAAATATTCTCCATAACAGCTTTATAGTCACCTTTATAAATAGCTGCAGTCGCTCTAAATAAACATTTAGTTTTTTCTAGATTGATATGATGACTAACCATCAACATTGTGAATGCAACCTAAATGTCAAATGGTCAGCTCCTTTAGATGAGGGCTTGGGAATTGGGACACCTGCCATAAGATAATATATGGAATCTTTGATGGATATGAATAATAAAAGTAATCCAATTCTTTATTTTGTGATATAGATAATGCAAGTTAATGATAAGATGGTTGATGTAATTTCAATCAAATGCTTCAAATGATTAATGTACTTACACAATAGCTTATTTTTTGTTTTTTTATCAAAGTGTACTCAACTCTCTTTTTATTAATATAGGCTTCGTTTGAGATGATTTTTTTATTGCTTTTTAAAATAAAATTTTAGTACAAAAATTTTAATTTTTTACTAAAATTTTATTTTAAAAAGTAATAAAAAAGTCGTCCCAAACAAAGCTATAATTGGAGTTAAGGTACGATTGAACGGCTGTAATTTTTTATGAAAATAATTGTGAGATTATTATAGGGAAAGTAACATATAATAGATTTCTTACAGCTCGTACATATTAGACTTTATTTGGATAATTTTCTTACTGTTTTCTAAAATATTTTTTTTTATAATAAATTTTTGAACTATAAATTTTGGTACTAAAAAGCTATTTTAGAAAGCAGTAAAAAGCTATCTCAAATTAAGACCTAGTAGATTTGATTGAAAAAAATAACTTTTCACATAAATTTTTTTGAAAAATAAAAAAAATAGAAAAAAATAATAGTCTTATAGAAATATGATTGAGAACTCGAATACAAAACAATTAGAAAGCTGCCGCCACATAAATCTTAGACTATCATCATTCGAACATATATATATATATAGAGAGAGAGAGAGAGAGAGAGAGAGAGAGAGAGAGAGAGGGAGGGGGGGGAGAGAGGATTAAAAAAATAGAAGAGAGAGAAGCGATGAGCATGAATCTAATATTTATTTCATCAAAGTTAGCGTAAATATCATATTCCAATCTTTTATATAAACTAAGATGCTTTTTAGTTGGACGTATCATGCATGCATGATTTAGTCAAATTTTAACTAGGGTTTAAGTTAAATTTTATTAAACATTTTTTTAAAGGGTTGTTCGGCTGGAAGTAAAATAATTATAAAGTAAAGTACATGCTGGGAATTTCAAAAGTTTGGTGTTTGTTTCAATGAAAAATAAATTCAAGTTAAAGTAAAGTAATTGCAGTGTATTCCATTGTATTTCTTTTTTTAGGTAAATTATTCTCGTCCAGTTTTGAGCGAGAAACATTTACACCTCTCCAAAGCTTACTTGATCACCGTTGATGACCGCCATCTCCACCGCCACACTGCTGTCGACCGCCACCGCCACAGTCCAACGCCGACTGCTGGCCTTCGACCACCTCCGACCACCACCCCGCCGCTGCCACCACCACCAGCCGCTTACCGTCATACCATTGTCATCGGCCTCCACCGCCTACCACAGCTTCCGCCGCCACCCAACACTACTGCCACAGTAGCCGCCCTCCACCGCGCCTTCCAACTCTGGCTGGTAGCCACCGCCAACCATGCCGGGCACAACTTTTTTACATTTTACATTGCATTTACTTTGCTTCAAACCAAACAAAAATAATAATAATAAAGTCATGCATTTCTTTTATACTCATCCAAACAACTACAAAGTATTGATTTAACACCACATTCCTGTTACATTCCATTTCTTTTTCAAACAACCAAACATCCACTAAGTAACTCAAGTTTTATTACCTTTTTAAATCTTACTTTTCTCTGATTTTAGACTAAATTGTAAAATTAATCAATCCAAAATTAAGTAAATTTTAAAAGATTTACATCTTTTGTTTGATTTATTAAAGAAATATAATCGACTAACTAAGAAGCTCCTTTTCTTTGGACGCATTGCACTTATTTATAGTCTGCTCTGACTAGGGGGTAAGCAAGTCAAGCTGATTTGTAAGCCACCTCAAGCTCAACTTGATAAATGACTTGTTGCGGGCTAGAATATATGCGGCGATAGAGTTAGAATTTTATGTCTTAGCGTTACACGGATATCCAACTCACACACACAGAGAACACAAAACTTTTACGTGGAAAATCCTAAAAAGGGGAAAAACCACGGGGTCTGGCCTAGTTTGAAATGATTACACTAGCACTTGAGTAGGTTACAGTGGGCTGACTTTTCTCCAAGGGTGATCAGATTACAAGTATCAACTATAGGGTTGAAGTCGGGGGTATGTGAAAGTCCGACATCACACTGGTGGAACTTTGGGGTCACCTGGTGATTTAACAGAATTTCTGGGCCTTAAGTGTTGGTCTGGTAGAACTCTGGGTCTTATGTAGTTGTTCGGCGGAGCTCAGGGCGTCAGGCGGTGATCTGGAAGAGCTGAGGACGTCAGGTGGTGGTCCGGGGGAGCTCAGGACTTCAAGTGGTGGTCCGGTGGAGTTGAGGACGTCAAGTGGTGGTCTGGCAGAGCTCAGGGTGTCAAACAGCGGTCCAGTGGAGCTCAGGGTGTCAAGCGGTGGTTCAGCGGAGCTGAGGACATCAGGTGGTGGTCCAGCAGAGCTCATGGAGTCAGGCGGTGGTCCTGCGGAGCTCAGGGCTTCAGGCGGTGGTCCGGTGGAGCTAAGGACGTCAGGTGGTGGTCCGACGGAGCTCTGTGCGTCAGGCGGTGGTCCGGCGGAGCTGAGGACGTCAGGTGATGGTCCGGCGGAGCTCAGGGCGTCAAACGGTGGTCCGACGGAGCTGAGGATGTCAGGTGGTTGTCCGGTGGAGCTGAGGACGTCAGGTGGTGGCCTGGCGGAGCTCGGGCAATGGTCGAGGAGGAGCAAGGAGGCAAGAGCAATCTCCAATCTCTCTCATTTCTCCTTAGGATCAGGTCCCCTTTTCAAGAGGAGAGGGAGCTCTATTTATAGATTTTTGGGAGTGGCATGACCCATAAATAGGAGGAAGATCAAGGGTAATTAGAGAGTGGTTTAAATGGACGGCCGATGTTGAATCCCTTGATCGTGGACCGTTTGCTGGACATTTGAAGGTCTTAGTGATGTCAGAATTTTGTGATCTTGGGTTTGTTGGATTCGTCTAGTCGAGACGCTCGATTTGACTATAAGCATGTCACATTTGGAGACCATTTGGTAATCCAAATTATAGTTTGAATCTTCCAATAGTGCTTCACACGCTTGATTTGGACCCACTTGGGTTCGAATTGGGTTGAATTTGGTATCGTTGGGTTCGTATTTTCGAGACGTTCAGTTTGACTATAAGTTTGCTGAAATTGAAGTTTGGATGGTCCCAATTTTAATTTCTGAAGTTTCCAACTTGATTTTGCCTTGAGATTCGTGCCCGATCAAGATAATTTTTCAAGGATGTATCATGACTCATGAGCCGAGTTCAATGAGCTAATCAGCTAAGCTTGAGTCAATCTTGACTTGAATCATTAGGTCGCGAGCCGATTCGTTTAAAAATATTATTATAAAATAATTTAATATACATTAGAAATCAGGAGTCCAATATAAAGCTATTAGAAGTATCTAAAAATTATATCATACTTTCTTATATCTTCTTTATTATTTATCTTCTAATTTCTCTTTTTTTATATAATTTTATTATAATAATTATTCAAATCATAACCATTTGCACTCTTTTGTTAAAATTATTCTAAGTGAAAGGTATGAATTAATTCTTAGGCTAATATGCTTCGTTTGGGACGGCTTTCTTATTCTTTTTTAAAGTCATTTTTTAGTTAAAAAATAAAATATTTATACTAAAAAATTACTTTAAAAAATAGTAAGGTTAATTTATGAAGACTTGTGAAGATTATTTGATAAAAATAAAGCCATAAAGGGTTATACATTTTGCCGTAACATGCAGATCATCATAAACAATGGGAAGAAATTGCCAACTACCTATTGTCAATTTCAAGAAAGCTATTTGAAGTTTTTTAAAATATTAAATGAAAAGAAATAAATTTAATGTAAATATTATTTAAATTTATTATAATATTTTAATTTAAGCCGCTATGAGAAGATTATTAGGCTACATTATTAGGCTGCTGAGATTAAAATATAAAAAAGAGAGATTCTTTATATATAATTATGGTAGTGAATAAAAAAGACTGGTTATTCTTTCTAAGCCATTCAATCCATTTTGAACGGTTGTGATTCAATTCACTTAAAATTAGAGTGATTTAAAAAAAAGTTGTATTTTAGTGGACCAAAATGGATTGGATATTTGGATGGATGGAAAGAGATGATTGCACAAAAACATTTATCATGATTATTTTGTCTATGGGTAAGATTGAAGTTTTACTAATATCAACAAAACAAGGAGAAAAATAGAAGATGAAGAAAGGTTGGATTCAAATTTGCCTGTGGCATACACTTTGTCTGACTAGCAAGTTTGACCGGGTAGAGCAAGAGAATAGGAGGGAGAATAGAGCTATTGTGAAGCCAACTAATATTTCTGAACAATAAAAATATACACACGTTGTCATATATAACTCTGAAATGGCTCAAGTGTCTCCGATGAGTATCAAGTGTGGGTGGAGAGTCCTCATAGGTGAGTGCCCCAAATGATCCATCAATGATGAATATCTTGGGCAAGTCCACAAAGGTGAATACATTGAGCAACTGATGAGTCCCTCATGTCATGCGACGAGTCTTTTGAGCGAGTGTGGCTATGAGTTGGAGATGAATGTAATTGATGGAGTTATCGCCAAACTCTATGAGTGTGTGATTCTTGTAACTTGGATAGAGATATCCATGGAAGACAAATGGCCCTAGCCGATGAGAACTACTGAAATAGTGAAGCCCTCATAAAGCGAGTGCTTTGTTGAGAGAAGGCTTGCTAAGGCAAGTTCTATGGTCGAAATCTCTTTAGATATATGCATCCTTGGTTGAGCCACATGGGGGAAAGCTCCTATAATGCAAGCATCATTAAAGCGAGTACTTGCTTATCCCTAGACTTTCTTTGGAGAATGATCCTCAAGGTGAGGCTCATTTTGGGTGACCACGCTCTAGATCGAGCTCCTCAAGGGTGAAAATATTTGTTGCCTACAAGTTACATATACTAGCATATGGAAATATGTTTAGTTCTCCAATTCACTCACTCTTTTCAGAGTAACTTGTAAAAAGTACACTGGAGTTACAAAGAAAAATATTAATATATCAACTAAACGACAAAGAGAAAGTAAATCGACATTAATGCCTAGCTTTTACTATTGTATTCAGAAGAACACATTTGTCTAAGATTCTCATAATGATTTTGATTTGATCTTTATACTGACTTCAGCTATAAATAGAGGTGAGGGCATTGATAAAGCCATAGTTCCTCATTTTCTTTGCTTTAGCTTATTTTCTCTTTCTCTCACAAGAGATAGTCATGTCCCATGAAATATGTCAATGTTGTCAGTCGTAAACTCCAGAAGTCAATCCTTAATTGTACAACTACAAAGATAGACAAACATAGTCTAGCCAATTTCCAAGAAGAAGAAAATGATGGCGATAGTACCGAATAACGTGAGGTCGACTTCTTCCTTAGATTTTGACTAGTGGCCTCTTGCTGAGAGGCAACTTAATGGGTTTTTGCAATAAAAGGAGCTCCCCAAGTCCTCATTATCGTAATTACTATGTCCAACATGATGAGCTTTGCAAATAGTCGACTCGACTGCCCTGATTTGTTCTCTAGTAGAATATTTAAGTAGTCATGACCCCTTGCTGAATGAGATTGGCATTAACAAGCTGCTCCCCCACAACTCTTACTACTTTGCTTTAGAAGTTTTGCTTCTTTTTTCCTTCTTCTATCTTAAAGCCATTGCTTCTCACTTGTATTTAAACCTTAAGACAAGAGGCATATATTACATATTGAGAACTTACTCCTACAACATATTATTCACCTATCAAAATAATCTCACTCATTCAATTTTCACATACTAACCCTACCACATACTTATATTTCTCACACGTATAATCTTTAAATTTTGAACGAGTTTAATTTTCAATACCTCAAGCTCTGTATAAATATGTTATATGAAATTATTTATCGCGATTCCTTCATGATTTATTATCATTCTTAATACTTAAAATTTTAGGTATTGATATAACTTAGTATCCAAAGTATTTTCTACATGTTTACACACAAATACATGGAGTAATATTTCACTCTTCAAAAAACCAACACCAAATCAATACATATGAAATGATAAACACTTCATATATTAAAAAAGAAATGATTTTCTTCTTACATATTGATGATGTTAAACTTTTAGGTTGTTAAAGCATTCCTTAGATGTTAAGATAGAGAATGTCAATCATTTAGAATTTAACAGTCAAGCAATGAGAATTAATATAATTCCTTAGTCCACCTACAACACATCAACATCTTAGAGGCTATGAAAGGAACTCACAATGCCTCAAATTAAGGATGATTTGGTTGCTTAGAGTTAGACAATATGTTTTAAAAATAAGAAATTTATTATATTGAAATTAATACTTATTTTGAACTTTATAACTTCAAATTTTTTCAAGTATGATGTGTAAAGTTCACATTGGAAATGATTGAAAAATCAATTTATTATTTTCTAAAATATATTTTGTATTTATTAGCAACCAAATGAGCCCTAATCCCTAATTAGGCCATAACTCCTTTCAGCTTCGTTTGTGACAGATTTTTTAGTACTTTCTAAAGCAGTTTTTAGTATACATTTTTTTGAAATAAAAATTTTTGTACTAAAAAATTGTTTAACAAAGCGGTAAGAAATCTATCTATAATCACTTTTTTTTTTTGTTCCATTTCATCCAACCTTTTGACAAGACCTCCTGATTGTAAGCTTTTACTTTCTTTGGTTTGTTCATTTATGTTCATTTTTAACAAACTTCATCAATGGCTGCTTTTTTATCTTTAGTTAGAGCTTTTACCCATTTTTTAAACTGCAAGAAATTATGCATTAAAATTTGAAAAAAAAAATGTCAAGAACTCCATACAAAAAAATATCAGGAGTCAAAGATATTTTCAAAAATAATTTAAAAAAAATATAAAAGATGTCAAAGAGATTATCTTAAAATAATGAATTTGAGTATTATCTTATAGTTTTTAATATAAAAATTTGCAAAGTTTTGAAAAAGATCAATGTTTTTAAATAAATATTTTATATTTTTAAATGCCAGTATGAAATTCACTTGATCAAGCTCGAATTTTTTTATGAGTATTAAAATAAAACATTTTCATAATAAAACTTAAAAGGATCTGAACTCTGACTTTGACAAATGTACAATTGAACTAAATATTTTGATGAGACAAACTCAACGATGCCCAAAATAATCAAATTCTACTTCGAATGACCCTAAATCAGGCACCTGAAGAATGATTACAAACATAAGTGCATTAATTGGAGGATTTAATTAACAACAAATCTTGCAAGCTTATATTCATATCGAGGATCTCGGCATAACGAACTGAACTCCATCGAAACACAATCACTAGGGCTTCGTTTGTGACCGCTTTCTTACTGCTTCTTAAAGCAGTTTTTTAGTAAAAAAATTTTATTTTTTTACTAAAAAATTATTTTTAAAAGTAATAAAAAATCATCTCAAACGAAACATAAAACACAATCAAACCACAGTCATCCGATCATGACCATTCAAGTGCCTCTCATACTTTACCATCTTAACAATATTTTTCACAGCTCTCACAAAAGAGGTCAAGCAAATAACCTAAACTCTTACAATGATATATTTTTCAATCTAGATATCTGAATAACCTATACATTATCATTTCTCAATATCAAAATCTTAATTACGTCATTAATCATATAAGATATCTGAATTTTCCCATCGCATAATGATTTTTATACTTACAAACAATGATTAAAGTCTAGAAAATTTACATGTAATTATTTAAAAATTTTAAAATAAAATTAGAGAGATTAATTAAATAAAAATATGCACCCGTAGAAAATTAAAAATTAATTGGAAGCTAAAAAAAGAAGATTAAAGTTTCGTTCAGGATGACTTTTTTACTAATTCTTAAAATAAATTTTCAAGACAAAGTTTTAAAACTAAAAATTTTTGTAATAAAAAATTATTTTTAAAAATAATAAAAAAACGCCCCAAATAAAATCTTAAATTCTCTTTGAACAACTTTCTTATTATTTTATATTTTATTTTTCTGTTTAGCTACTATTTTCTCACTCTTCCTAATAAATTTATGTGCTTAAAAATTATTTCTTACAAAAATTTTCAAGAGAATTATTTCCCTAACAATTTTATAATTACATTTATAAAAAATTACAACTATCTCAAATAAAAGAGATTATTCCGTCCAACATCTGGACATCCGGATTGTTATATACATACTATATACTATTAGTACAAATAGTGTGTATAATTTGTAAGGTGTATCTATATCCGTACGTGCGTACACCGGACGAAATAATTTCTCCTCAAATAAATGATAAGAGTTTAATGGACAATTTATGAGGCTCATTCAAATGAATTTGATACCAAAACTTCAAAAACCGTAGCCACCATTTTAGAGGGTGCTGATTATTTTACTCAAAAATAAATAAATAAATAAATAATTTTAAAATGGAGAAAATATTCAAGTAATTTAAAGTAATTTAAATTTCATTTAGAACGACTATAATTTTTTATAAAAATGATTATAAAAATATTATGAAAAAAAAAAACTTTTTTTAAAGCTGCTATAGAAAATAGAATCTTAACACAAAAATTCTTTAAAGCAACCAAAAAATTTTAGCCAACTGAAATTTTGATTGAGATCTACAAAATAAAACAATCAGAAAATTATTCCAAATTAATTTAAGCTGAAAGTTAATTTTGAATCCATTTGCAATTGAATTTACTAATTATAGAGATTGAAAATTTTATTCTTAATAATGATAGCAATTGTGATTACAAACAATAATAAGAGAAATAAAGAATAAGAGAGAATTTTTAATATGAAAAATTTTCAAGGAAAAAAAAAACATGATTTCTCTCCCAAATAAAATAATTTTCAATTATAATGAAGGAAATATAATATATTACTCTACTTGCAATTAGAGAGGATGTCAATTCAAAATATAATAAAAATTTATAATAAAAAAATAATTTGTTGACTTTAAAAAAGTGCTAGAGTTGACTTAAAAAATTATAATGCAACCTATATGGTGCAATTTAATTGTTATTTTTTTTAATTGGTGATGATAGTGAAGAAGTTGTGTAGTAGATTAGGGCTGCAAACGAACCGAGCCGAGCCAAGTATATGAGTGTTCATGTTTGCGTTCGTTTATTATTACCTTGTTCAAGTTCAGTTCATGTTTGATTCGAGCTTTATTGTTTGTGTTCATGTTTGGTCCATTTAATTTATCGGTGTTCATGTTTGATTCATGTTTGGTTCATGTTCAATTCGTTTAGTGCTTATCGAGCTTTAAACAAACAAACATTAACGAGCTATGTTCGTGAACATATTTAGCAAACAATCTATTAAACAAACAAACCTTAAATTTGTTCATGAATATTTTAAACAAACAATCTAGCAAATATGAACAAATGTGAAATGTCTCTTGTTCATGAACAAATTCATTCTATTGATAATTATCAAGCTTGTTAACGAGCTTCAAATGATGTTGTTCGTGAACATAAATGAACCGAACACATTAGTGTTCAAGCTTGTTTATTTAAGAATCGAGTATTTAAAATGTTGTTCAAGTTTGTTTGTTTAGTTAGTAAACGATCACATGCGAGCTTTAATCGAACCGAGCAACGAATAGCGAACGTTTGGTTTGCTCGCAACCCTAAGTAGATAGGCCCAATCATAGATATCATTAGTTTGATCGATCTGCCATCCTTCAGAAAAAATCAATTTATATTGGCAGCAATACATCACTTCTCAAAATGGGCTAAAGTTATTCCATCACGAGAAGCTGAAGCACATCATATTCTAAATTTCTTTAACGACCATATCTTATATCAATTCGACGTTACATATCAATCATATATGATAATGGTTGATCTTTTAGAAGCATCGAAATAAACAATTTTGCAAGACACCATAATATTGATGAGATATACTCAACCATCTTTTACCCTCAAGTAAATGAATTGGCTGGCTAAGACCTTCAACAAAATATTAGTCAAACAGCAACGCACGAAGTGGAAAAAGTTACCTTAACAGCGAGCGAACTCCCATCGTTGCTTCCGATCAAAAAGTTGTAACTTCCTATCCGACCGGAAGGGAACGTCGTCCAAGGAGCAAAGTCGAACAACAACGCACGAAACGGAAAAAGTTACCTTCACAGCGAGCGAACTTCTGTCGTTGCTTCCGATCAAAATGTTGCAACTTCCGATCCGACCAGAAGGGAACGTCATCCAAGGAGCGAAGTCGAACAGCAAAGCACGAAACGGAGAAAGTTGCCTTCACAGCGAGCGAACTCCGACTGTTGCTTCCGATCAAAATGTTGTAACTTCCAATCCGACCGGAAGGGAACGTCTACCAAGGAGCAAAGTCGAACAGCAACGCACGAAACAAAGAAAGTTACATTCACAGCGAGCGAACTCCCGTCGTTGCTTCCGATCAAAATATTGTAACTTCCAATCCGACCGGAAGGGAACGTCCTCGAAGGAGGGAAGTCGAACAGCAATGCACGAAACGGAGAAAGTTACCTTCACAGCGAGCGAACTACCGTCGTTGCTTCCAACCGGAAGGGACGCCGTCCAAGGAGCGAAGTCGAACAACAACGAAGGAGCCGGCGACTCCTACAATCTCTACAACACTTTTCGGGTCGAGTTCGGGTCAACCCGAACAAGATGCGGGTTAGGTTTGAGTCCGAAAAACTGGCCCATTTTTAAAAACGGGGCGGGTTCGGGTTTGGTCGAATAGTACCGGGTCAATTTCGGGCTGGACCCGAACCCGAACTGTGACCCAAATTTGACAGCCCTATTGAAAGGTTTAATGGAAAAGTATAGAGAGAATAAAGAGGATCTATGTATGATATTTATTGATTTAGAGAAAGCATATGATAAAGTTCCAAGAGAAGTGTTATGTAGAGTTTTAAAAAAGAAAAGAATTAATATGCTTATATTCAAGTCATTATGGATATGTATGCAGAAGCTGTCACTTGTGTTCAAATAAAAGGTAGTTAGACCAAGTATTTTCCTATTTCAGTTGGATTGCATCAAGGATCGTCCTTAAGCCCGTATCTTCTTTGCTTTAGTCATGTATGTTCTTACTAGACATTTGCAAGAGAATGTACCATGTTGTATGCTTTTGCTGATGATATTATTCTTATTGATAAGACTAGAGAGAGAGTTGAAGGTAAACATGAATTATGAAGGTCAACCTTAGAGTCTAAAGGTTTTCGTTTGACTAGATCTAAAAACCCAATACATTGAGTGTAATTTTGATAGTAATAGATCTAGTGAGAAGATTGTGACTTTAGAGATCAAGTCATTAATAAGAATACACATTTTAGATATTTTGAGTCTATTGTTCAGAGTGATGGTGAAATAGATGGGGATATTATTAATAGAATTCAAGTTGAATGATTGAAGTGGAAGAATGCATCGAGCTTATTATGTGATAGAAAAGTACCCCTCAAACTTATTCTATAAGATGGTGGTGAGACCTGCAATGCTTTATGGCTCAGAATGTTGGCCATTATGTATTAAGTGTTGCAGCAATGAGGATGCTCAGGTGAATGAGTGGCTTTACTCTTAGATACATGATATGAAAAGAGCATATAGGTGAAAAGGTTAGAGTAGCTCTAGTAGCAAATAAGATTAGAGAGAGGGGCCTTAGATGGTTTGGTCACATAAAAACACCGACTTTCCGATGACCTGATTAAGAGAGTAGATGAATTGGATTAGGCTTATGTTAAGAAAGGTAAAGGTAGACCTAAAAAGACTAGATTAGAAAATTATTAGAAATGACCTTTTTTTATTAAATATAAATGAAAATTTAACTCTTAATAGGACACAATGGGAAAAAAAAAAGATTCATATAGCTGACCCCGCATAATGGGATAAAAGCTTAATGTTGTTGTTGTTATTATATTAATAATTATATAATTAGAATATGCGATTATATTATGTTAGAAACCACACTCTTGTACCTATTTTTCATCACAAAGACTTCTCCTCAACCTGTGCTCTTTTATCCGTCTAAAATTTTTCACATAAAATTGAGTACTACTTAATTTGTATTATTATTATTTTGCCTATTTTTGATAGTATTATGTCAAAAAGCCTAATAAATATTGACTCTTCATCAATCAGTTGTTTAGAATCTATTTGGAGCAACTTTCTGACTACTTTGCTTTTCAAATGACAGTCATAATTTCATTTAGATATTACTTTTAATGTTATTTTCTCAATCCTTCTTAGAAATTTCTGTCATGAAAAATTACTTTATGCAATCATAGTAACTATAAGTTGCTTTCTCCATAACACCAGCACAATCAATTTTATAAAACACTATAGTCGTCCCAAACAAACCCTTAAATCTAGCTAACTCATTGTGATCTCTTGGTCAAATGAGTGCAATCATGTCCACTATGAGTCATCTTATATAAATGTCAAAAAACCATAAAACTTGAACTCAGTTCTTGACTCGATATGATCTCATTCAGGCCGCCAAATTAATTTATAAGGTGACAACTGATTTGATATGGCCTAGGTTGACTAGCTCAACTATTTCCAACTCTATAGATCTAAAAGAGCCCTAGGTTTTGTTTTGGATAGAATTCTTTCTATTTTCTAAAGCAATTTTTTAGTATCAAGAAATTTTTTATGCTTAAAAATTTTTTTAGAAAGCAATCCCAAGCGAAGCCTTAGTTGACCCAAACTATACTTTGGAGCAACCTTAACTTAATTCTCAGTACTTTGATCAAATCTAACAAACTTGAAAGTATCCATATTACGTTGAAACTTTATCGTATCGCCGACAAAATCAAAATTGAGAATGGAAAGACCAAGCATGATCATATTCATGCCCATTTAAAAGTTCTAATGCAATGAAAATGATGAAAATCATCTAAAAAAATCACAAAAAATAATCACAAAATATCTATACAACAATTTTAACAAATTCATAATAGTTTAATTTGCTTAAAAAATATTTAAAGTAATCACCCACATAATATTGGAAGCTTTGCTGGCCATTGGATCGACAATCCGACGACCATGATTTGGTTTTAATAACAAAGTATGCATCCAACTATACCATGAATCAATTTCCTAAACAAAGCTCAAATTATTTCTTACCACCCATATCATGATAGGGACCAGCATAAATTTATAACAGTTTGAAATTTGATATCATTATTCTTTTAATGATTTGTTTAAGTGGAGCTTTATAGTTTATATGATTAATGCTTTGATTTGATTGTTAAGACTTATATTTCCAGTTGTAAGCAAACCCGTCATTTCCAAACAAATCTTCATGTCTAGACAAGCTTTGACTTAAATTGTGTTATATGTGTACCAAATTCATGAATCTCAATCCTTCCAAACCTTCTCTAGCAATCAACAGGTTAAGCAAAAAGACCATTAAGCCCAAATTTTAAGCTAACATCATATCAAATAGATGAATCTCGAGTCTCGTAGACCTTCTATATCAAATATCAAAGATGTAAACCCTAACTTTGTTCAAATCTCTGGATCTAATTTGTAAAAAATAAACGAGATGTAACACCTAACTTCCAAATCTTGAGATCAAGTTGGAACCAAATATATGAACTTCTCATACTTCAAATCAATACAGCAACAATAACATCAAGCATTTAAAGATCTTCAAACAAAAACCAAATACGAATAAATCCTACCCAAAATCTTCCAAATCTTTCATCAAGCCTTCACTAGGGTTTAGCACAAACCCTAACTTTTCCAAAAAAGGGACCTTTGCTCTCATAAACTGATGATCATTAGAGCAGATCAAATAAAATTTCAAATCCTTATGCATATGAACTTTCTTTGAGTCAACTATGTTCTAATTTAGATGGCAGGTTATCTCATGGCATTTTATCTGAGGCACCGCATGGGTACAATAAATGTTCTCTACTACATAGATGTTGACATAATAATGAACCTTCAAATAAAACAAATGACTGATATATACCATACGCTCGAGCAATTTTCTATGACACTAAAACCATTTCCGCATACATACTTATAGAGTGCTTCCTTACAAAGGTCCACCATGTCGTGTAATCTATGATGTTTGTGTTGTCCATCATCACCATCACTACCTTACATGTGACCAATCACGCAAAATGATTAATATCAATCACCCATTTTTCTCCTCGAGAAATCTCTCAGGTTAGCTCTTTCGAGAGTCCTCTTAAGGTTGATCCAGTAATCCCTCAAAGAAACCCCTCCTAAATTCTCAAACCCCTCTCGAACATACACGAAGTACTCATTCATGTAGTATTAATTGCCATTTCCATAAGTCTCTAAGTACTTATCATAAATTTTTCTTAGCAACTACCACATATTATTCGGAATTCGACACTTGCCCATGCACTGTGCCTCAAGTATGTGGCAAAGACTTGTGACTTCTCGCTGTTTCGAGGCGCCGCATTCATTCTTCTTATTTAATCACCACAAGAATCTCAAACACATTCCTCATGTTAATTTACTAAATTAGCTATACAAAACCTTGGAAAGGGACTTTTGAATGGATTTATGATGAAGATGGTGGATCCCGATCCATGATCATTGATGCTAAGAGAGGATTCCAAGAGTGTGAGAAGCTTAAAAGGGGCCTCAAAAAGACTTGTCAAAATCAAACAAGACCGAGAGCTGGAGATCCAAAGAAGGCTTATAAACAGCACCAAAGAGATGAGTTGACTTCTAAAGTTAAGAAAAAAATCGAATGAAGATGACAGTCTAGCAAAAATGCTCCCAGAATACACAACTAAGTAGAGGGCTACCAACCTACAAATATTTTGAACTATAAATAAATAGTTTAATTTGACCATCTTCAAACAAATCACGTAGAACTTATGTTACATGCAAACAAATTACACAAGTAGTCCCTAAATGCACAATATCTGAACTCATAATATAGAAGAGCGTGTCAGTCGTTGACAATAACATAAGAAAAACCAATGAATGCTAAGAACGGTTCAAAGTTGTCAATGTACAGTTAATAGTTGTATGGGCAACTGTACAAAATATATAACACATTCCCCATATATTTTTCCTACTGAATGGGAATAATAGCTTATATTTATACTTCAAGAGAGGATTACACGCACCATTTTGCTCAACATAGGATACAGAGTTACAAAAAGCTGATACAAAAAACATTTAAAAAACTCTATTAATATGCAAACAAATATAAAAAAAAAGGCATACAAGAAACTAAAAGCTATGTATAAGCTGTCAAACACCCACCTAGAAATACCCAAAGAAGTATCCAAACAGGCAGACCTAGAAGTATCCAAACAGGTAATGTAACAGCTTTAATCTGAGAAAAGCAATCAGGAAAGGACTAACCTTAGGCGTTCAAACTACAAGTCCAGTTGTCGCCTTTCTCTCTGTATTGACCTAAATATCCTTGCTGCAGACTCCGTTGCAGACCTTGCATTGTGTGGAATAACCTTAATCACATGAGTTTGATTTTCCTTACCACTTGACTGAGAAGGCTGGCATGATCCCTCCGTGGCTGGAGGGATAGGTAAAACAGGTAACAAATCCCTCCCTTCTCCTTGTGTCTTATTGCACGGGCTACTTGCTGTACTCGCCTGAAGCTCATTATCTTTAGATGATGATTTATTCTTTGGAGGATAACCCGACAATGCTTCACTCTTGGTAATCGATATGTTGCATGAACTCTGTGAGCACTGCATGGATCGTCCATCAGATCTTACATTGGTTAAAGGACTTACTTGCTCTACAGCTGAGGCAGAAATAGCTGGATTCACCATGGGCATGCCGTAAGGTGCAGGGAAGTAGTTTGGACCAATTGCTGGAGAAACAGGAAGAACACGGCTTTGTTGTTGGTGAGATGATGGAAAACCATAAGCTGAATTCATGAAGTCGCCCGCAACAGATGGCATATTTAAAGGGCCACAGCCCCCATAGAGAGGTGCCATAAATCCAGGAGGTGGGGGGCAAGGACCAGCATAAGGCTTATAAATAAGTCCTTCAGAAGGTGACATAACTGGTATCAACCACTGATTTGGCGATGGCTGGAAACACCAAGGATTTGGCCTGTTATCGGGAGCCATAGGGATTGGGTGAGTGTTGGCAGTAAGAGGAACATTTCTGGGAAGTTGACAAAGTTCTTTGTTAGGATCTTTTTCTTGAGGTTGAGGAGGGGGAGCGGCTGTCTTTTCTACCAGAGGATCTGCATTTTGGCTAGGCTTTTGGACATCTTGTTGATATTTTAAGCTGGATGCAATTGGAAGGCTCTTTGTAGTTACTTTTGGTTGGATTGTTATGATATCAGAATCATCCATCAGAAGATGAGGTGACGCAGCAAACAGCTTCTGTACCTGTTCAAAAACAATTATTCTTAGATAACTATAATTTACAACACCCATTATGACGACCAACAAAACAAGAACTTGGTTGCATAATTGGGTTGGAGGCAAACCAACTTTTATCAATCTATGCAGCTCAAACACTTGAATCGCAAAAACCCTCTGTTGGCTGCAAAGGAATTAAATAGTAGTAGTTAATTGTATGAAACAGAAAGGAATAAATGGAAATTCAAAAATATGACAAGCTCATATTCTTATGAGAGAGGGCAGTACTTCAAAATCAAAGTATTGCAATAAGTATGAGATGCTTAGTACAACGTGAAATGGCATGGCCAAGAAATAAGCTTTCTGATTTGATATTTAAGCCAACTGGAAAAAATACAAAAAGAAATTGATCGTTGATTTCCATATTATAACAATAATGGCAATCAGATCAAACGGAATAAAATCCTGTTTGGCGTCCCATATATTTCTGAAAACTGCCCACGTCCATCCTTCCGCTTAGGAAAACCAAGATTCAAAGAACACACAATGTTTGCTGACAAAACAAGAAGCTATAGTTGAGCAAACTCAAACTTAACATCTGCAAGAAAAATTAAATTCAAGCTTGACCGGGTGGGTAAGCTGCTCAGTCCTGTTCCCTGCTCATATGTACCACTACGACCCAACCCTGTCTCTTCCACTCCATCTAGGACACCTGCCTTAGGTAATGGTTAATCCTACTCGCAATACTGTTTTTCTCAAGCATCACAACAAATAGATAACCTATTGAAAGACAAGGAGTCATCCAATCAGCCTACTTTGATTATTACCTTGTTTTATTTGCATGCTATCTATAAGTACACTACTATTATAAATGTCACTTATGATTCTTCCCAAATTGAATCTTAGCCATACAAATAAAACTTATAATTCTTTCCAAATTAAATCCTAATCATACATCTGGCCAGGCAATATAATGCCAAAATCATATAAGTTGCTTAATGCCAATAAGAACCAAGCGTTTACTGCATAAGCATACAAGAAGCCCTAATTAATGATGCCTCGCAAACAATTATGAGCAAACCATCCTCCATTCACCAAACCCCATATCAATACCAGAAATTATCAAGCCTTTCTGCAAATTCATCTCCTTAAACGATAAATAATCTAAAAATAAGTAATTTAAGGAACACATCCGGATCTACATTATGGGGAAAAAACCAGTATTCTAAATATGATGACATGGTGAAACCTTTGAGCCAAAAAGCTGCAGACAATATTTAAGAAGTTGCCTGGTTCAATAGCAAAGTAAAAAAATGGTATGCGTCATGTTTGTGCCAAGATTTCACTTAGGGGTTGTTTAGTCCAATATTTTCTTCAAATTAATTTATTTATAAAAAGAGATATATGATTTAATGTTATCTCCCACAATGAGGTAGTCTGAATAACTTTAATAGGTGATATTGAACTAGTCTAAATATCAAATCAAATTGGATGATATTTAGATTACACCTCTTGATGGCTTAAAAGAAAAAAAAAAAAAAAAGAGGCAATATTCATTATTATTTATTCTTAAATAATATTGCATTCTTTAAGTAAGATGATATCAAACCAAATACATTCCATTTGAAAGATAACATTATCATATGAATATTATTGATATGAAGATAACAATATTATCTAAATAATTTTGAACCATAAAGACCCTAAACTTATTGAAGTACCAAATTATTGATGATCCTATGAACTTTACTCCCAACACTATAATATATAGGGACGGATAGATGAAAGCAATATTTACTATGCATGCAAGAGGTTTTTTCCATGGTCAAACTTCCAACCATTGTCCGGTTCACTCACAAAAATATATATATATAAACTATCAAATGAATTGGCACACAATACTTCAACTGAAACAACACCCTTTCCATCTCATCATCATTATTAGCATAATCCATTTATTTTGACTTTGCTTTATGAATACAAATTCTCCCTAAAACTGACTCAACCCTAAACCCTAAACCACCATCTTTTATATATGAAGAAAAAAATCTTTTATATATGAAAACATTATTTTGTTGCTCGGACTACCTAAACTACCCACTTCACCATGAGCATATCTTATGCCTGGTTTGGGATGCAATACTCTTCAACATTACAATTATGGTTAACAATGGCAATCGTAGATCAATTCATGAAATCAAACATACAGTTCAAAGTTTAATTTACAAATTACATTCATTATAGAAAGCATAAACTTGAATGATAGAATGTGTGGTAAAACAAAGAAAAAGATAAAGCAAATATTTATTATAATAGAGGGATGGCCAAAATAGCATCTATTCAAGATAAGATACTATTTAGAATGTTCGGATGTTTAAAACAAGGGTAAAAGAACACCCAAAACAAGTAGGTAAACTGAATTAATGTGGATGGATTAAGAAGAAAAGATGATAGAACAAAGGCAACACTGCTAGAGGTAGAGGTAGTAAAAAAACTACATAAAATAGAGTTAGAACATCATGCAAAAGTCACTCAGAATAAAATTGTGAAGACATTCATAAAGATGACTCCCAGGAGTTGGAATAAAGCAGTGATGATGATGAATTATTATAATAAGCTTAATTCTGTGCAGTATATGCAAAATGAAAAACTTGAAGATGTGATTCAGATTCTAATTGTATAAAAAGCAGTATAATATGCTCTTTGACTTCCAAATACTTGCCTCATAGCAACAACAAAACATTAATAGTGTTTGTGGTATGGAATCTGTTTTCTGACAACATTCAATCCTATAAATCAAATACACTATTTACTAATACAGAGCATAGTGTAGAACTACAGCAGTTATTTGCTAGGTTTGTACCACAAATGGATTGATGCATACATAAGATGACATAGAAAACTATCGCATTTGATAAATCCTGAGAATGCACTAAAGCTTAAGATGGAAATTAATTCATAATAGAAGATTGCTGGCAAGATAAATATAATCAGGTTTATAATTGAAAGGTATAGGCGTGCATTCATATTGTAAATGATAAAATTCAAAAAAAAAAAAAATAGAAACATTAAATGCAGAAATGGGAAATTCAGTGAGAAGTATTTAATCAACAAGATTGTCAGCTTCAAGAAAAAAACGAAATATAAACTGTCAATGTCCGAATAGGAAGTATTTAAGCAACGGAGTCATCATCCTTGTTCGATCATTTGTTTCAGCACAAACAATGATCTCATATTAGCTAATATATAAATGACAGGATTCTAAGCACAAAATAAAATAGGCACAATAGAAAAGGTGTATGTTTTCATCTAAGCAGGAATCGAAGACAAGCATGCTAAACTACTCAGAATAACGTACTTCCATTAGATGTGAACATTTAAGTCCGCTAAAATGAAATGCAATTTTAATGAAAATTTAAAATCAGCTTAAAACCAATTATCAATAAGACAAAACCACCGCACCAAAAGAAATCAAAGGACGAAAAACCAACAAAATAATGAAACCATGATGACTGCTCCGCAGATAACAAATTTCACTTACTTCACAATAGCTCTCCTTGCTTTCCAAAACTGCTTCGGACCAATTACTCCAACAACATCATCAGGAGATATATCCAATACAGAAATGGAGTCTATCATTGAGACCTCCGATACTTCACCACTTCGTTCAGCATTTTTCAATTCCCCTGACCCATTTGCTTTGTCATCATAATTTCTTTGACTGTATTCAAATGATACCCTAGAGCATGTTTGGCGCTGCATCTTGCAAGCATTTCTGTTTTCTACAGAACAATCATAGGATGCTTCATTACAAAGTCTGGCTCTCTGGTGGCCTGTTTTATCCA
This sequence comes from Dendrobium chrysotoxum, assembly GCA_019925795.1. Taxonomy (NCBI): domain Eukaryota; kingdom Viridiplantae; phylum Streptophyta; class Magnoliopsida; order Asparagales; family Orchidaceae; genus Dendrobium; species Dendrobium chrysotoxum. The sequence goes on along the minus strand of CM034300.1, from coordinate 6,298,016 downwards.
AAGAAACCATGTTTATTCCAGTACCTCGATCTGCAGGTACCAAGCAATTTTTTGATGGACCAGCAAGCACCTCACCAGCTTCTGGATTGTTAGGAAATTCGTCTTCATGCTCTTTGCTTGAAATAGTTCCTGAACACTCTTGTTCAACATGAGTTCTTTCACGCTTCCTTGATAATTTTCCAGAAGCATTGGCTTCATGAATGGGCTCACTAGAAGAGCTCAGAACATGGACTGAAGAATCAAGATTGGTAGAGTTCTGTACATTGGTTGCACCAAAAGAAACTAGCTTGTTTACCTCCACCAAAGGTGCATCCTTTGAATGTGAAGCAACTTCAGACTGAGCTAAAGTCGGAACTCTAAAATCATCATTATCATCATCAAACTTTGCTTTAAGAGAATTTGTTCCACTCTTAAAGTCATGCACATTGAAGGCACTACTTTCAGCACCTGATCCGGCAGCACGAGAAGTTATATAGTCCACACGACCAGTAGATTTCTCAAACTCCACTCCCCTGGTCTTGTTACTTTTTCCATCAGATGACTGCGAATAAAGCTTCTCAGCTGAAGAGATAGGCATTGAATTAGATGGATAAAACGGAGAGCGTCCATTCCTCTCATTAGTGCCTCCCTATCAGCAAAAAAGCACTTGTGAACACCAATATTACCAAACAAAACTTAATAAAGAACAATACGGAAGGGAAGTAGAAAAAACATATCAAACAGCATAAAAAGGTAAGCACCAGAATCAACAGAAAGCTTATTAATACAAATTTATCAGCGGAAATTTATATCCAAAGAGAAACCGCACCTGGATAGATGACGCAGAATGGACCCCGCTGCCAGCTTTACTAAATTTCTGCAAAGGAATGCTCAACTGCTCATACAGAGCCATCTTGTTCCTCGGAGGCGCTCTCGGGCCTCCCTTTTCCGTATCGTTCACATGAACCCTCGGAAACATAGGCCTAATAGATTTCTCATCATCCTTCCCCATTTTCATTGTCCCCATACCCAATCTCACCAAACAATCACCCAAACCAGCGCAACCCACAAAACCCTCCCGTATCACTCACCAGCTCCCAAAACCCGAATCCCGCTCCCAGCTCAGAAGAAAAGTTTCGGATCTGAAACCGCTCGACGCAGATACACATGAAGCAGGGATGAAAAGAGCGGAACCCTAGAAGGCTAAACCCGAAATCGAATCAAACGCCCAGAAATCCCCTGAATTTCCAACTTCCCAAAAAAAAACCCTAGAACGCAGAATCAGAAGAAACCATGCTCCAATCACGAATCGGTAGAAAATGTGATGCAGCAGAGATGAAATATCTGGAGTAGGCAGTGGGGCCCATGTCTCAAGCCCGTGTGGACGAAACAGATCCACGAGCTTTGGCGATCGCGTGGAACTTTCTGACCGTCCGATCTATGCGGCGCCGTGCGATCGCATCCTCCACGAGCAAAAGATCGGAAAGTGCCGGGCCTTCGGGTCCCACAAGGCAACGAAACGTGTTTTCGGAGTGCGTCAAACGGATATGGTTTCGATCCGATTAGACCCGATAATTCGAAATCCAATTATCCATCCTAATATGTTCTTTCATATGAGTGAGCTCCTAAACACAAACTTCTCTTCTCCTCACACAAATCTAGTCTACACTTCCCTCCCTAGAGGTGTCAAGCTCGGCCGCAGGCAGTCTCGCAATACCTCTCACATCAAGCCCCCACCCGAACACAAACACCACTTCTCCTCACATGCTACTGTATATGATGCTTTCTATAATGACATAATACAAGCTCCTCTTCTCCTCAGACTTCTTCGGTCTATAATGAGGCGTCAAGGTCGCACGCAAGAAGTCTTGCAATGCCTCTCACATCAAGATCTCACTCAACCCCAAACACCTCTTCTCCTCACATACCATTGTATGTGATGCTTTCGCCAAGGACATGCCATTCCTATCAATGTTAAGGTCGCACTATTCCTGTGATGCCTTCTCCGATAAGCAAGTTCCCCTTCTCCTCACACCAACCGCTCCTCATGTTTTGCTTCAAACGAGTTCTAAACCCAAACTTTAATAAAAGGTTTGAACAACAGCTCAAATCAATTTCAAGTTTATGTTCGAACATAGGTTCTAATTTTAACTAGCTCGAATCAATTTCATTCACATGGACTTCAATAAACATTCAGGAATATATGTGTTTTGTCCAAAGAGAAGTTTCAAGCGTATTTCTTCAAGAACTTTAACCGTTCTTACCCAATTACATGTATTAAAATTTTCTTCAATGTCATTAGCTCTAATTATAATTATCTCAGGCTTCATTTCGTTTTGATTTTTTATTTTTAACTTAAAACGGTCATTAGAATGGTTTTTTATTTTATTATTTTTTATTTTTTGTTTTAAAACTATTTTATTTTTTAATTAATCTTTATTTGAAACAAGAAATATTTAATTTTATTATGTACTTACTACTTTTAATAATATAATTATAATTGATATATCATCAAAGAATGATCTTGATCGGACACAAATCTCGAGGCAAAAATTAAGTTGGAAATTTCAAAAATTAATTCGGAGACCATATGAACTCCAATTTTAGCAAACTTACAGCTGAACTGAACGTCTCGAAAATACGAACCCAACGACAACAAATTCAACTCAATCTGAGACCAAATGAGTCCAAATCAAAGACCCAAAGCATGTTTGGAAGGTTCAATCCATAATTCGGATTACCAAACAGTTTCCAAACGTGACATGCTTAAAGTCGAATCGAGCGGCTCGACGAGACAAATCCAACGAGCCCAAGATGGTCGAATTCTGATATCATTAAGGCCTTCAAATGCTCAATAAACGGTCTACGATCAAGGAATTCAACATCGGTCGTCCATTCAAATCACTCCCAAATTACCCTTGATCTTCTTATTATTTACTGGTCATACCACTCTCAGAAAACTATAAATAGACCCCTCATCTCTCATGAGAGGGGACCCAAGCAAGAAGAGAATAGAAGGAGCCAAGAAAGAGAAGAAAAGGAAGAGAGATCTCTTGCCCCCAGACTCCTCCTCGACCACCGCCGGACTTCCACTCAGCAGCCGACTGACACCGAAGTTCTGTCGAATCACCACCTAACGCCAGAGTTCGGCCGGACCATCACCTGACGTCGGAGTTCCATCGGATCACCACCCAACTCCGGAGTTCCGCCGGACCACTACCTGACGTCGGAGTTCCACCCGACCACTCAACATCGCTGGATTTCTGCTCTGTGTTTGAGACTGAATTTTAAATCCGAGAGTTGATTATTGTAATCTGATCGTCCTTAATTTCAAGGACGAGTCAACCACTTGTAACCAAAGCAAACACTAGTGGAATATTTTCAGCTGGGCGTGGCCCCATGGTTTTTCCTTTTTCAGGATTTTCCACATAAAAATCCTGGTGTTGCATTTTTTTCTTTTTGTGTGTTGAATATCCGTACAACACTGAGACAAATTTTCTAACTCTATCGCTGCGTATATTCTAGCCCACAACAATAATTATAATAAAACATATAAAATTCAATAGATATTTTAAAAGTTTGGTTTCCAATTTTATTTATTTATTTAATATTTACATTTTTATTAAAAATATTTGATTATTATATTTTAAAAACTAAAAAAAAAACTAAAGTTACATTTTAAAATAAAAAATAAAAATAAACTACTAAAATTAATTTATTACCTAGATATATATTTAGAAAAGTTAGAAAATTCATCTGGTTAAACAGGAATCTCAATGGAATCTATAAGTAAAAGTTTTTTGAAATGAAGTTTAGGACCATTTGAATTTCAATTTCAGTAAATTTATTATCAAATTGAATATCTCGATGAGACGAACCCATTGACTTCAAAAGTGATCCGATTGTAGCCTAAATGAGCACAAATTGAGCACTTAAATTATTGTTGAAATTTTTTTGACATTAATGAAAAAGGCCAAATTATCTTTAAATATTGTATGTTTATAGTCAAATTAAGCATCCCAATGAGCTAAAGAACATACAATTTGAGGTCATTAAGACACTTAAATATTGAATAAATAGTCTATGATAAAATGATTCAATATAGACTATCTAATATAGTGTTATGGGGCTTGGGCCAAAGTTACTAAAAAAATATAGAAAAATTATGAATAGATCCCAATTCTTCTTATAAAGGATGAGCAGAGCATAAACAAATTTGGGAAGGAGCTTCAACTCCACCTAACATTCAACATTGACAATCACTAATAGCAACAATGGAGGAATTTTAAAAAGGAGCGTATTTAAAACGTAATTAAGCAAAATGTGCATGATTATTAAAAATTTTAAAAAAGAACAAATTCGCTAAACTATTTGGCGCGTCCTAAATCCGCCAACGATTTGGCAAGTTCTAAATGCGCCAAATCGTTTGGCACATTTAAGGGTGTCAAAATCGGGTTTCGGGGCAGCTTCAGGTCGAACCCGAAATTGACCCGGGTTCAAACGGGTTAACCCGAACCTAACCCGTTTTTACAAAATTCCTTCCAATTAGACCTTAGGTTGTGACAGCTACTCCCAACATTAATGTATGTCATTATGAATAAAGCTTCTACACACTGTCTACATCAATTTTAACTCTAAAGAACAACATCAAGATTATATTAGAATTATTGGTCTCTCGTCTCCTCTCCTTAGAGGATAATGATCAAACATACCACAAAGATCTTATGAACTGAACTCCAATACCTTAAGGCTCTTCCAACTTTCATTATAGAATATATCCTCTACAATTTATATATATTGCATTATATTAACAGCTTTCTCTCTTATTGAGAATAACATTATTTGTAATATACAATATACAATACTAAAATTATTTCAATTAGGCTAAGCCCTATGAATTTTTTTTCCCTCTTTGGGTTTTTTATATAAAATCTAGGGTGTCTTTCGCAACCCTATTTCATCTATGTTTGTGATGGATTTTCATGAGAAGCTACAACATTAAACCCTATTCTTCTATCGCCATAAATATTTTAGCACACGACAATCTAATTATTTTAAAAAAAAAACCAAAATTAAAAAGCAAACCCAAACATGCACTTAACTCTTAGAAGTGTAATTTTAATTTAAATGAAAATTATTTACAAACATACATGGGCAATTTCTACATGACTTAATGAGCTTACTTATAAGGTAACTTATTCTTTAACACGAGAGTAGGGTAATTATATTTCAAGCAACATCATAAAAACCTAACATTGTATAATTTTGCCAAGTGAACTTTAGTCAACATCCAACCTAATTTTTTAACTCTCATAATAGCTAAGAAAATACAAGTTTTCTTATTGAATCTCATATTTTTTTATGTTGATATGCCCATATAAAGAAATGTTGGGTTATTAGATGACCCAAAAATTCAACCTTCTTGCATATTATCATAGATTTTTTTACAAAAACATAATAGCACAAGAGTGCCATAATAACTTAGCACAATAAATCTAAACTTATAAATTAAGAGAGCAAATTCTTTATATGAAAAATCTTTAGAGATATATATATGTGTGTATGTGTGTGTTGAGTTTGGTCTAGTTATAAAGATTTAATGGTTGTTAAAAATTATACAAAGATGGTCCCTCTCCAAACATTTGAAGGATTTTAATATAAGTTCCAACTTCCCTAGTTGGAGAAAGAGATGGTGATGTTGATGGCACTTAGTTTGGTCATCTTAGGCATTGAATGCAAATGCAGTAGAGTGAATGATAGCAAGGTGGATAACAACCTTATATAGCACAAATGGAGGCATCTCCAACACTGTAGTCACATTTTGGATATGTTGCTTATCACATTTTAAATTATCTCAGAACTTTTTATTAGTTATACCGAGTGACACATTCAATATTAGCTCTTGTGATGAACATCATATATGCCAATAAAGAATCTTTTGATGGCGGATGGCTAATACCAGTATATACAAAGTCATAATTGCCACAAGTAGGGCATCCGCTATCTAAGAGCATAATAGATGACATGGCTTGTGATGATTTCGTCACTACTATTATAATGAGTGGGATGGTTGATTAAAGTGAGTTTAGTCAATGGCTTAATCAATGTTGGTTGACTACAATGAGTAGTACATATTGATAGTAAAATCACATTTGATGCAAAATAAATTATTGTAAGCAAGGAAGTTTAATTGTAGCAACAAAACTTTATAGTAAATCACATCAAATGAACAAACTTGTAATTTTGTATTGTTGTTTTAGTCATTATCAAAAATATTCATAATGTTTATCCCAATTATAGCATAAATATCTAATCTTCCTATAATCAAAATTAGATCAAATGCTTCTACCTTTGGATCATTTTTGTTCGACATGTCTACACTTGAGTTAATTTGGGAGATCATAGGCACTCAAATGGCAACAGATGGGCGTAATAGTGAAAAATGTTATCTCAAGTATATGAATGCAATGCATCATAGGCAATGACATTGCATGTGAATTCATGATTATAAATAGAGTTTTGAAAGGGAAAATTAGCTAGAGCAAATTTGAGAGGATTTGTCACCTCTTAAATCTATCCAATGGAATGCGACAATAATATCTTATTATTTTTGTACAAATCAACTCCACTAATCAAGAGGAGTACTTATTAACAAATCATTCTTGAATTGTTAGATTATATGATGCGTATTAGCTTGAGAAAATCTACGATAAATCGCATGAGTATGAGCATACTTTATGGGGATAAAGATCGTTAGCATGCTCCTCACTAACCTGAGAAGCTATGCTAAGTTGGTTTAGTTTCATTTATGCTTTCAAGCTTGTTTGAACTTTAATGCGAATATTAAAAGTGTAACATCCCAAATCTAAAGAGGTTGGGGAGTTATTTCCATGGTTAAAACCCATATAAGAAATGACTTTGACAGACTTATAGATTATCAACTTCTATAAAAAAAAAAGAACATGAATGAACAAAATCCCACATCATAAAGGGAGAAAAAGGTGTTTAGCTATATAAATAAGAAGATATGTTACAACACGTAATATGTATTGGGGTATAATAAATTGATTTCCATTTAAGACTTCATAATTAAGTATGCTTTAATGAATCACTTTTAGGATATGCTTTAGGATTTGTGCACTATAATTAATGAGATATGTTACTGTCATCAACTTTTTGCATTAATCTCAAAAGATACCAAAATATTTTGAACTGTCAATCTTTCTTTTTAATAATCAAAAGTAGTCTATAAGAATATTTTGAGTTTGATGATCATTAGTTGCTCTAATTTATTTGAATTTTGATTTGGCAAATGATTGCTCAATCATAAAATATAATGGATTTAGCTAATATTCATATTTATATATGTATTTTCCAAATTAGTTCATTATTTCTATCATTGGGTCTTATGTCAAGTATTAGATAAAAAATAATAAAGCTCTCTTCACTTCCCTCACTTGTCAATTCTCCTCAATTATAATAAACTTAGGCTTCATTTAATTTCAATTATTTATTGATTAATTTTTTTCATATAGAGAGAGAACTATATTGAGCATCATAGGTGTTAGATGTAAGAAGTAGAAAAAAAAAATGCTAATAGGGTGGATAACATCCCCATGAACACAAATGGAGGCATCTTCATGTAGTTTATCATGGCCTTGAAATTTGTTTTCTTTAATCAACTAGAACTAGTGGCATGTTCGACACTAAAACTATTTTTGGCTAATTGTAGTGAGTGATGCATTTATTGTTGTTATTTTCACAAATATGACACAATTTGATAGAGAGCACCAAAAAATGGCATAACCATTGCTAACTAACTATAGGGAGGAGTGCTTTCATTGCTACTATTATAAATAGCAAGATGATTTCGTAGGAGCTGGCATCCTCTGATCATTTAATTGTGGTAAATGGAGGTTTCGACAAGAGAATTTGTGGGAACAATCATGAGAAGGTTCATTGCTTATGCAATAGATTTGACGTTAATAATCATCAAGATATTATCATTTTATGTAAATCAACTGCTTTCGCTGAGAAGAGTGCTTAAAGATAAGCAATCAATGAAAGGCTGTTGTGAAATATGCGGACCAACACAAAGAAGTATAAAATAAGCTTATTGGATGAAGGTTATTGTCATGCTCCTCATTGGAGCTTGAGTGGAGAAATATTGGCAACCCAGTAGCTTGGATAGCTGCAAGAATGGTTGTACTTCAATGTGATCCCTTTCATATGATCTAGTCATGTGTGAGGGATGACGTCCTAAACAGGTCAGGCTGTTCAAGCTAAAGTATCCTCAAACTCAATGTGGTGTCATGAAACTTGGGTGGTGTTTACCATGCTATTATGAGCATCTATGAGCTTTGATTTTGATGAAATGACTAACCTTAGCCCCAAATTAGTCACGGAGAGACATGTGATTCCTATCAACATCTGTGCTTGATTAAGATTTTGTTTGGGACGGCTTCTTACTGCTTCTTAAAACATCTTTATAGTGAAAAAAATTAATTTTTGCACCAGCAAACTATTTTAAGAAGCAATAAGAAAGTCATCTCAAACGAAGTCTAAATAATAATTTTTACAACCCCAACATGGCAACATACCATATTTCTAATGGAAAGAGCAATGCTCCAAACTACAGATGAATTCACATTTGTAAGTGGTTTTTTCTTGATACTTGTGTCTAAAGTTAATAAATTTCATAATGCAAATTACATTTTCTAAATACAACAAATCAAATAAATACTAACATCAAACAAAAAATTAATGCATTTACTATACTTTCTATTCTAAAAAAATGTGTACTTAACAGAACCACCAAACAGCCTGTAACAGCCCAAACTCTTAACTATCGAGATATTGTCCACTTTGGCCTAAGAGCCTCACGATTTTGTCATATTGGTGTAACTTCCCCGTAGATCATCCATCCTAAAATTGCTCTGGGATGAGCACACATAATTGCGGAGTTTTTTACGAAAATTCCAGCCATTACACCAAAAGGTGCCTCAATGTTTAAAAATTTAACTTCTTTTACTTAAGGGGTTTCACAATCTATCTCACTTAAATAACTGACGTCCTCGTCAGTATCATTATCTCAGAATCATCCACCAGGCAGATAGGATTTTAGGGGTGGCCCCTACAAGTTCAAGTGGTGGCTCTCATACGTAGCACTTTGTCCCATACAGGGTTCAAAAGATAGCTCCCATGACGTAACACTTCATCTTATATGGCACTTAATTCCCATCTTCCGCTGATATATTGCTCTAATACCATTTGTAACAGCCCAAACTCTTAACTATCAAGATATTATCCACTTTGACCTAAGAGCCTCACGGTTTTATCTTATTGGTGTAACTTCCCAGTAGGTCACCCATCCCAGAATTGCTCTGGGATGGGCACGCTTAACAGCGGAGTTTCTTACAAAAATTCCAATGATTACACCAAAAGACATCTCGATGTTTAAAAATTTAACTTCTTTTACTTAAGAGATTTCACACAGCCCATCAACCAAAAAAAAAATTCTAAAAATGATTGGTACATGTTTATTAGTTAACACAAGCTATCGAAGTTCCAATAGCATTCATTCCTCTATATAAACAATTATGCAAAGTAACCACAAGGCAATTTTCATGCACATAGATATGCCAATATACCGTTAATACTATATGCATGCTTTCTATTCATCATCGGCAAGCAACCATCTCAAGTAATCGGCTCCATTTTCCATGATGGATGACCTGTCTAACGGCACTACTCTTTTCCTCGTCAAGGCCTCAATAGTTATTCTTTCCCTCTTCCGTCCACCTCTCGGCCTTGACCTCCACTGTTCATCAGCTTCGAAAAAATTACCCTTCATAACAAACAAAAATAACAAAATGAGACCAAAAGACTAAAAAATGAGAACTCTGAAATCATTAAAAAGGAAAAAAAACTGCAATTCTATTGGCAATCTATACTTGTATTGCTGATCAACAACTTCAGCAGTGAAAAAGTATGAAAAGTGTAAGCAGGCTGAAAGATATTTTCAGATCAGTAATGGTGAAGAGAATTCTCAAAAAACTACAATATTCAAATGATAATATCAGATTTTATGGAAAATTATGAAACTAATCAAGATGCTTCACATAAACGAGCAAATTTATTTAGAAAGTTTATGCGCGGTCTTGAATCTTGATACTAGAGATGGAAAAAAATATTGGCTTGCGAAAATACCTGGACGTACACATGACTCATCTCGTGATTATCTCTAACATGCTTGTAAGAGAATCTTTGCTGACATCCAGATGTTCGACATCTGAATGGCCTCAGTTTTTCATGAACAGCTTTAACATGCTTATTGAGGTTTGATTTCTGCAATTAAGAAAAATTGAATACAGATTGCATATGTAGTGACTACTTGCAAAGAGAACCTTGAAACCATGAAAAACTGAAGGAAAAAAAAAAACTAGGTATGATAAATGATTGTGGCTTCGTTTGAGACGGTTTTCTTATTGCTTCTTAAGCAACTTTCTAGTACAAAAATCTACTGAAAAGCTGTTTGTACTAAAAAACTGTTTTAAGAAGCAGTAAGAAAGTCGTCCCAAATGAAGCCTATGTCTAATAACAAAAACTTTTTCTTCTCCGCAGCATCAGAATTTGAAGTATTAGGGCTCAATGGAAAGAGAAAAGAAATCACATTGTGCATCTGATAAAAAGCATGTCCTAGACCGTCCTGCTCCCATCATTAAGTTCATTTTGGTTTAACTGTCAACATAAAATTTCCTGCTTCTATAATCACACAAATATGACCCAGAAACATTCATATCAACATCAAATAGTGAGTAAAACTGGATGAAATGAAAAAAAAAAATGACGGAACATTAAGAATAGAAAGAAATATGTGAATCTAAATGCATTTTATTATGATGATTTGACCATCAAACATTGCAGGAGCAATCATTAAGAAAAAGGTAGAGAGAAGACAATAAACAAATCATTGAATCTTACCTTTGAGAACGTTTGTTCGCATCCTTGAAAACTGCAATTGATTCTTTCCTTTGAAATAACACCTTCATGTGTCCTTTGATGTCGCTTAAAATTTTTTCTCAATTGTAGAGCTCCACATACCTCACACTTAACATACTTGTGGCAAGATTGTATATGGGCTTTCAGGCACTCAGAATTTGTGAAAGGCTTCATACAAAGAGGTTCTCCACAAAAAATTTCCAAGAATTCCACCTTCACTGTATCATAAAATATTTACGATTTCATAATTGAAGAGACGATATATCAACTTTCCAAGCATTTCAAATAAAAACAATCATCTCAATTCTGCAAATCCACACCAAAACATCACTAACAATCAAACTAAACAATTGCTTTGTTGCAGACGAATAGCCTTATTTGACATACCAAGCTTTAAATATATTCAGTTGAAAAAAAAAAATCAAGCCAATTATTTTATAAGGACTTCGTATGTCAGTGCGCAATGGAACACTCCTGAATAGTAGTAACATTCAAACATTATAGGAGAAAACAAGAACAACAAAACGGAATGGGGCAAGTACCACTGTAAGCATTAAACAAGTAAAAGTCAACCAAACGGAAATATGAAATTCTGAAGAAATTTTTAATGACAAAACTATCCCAAAAAAATGAACAGTAAACATATCACACGATCACGCATTACTTACAGTGGGAATCTTCATGCTTCTTTAATTTAGATGCAAACTTAAATGTCTTTCCACATCCAGGCTCCTCACAAGTATGCTGCTTTTCACCTTCACGTGGGGAGTCATCATCATGAAGTTCCTTCACATGCCTCTTCATATTTCCTTGGAAGGAAAATGCGCGATTGCAACATTGAACAGGGCAATTAAAGACTGTACCCTGGTGCTTGAGTAAATGTCGATTTAGATGATCCTTCCGTCGATAGCTAAAATAGCAATCCTTCACTGGACAAGCGAATGGTCTCTACAATAAGATAATAGAAGATCAACAGCAAACAAACAAAAAATTTTGTGGGTCCGCAAAAAATCAACGAAACGAGGATCATTACAACACAAAAAAAAGTTGATTAATTTGACATAACAACTTCCCAACAAAATTTATTGGTTCATCAAAAAGGAGAAAAGACTTAATAATATCTAAAGAGCAAAATGCAGCCATTGACGAAAACAAATGAGAGCAAAAAAATGAAAGAATAACGAAAATAGAGTGAACACCAACTTATAGTTTGCTTCAAAGATTTTTCTTCACGATTACTTAACAGAACTTTAGAATAGCATATGAGACATCAAATATAATCCACTGACAGTGTACCATTAGCCTACCAATCAGAACACTTTCATACGGAAAGGCTAACAACAATACAATATTAGCTAAATTTCTTAAGAAGCAAACCTCAGGTGAGAAGATGCGTGAGTTAAGGCTTTCTTGATGGAGCTTCTCAGGAGGTCTCCCATCCTGCTACTAGTCCAATCAAAAAAAAGATGCCACCTCTTTGCATTTTGGAGTTCATCATGGGATCCAATGCTTCCACGCTGGTCTTTACAGTTCTTTTTGGGTAGATCACAATCAAGAAACCAAATGCCTGTAAAACTGTTCCTTCAAATGAAAAAAAAAAAAGAACAAAAACAAGATATTATATTTGCTTTATAAAACCATTCTGTACGGAACCAATTCATTCAGAGCTCCCATTAATGGAAAAATGCGTTAAATGCAAAGTGATAATCAACATTACATTACGATACCTACAAATTAAACAATATCATTCATATATGGTATTTTATTTTGACATAAAACATGATAGCAGCGATAATAAAAGCTCCCAACTTAAAATGCATATAATTTATATTGAGTATACTTTTCTGTGTGGATATATAATGGGAACAATGATCTTGAATTAGCAAAATGGTAAGGAGAAATATAAAAACCTCAACGGAGTGACTTCTCATATGCTGCGCTAGATGAGCTGGTTTCCAGAAACTTGCGCCACACTCTTCACAAGCATGTTGAACCTTCCGACTTGCTGCCTTGAATGCACTAACCTCGTGAAGTTTTTCCTTCTGTAATTCTTCCTGTATGTTTTAGAGCAACATAAATGAAACAAATAACAAAAGATGAGAGAAAGGTACTTCAAAAGAAATTAGTTCAAGCGTTTCACACGGATAAAAGTTTTGAACTTCAAATTGCCAATAAGCATTTGAAGCCTATGTTATAATAATGGAAGGGAAGAGTGAAGAAATTTAGTATAGAAAGGCAAATGCAACGAAAAACGGCATAATGTTTATCGAGCAAACAATATGAATAAACATGTGGGTTAGGTAGCATGGTATTATAAAAGACTAGCAAACCTGAAACTGATGAGGACATCAGCAGGAGATTCCAGCGTGTCTATCACAGGAGACATCGCAGATCGACAGCCACAATCAGGAACAACTATTTATGAGTTATTTTATATTATTGTATTAGTATTATTATTATTTGTTTTAGTTTGACCATTGTACTCCTATGAGGGAGTTTAGTGAGTTATAGCCCGGAGGGCATTTTTGTCTTTGAGTTTTCTTCTTTGTGGAGGCCTATATGTAGAGGCCTTAGACTTTGTACTTGGGGAGATGATAATGGATGCAATAAAAATTTCAAATTTTGTTCTCTTCTTCTAGTTGAGATATCTAGAGAGGAAACCCTAGGAAAGGGGGTGCATCACCGTCAACCGTCAGTGGATTCCGGGCTCACGGTTCGTTCTTCTCTTTTTTCCTAATCTTTGAATCTATCTCCCCTTCATACACCGCCGACCGCACTTTTTTCACCACCCCACCGCCGGCCAAGATCCTCCAAGTCCCCTCACTCGCCGGCCTCTCCTTAGGCCATCACCACCCGTCGCCCACCCTCACCCCAAACCTCACTTTACCACCGGCCCATCCCCTCTTGCCGCCGGCTAAACAAACCCCAAACCCTAGCCGCTGGTAATTCAATTAGGGTTTAAATTCAAATTAATTCCTGATCTCCCTTATCCCTTTTGGAAATTAATTACATCCCCAATCAATTAAAAATCTAATTTGATAGGGATTAATTAAATTAATCCACATACATTGAACCTAGACTCACCCAAGCCCCCTCCTTTTGCCCCCCCCCCCCCCCCCTCTTCTCTCTCCTCCCTATTGCTTAAATTCTTCCTATATTTGGGGAATTCAAATAAAGGAAGTTATAACCCCTTGTCACCTCACCCATCCACTAATTAAACCCTCTCCCAATCAAACCAAATCCTTCCCAACTAACCCTAGCCACCGGCCCCCCTATCCTTGCCCTAGATTTTGGGATTCACAATTTGAGTTCCAATTTCCCTCCACTCTTATTAATTCTCTAGATTAATTATCTTCCTTGATAATTAACCTAAAAGATCCTAAGCTCCCTCCTAACCCTAGCCTTCCCCTCCCCTACCCGAACCCTCCAAATCGCCGGCTCCACCCCTCCCTTCCTCCTTCACAAGCCGCCGGCCGGCCTTCAAGGATCCCCAAGAGAGGAAGCTCCTTTGTCCATGGATGGCGGATCCAGAGTTTGATTAAGGCTTCGTCTACAATCAAGAAGGCCTCGTCGACATTCTATGGTCATCCTTCTTTGACCTTGATTTGGAGTTCGATGAATCCGTGGAAGACTACGTGAACAAAATTCTCTTTCAGCTGTCCACCGCCATCGATCAACGCCCTCCTCCAATCAGTGGTTGATCATTCACCGTCCATAGACATCCTTTTTTTTTTCTTCAAAAAAAAACGAGCGAAAGTGAGGGGAACTCACAAACGAATTTTCTAATTATTAGGAGATGGATTCTATGTTACTGTCGTAAGTGTTGCATAAGTTTGAATTATCTTACATATTTTGCTACCCTATATTGTAACCATTTGCTATTTCGAAATCAAGATCAAGTAATTCATAGAATTTTTCTTTGTGTAGCATTGTTTAATAATTTGCAGAGCTTAAACCACTTCATTTATGTTTCACATCAGAAACATTTTACACAACACATGACAACACCACGCTAATTATTTTCTAAAGATTAGAAACCTTCCATGACAGCATTCAATGTCAATAATGGATGATGTTAATAAGCATGTCCGCAATTATAGAAATAAATGGCAATAGGTAATGAGGCTATGGAGAGGGAACCTGACTGCTCTTATTGCGTTCCAGAAGAGAGAACTTAATGCATATCTGAAAGTCTGTGCACATTGAGAATGCGATTCATGTGCATCAATATTTAGTTTTAGTTTCCCATTCCATTTCAAGTGTAAAATATGTCTATAATGTCGGCTCATACATGAATTGGAATTATTGTTCAGTACTTTGGAAAGTCTGTTAGATCTAACTCAGTATTTCATGATTTCAACTAAGCCCATGGAATTTATATTAACATCTAACAGGAGTTTAGAATCAATAAAAAATACAAAGTGCTAATTACTACTCACTTTTATTCCTAGTTTCCATTAAATGATGCTACAATCCACAATGTTATTGTTGTCCCCGTGTTCACAACTGCTATTCCGCAACCATTTTCTGCCAATTTCACTATCATCCATTGCAATCATTCTCATTGCTTCTCGTCAATTCTCGGCACACCTTGTTGCCTTCTCTGTTTGTTCCTACTGCAACCCTTCTTTGTTGCTTCCAATCTACACACTTGCCACAGTGTTACCTTTCCTACTTAATCCCATTGTTTTCCTGTTATTGTTGTCACTTTAATCACCCATAGTGCTACAATCATTGCCTTATTGTTAAGTTATATTCCCGCTATTTCCTTTGGATGTCTTTGCTTTCGCCGTCTTTATTAATGTTTTTCTTTCTACTTCCAACATTTGGCGCTATTCTACTATCACTATCGCTACCTGCTACAGTATTGTTCTTGGGTCTTCTACAAACAACCGACCATTATTTTAGGGAAAAAATTTCTATTTCATCAAGAACCTTGAGCAATTTTTGAAGTGAATTTTATGGAAAAAGTTCATATTAATAGAATTTAAGTTAGATGCATTGAAACATTCTGTTTTGAATTGATTTCTACATTTTTTTGTAAATTTTTTATTCTTGGGTCATTTGAAGGTTATAAATAGAACAAGGAAATTAAATTCCAAATTTCCACTTCCTTGTGTATATGCATGTTTTATTTCATGAGGATGGACAACTACTTTTGAAGGAGATTTGTTGTACTAGTTTACACGTCCTTGTGTATATGCATGTTTTATTTGATGAGGATGGACAACAACTTTTGAAGGAGACTTGTTGTACTAGTGTGAAGCATAATTCTTCCCTCTTGAATAATTAATATCCTTGTTCCCATCTCTTAAATTATTCAAGAATTAATTTTGCATATATAATTGAAATCTTATCAAGTAAGATAATATATTTTTTTAGCTTGAACTTGATTTGCAGGTAAAATTTAATGTTTTATTTTTCTTATATAATTTCAGATGTTTTGTAAATTGTTAAATTATCTTGTGGAATGAATAAACATGTTTGTTGTCCAGACAGTAAAAGAAGAGTAGATGATCAAAATAGTCCTTAGACATTTTAACTGTGTTCATTTTAATCCCATGTTTCTTTAGATGTTCAATTTGAACATAATTTAATCATATCATAAACTTTGTAGTTTCCTTGGACAAAATTAGCTGTAGGGAAGCTCTCCTCAGGAAATTTAGAACTTTTTGGGTAATTCTTTTGGGTTGATATCAAATTTAAAAAGTCTCATAGAAAGTATCTCTCAACTAATTTCTATCAAAATAGACAACAAAAGTTAACTACGAACCAAATTAACCTTGAAAATCTAAAACATAAAAAACACAGTAAAAAAATCTAGGGACCAATCCTATATCAGAGCTGTGATTAAGAAAGTACGGACATCTGAGATCATGAAAGTGAAGAGCGCAGCAACCTAAAAAATCATTTTCTACATCGAGATGCCACATGCCTGCAATGTTGAGACACAGGTTTTCAACTTCTAAGGCTTTGTGGGGCTTCTTTTAGATCTTCCGTTTTTTTTTGACATTTAAGTGTTTAGTAGAACAATTGAAGTGATATTAAAGCTTCAATCCAAAAACATTCCATAATCTCAATCTGCGTAGTTGAACCTCTAATCAATAAACTACAACTGTGGATTCTGTACAAACCCTAGGTACTAAAAATAAATAATGCGCAGTTGATTAAAAAAAAAAATGCGCAGTTGATAACTTCCCCAATGAAGTTCTCCTAGCAACAAATGAACCCAACTGCATTTGACTGTAATTTAATGGTCTATGCAAATTTTATAGCATGATTGATCAATACATATGACAACACGACAATAACACACTTGGAATTGGAAAATGTCAGTTACATTATGCAAATCCAACACCTAGAGTTTACTAAGTAGGTAAAGTGTTTTCCAATCACAGCTTTAAAATAACCACTGGAAGAGACCTTATTCTTTATTTATCATATCATCATCATTATCCTTATCCCAACTATTTGAGCAAACAAAATGACTGAAGTAAGACACCTGCAATATAAGGAGATTTTATTCATAGAATATAGATTTTTTTAGCACTTTCGTGAAACATTCAATAATTGGTAATCATGTGCCACATATCTCAAGTACATTTGCACATATGAGAACTTCATTAAAAAAAATGATAACAAATGCAACAAACCTGAATAACAAATCCAAAAGGGGAAAAATGACATCGAATAAAAAAAAACATGGAAATAACTTTATCAGATAACAAAATGTTGTGATGAATCAAACAGATAACAGTAATTCAGCAGAGAAGATCATAACCAAACATTCAAAAGACAGCCATGGTGTTTGCCAAGTCCATACCTTATGGTGTGACAGGATATGAGATCTTAAAAGAGATTTCTTGGACCTGCAAATTCCACAATATTCACAGTAATATCTTCTGATGTCTCTAAAAATTAGCCGTTGCTTATCATTTCCCTTCCCAGCCTCTGTTTTCATCGTACTTGCAGATGATTGCTACCAGAAGATAATAAAAAATTGCAAATTAGTGATAAAAATACTAAAATCAACTAGCAGAACTATCTGATCCAACTTTTATGTAATGAAGCACTCACAGCGAGCAAACAGCCTAATATAAGACGTAGTTCATTTATCTCTTCATGACAGTTATTGAATCAATAAGAATATAAAATTATTTCTCAGCTGATATAACAAATCAAAATATGATAGGCATCATTATGTGATAAGTTAGTTGAATTACTAAATAGAGGCAACAAATCCTGCAAGTTTACAAAAAATTGAAAAGCAAACTAATAAAAAATGAGGTATAACAGTAGCAAAGCATTGAAGACATTCATAAACGTGAATACAGTGCTGTCAATAAAAAAAATAAATAAATTGAGATAGAAAAACGAACAGTTAAAATATATGTATATATGTGCCTGTCTTGTATAAATTTCATTAATACATTTTATAATTTTGATCTCGTTATACCAATAGTTCATACCACATACAAGAGTTGGCTTACCTATAAACACATGGTTAGTTTGACTTTTTAGCAGTACTTCTCATTAGGTTTTGTCTTCCTTTGATCTTTCTTTCTCAAGAAGACCGACGTCTACAACTTTGAAACCGTGGCGATCAAGTTGGTCTTCTACAAGCTGTCCACCAGGCTTAAGCTTACAGAAGAACAAATCATTGTCGTATCTTTAGCCCGCGCTTTTCATGTCCCACAAATCATTCTAATCCGCCAAAACTCCCTGATTTAATAAATCTGGGATTTAAGGCAAAATGGAAAGGAAACAGGATTTAGCATTCTATAGGATTTAAATTTGTCATTTTTTATGTTTGACAGTATTTAGGATAGATAGTGATTAAGTTCTGTTCAAATACTGCGATCAAATTGCCCCTTTAAATTAATTAATTCCTATGATATACTTCTCTTCCAATGCCTACCTATTTCAAGAGACCTCTTTCAAGAATTTTTCTACTCTGTCTACCTACAACCGTAGGCTTAGGGTGTGCTTTTCCGCCTCTCCAGCTTTTCACAGTTGTTCGACTTCACCTGCTTCGCATGAGACGTAGAGTTTTGAACGAGTCACTAAAAGACTTCTTGCCTCCTTCGACAACGTTCCTTCATGTCAGATCGGAAGTCACAACAACTCGCTATTCTTCTGTTGGATCAAAAGTAATAACAACGATGAGAGGGAGCTCGCACATTGCAAAGGTAACCATTTTCTCCTTTCTCGGGCTTCGTCGGCCAAATCCCGTAAATCCGCCTAACTCCAAAATTTAGTAAATTCGGGATTTATTCTGCCTTGAGATTTATGCTGAGTCGAGGATTTAAATTAAATCCTACTCAAATCTTGCATAAATCCAAGGGGTTGTATTGCAACAAGTAGGATTTAACTTTAAATTTTAAAAAAAAAAATCCAAATAAAAACTTAAGCAAGATGCCCTAATGGCCGAGAATTGGTCATTCTCTCCAAATACTTGCTCCCCCAATTTCCCGAAATGCTCGATACGATAAAGAAGGGAGGAAGTTGTGATGGGAGGTAGTAGCAAGAGAAGGCATCGACGAGACCAGCGGCATGTGATGTAAGTTAAAGCTAAACGACAACAGAGTTGGGAGAGGGTAGGTGGTATTCTTCTCTGAACTTGCTTGTTTATCTCTATAATGTTTCTTCTCTTTGTTCTTTGTTGATGCTCTTTGTGGAGCCTTAGGCCTGTGTACGTTTTGCTTTTCCTCATCATCATTTCTACATTGCTAGTTCAACTTCACGTGAAGTAAAGTTTTAGCAGTACTTCTCATTAGGTTCTGTCTTCCTTTGATCTTTCTTTTCTCAAGAAGACCGACGTCTACAGCTTTGAAATCATGGAGCTCGAGTTGGACTTTGACAAGCTGCCTATCAAGCTTAAGCATACGGAAGACCAGATTGTTGTCGTACCTTTAGCCCGCGCTTTTCATGTCCCCCAAATCATTCTAATCCGCCAAACTCCCAAATTGAATAACTCAGGGATTTAAGGCAAAATGGAGAGGAAACAGGATTTAAGATTATGTAGGATTTAATATTTAATAGGATTTAAATTTGTCATTTTTATGTTTGACAGTATTTAATTAATAATCTTATTAATTATTTAATTAATTATTTAAGTGTTATTTAAATAATTTAATTATTAATGATTTACTTCAATTGTTAATTATTTAAGTATTGTACTACTCATTAATTATTATTAATACTATTAGTTATATAATTAATTATATATTAATTAAGTATTCTATTACTAACTACTTATTTAATTATAATTATATAGTTAATTCTATAATTAATTAGTTATATTTCAAATTATATTAATTAAATTAATTGGATTAATTTCTAATTAAGTAGGAATTAATTTAATTTCTTTCTAATAGATTAGGATGTCTAGGGTTTGCTTTTCCTTTTCTCTATTTCGTCGTTGTTGTTCAACTTCGTTGCTTTGCGTGAGGCAGAATTTTGCAGGAGTCGCTTCTTCGATTCCTTTCTTTGTTGTTGTTCGAATTCGCTACAATGAGTTGGTCATTTGACTCCTTTGACGACCAGTAGTCACGACATTTTGACGACGTTCTTCCTGTTGGATTTGAAGTATCGACGTGAGCTCGCTTGCTGTGAAGGTCACTATCTTTCTTCCTTTTGTGCGCTTCTTCAGCCAAATCCTGTAAATTTGCCGAATTCCAAATCTGGGATTTACTGTAAAAAGAGGGAAACGGAGGATTTATTCCGCCGTGAGATTTACTGGGTGCACAAATCCCATTTGGCAGAACTTAGCATTAATCCTACATAAATCCTGTTGCCAAGTAGCCCGTAAGATACACTCGCAATATTTTCCATCCTAACATGTTTGCTCTTATGATGCTCCTTCCATGGCTATTGAAGCCCCAACCTATTTTCGCAATGAATATAACTTTTTTAATCAGAAATATATCGAAAGATGGACTCAGCTTTTTTTAGCAAATCAAAAACTTTCCTAGCATGAACTTTCAATTGACAAGCTTATAACCCAAGAGCAATGAATTTGTTTGTTTGTTCATTATGCATGCCTATCTATGAAATGCCGGGATTCATTCATTCAATGCTAGTATATATATATATATATATATATATATAGAAGAACATGAATATTTTCAGTGCACATTATTGGGGAAACTCAAAAAGATAATATCGGTCTGAAATGTCAAAATATTCTCAGCCCAACACCTAGTCTCACAAGCATAATATAGAAATGAGAGTTTGTGAAGCTCTTCTGAAAGTTAACCACTACTTTACTCATTTCTGCTTCAGAAAAGCATGAAATCAACTAATGTCAATATCTCTCGATTAACAAAACAAAACTGTATATGGAGTAAGGGAAATTAACATGGAGGAGACTATATGCTTTTCGAAAGATGACAGGTCCAGTAAATATATCATCTAGTATTTGGGATTTAAGAAATTTCTTGAAAGCACTTTATTTATTCTTCAACAAAGAGGAATGTGAGAGGGATGATTCCCTCATATTTTCAAGAAGCTGAAAAAGCAAGAGGACAATAGACTGATTTCTTTTATATTAGAACGATGATTCTACTTTCATGCTGTTGGAATAGATGAATCACTGTTTGCCTTATGAAAAACTCAAGAAAATTTCAAGGGAAAAGAACCGCGGTCCAACTCAGTTTTGCGAGAAAGAAATGAAACAGAAAGATCTGTCCAAAATCTCAACAGCTCTTGTTTGCCTTTGACTCTTGAAGAACTATACGAGGAACCACTATTCCTTACCTTGGGCCTCAAAGAAACAAGCCAGCAGCTATCGATTCTTCCTCCTAGGTCGCACGCAAGAAACAACTTCCTCCTCTCAAACCTCCAAACAAAAACCCTACACGATCTCTCTCCCTCTTGTGTCTCGTTTCAGCCGGATGAATCGCACGGACAACTGTCCGCCTCTCTCTCCCGCGCGAACTTTTATTAAGTTCGGACAACTGACGTACCTCTACCCGGAATCAAATAAAATTAATACACATGAATTTGGCGACATGACCCAACCCACTTATTCATTTAAAAATTATTTGTATTTTTACACAATTATATCTTAAAAAAATTTTAAAATGAATAAATAGCAGCGGTACCTAGTGATACCGAGTGATACCTAGCAGTACCTAGCAGCGATACATAGCAGTACCTAGCGGTACCTAGCAGTTTCATACAGCGGTACCTAGCGGTACCTAGCAGCGGTACCTAGCGGTACCGAGTGGTACCTAGTGATACCTAGCAGTGATACACAGCAGTACCTAGCGATATAAAATGAATAAATACAATTTTTAAAAAATATAAAAAATGAGTGAGCTGGCGCGAATTTAAAATTTTCATAAGTGGATTGGGTCGTGTCGCCAGATACACGTGTATTAATTTTATTCGACTCCGGACGTAGAGCTACGTCAGGTGTCCGGACCTAATAATAGTTCCTCCCGCGCAAGACAGCTCGAGTGGAACGCACGAACAAATACTAGCTGCGGAGTCGGGACGGGTCCGGATTTTTCAATAATTATCAACTTAATAAATACTAAGCAAATATTTACAAAATATCCAGCAAATTCAGGCGATTTTTTCCATCCGGATTTCATACATAATAATTTCTCCTCCACTGAATGAATCAAAGCCCATAACAGCGATAAATTATTTGGTGCGGACTCCAGTTAAATCCTAACAGTTGGAGTAGACACGTGAATTTTTTAATTGGATTTTCTTATTTATTTATGTCTTTTCAGACCGACTGATCCGACCCAACTCACAGTTTTATACTTCTTTGAAGAGGAGTTTAAGGTTGGCGCTCTATTTTAAGGGAAAAAACCCACTAAATCTCTGAAATTCAAATATTTAGAACTTTTAATACTGCTCAGAAAGGAAAAACGAGGAACAATGTTACTATATTCGCGAAGATGGAATGCTCGCAGGACCCGAAGGATGAAAGGAGGTATGGAAACGTTCAGGAATCGAAAGTTAATTTGGCTGGAACTGCTGAGGATTTCAACTTCTCGATAAATTTTTGCCTCTTTCCAAGCTGTTTTAAGGGTTTTTAAAGTTTGATAATTTTCCAAAGTTCTAAAACAAAGCTGCGTAGAAAAAGCACATCAATGCTCAGTACAAGCGCATACAAGTGCATAGAAAAAGCAAAAGAGCACTATGCATTTGCTACTGCGGATTCCAACTGTACTTTTGTTGTGCTTTCAAGGGGCTTTCACTGCGCGTTAGCTACTCTTTTGATAATATTTCATTGCACTTTGGTGCTATTAAATAAGTTCTAACTGTGCTTTCACTATGCTCAACAATCTCTAAAGGACAGCAAAAGCGCAGATACAGCACAGTGAAAGCGCAGCAAAAGTACAATAAAATGATAGAGGTAAAGATCAACTGCTTTTTCACTACGCTTTGGTTGCACTTTTACTGCATTTTTACCGTGCCTTCACTACGCTTTTACTTTCCATTCACTATGCTTTACTTCGTATTACACGTTGTGTATAAAGATGAGAAAGAAGAATAAGATGTTTACTGTCATTAAGCACATAATATTGGCTTTAATATGCGTAAGGATCATCATAGTTACTAGCCAAATTTCAAAAAAATAAAATTCAATGATTTGTCTGTTCAAAAGCTAGTTTCAAGAAAAGATTTGATCTGAATTCCTAAATAAAATATAAAAAATTAGAGTCCAAAGGTGATTGTCCATATTTGATTAGGTTTGTAGTTGATGAAGCTGGCAATTGCAAATCAGAATGTGAAAAAAATTATTAAATCACACAATCATGAATTGGCTAGGCCAGAAATCTCACATCTCCTGAGATCATGTGAGAATATTGATGATGAGAAAGCTTCAATTTTGAAATCAATGACAGAATAAGAATTGTTGATGCATTCTCCTACCTTGTAGAGGAAGTTGGATGTATCGAGAATATTGAATTCTCTAAGAATGATGCATACAATTTTATTCAGAAGGAGAAAAGTACAAAGATTGAATTCAGATGTACTAATTCTTTAATTCAATTATTTAAAGATAGTCAAGTTGATGACAACATGTTCATATGGAATGTCCAAATTGATGAATTTGATATATCGTTAAATTTTTTTGGGTTGATAGAATGGGTAGGATAAATTATGTTTGTTTTGGAGATGCAGTGATTTTTATACTAATTATAGGCTAAATAAATATAATTTAGTTTATGCACCATTTACCAATGTTAATAATCATTGGAAGAACATTCTGCTTGGGGTGGCTTTTTTATCAGAGAAAATAATTGAATTATTTACATGGTTATTTAGAATATTTGTACGAATAATATGTAATAAAAATCCAATGACAATATTTACTGATCAAGATCAGACAATGGCTAGGACCATAGAAGTTATATTACCTCACACTAGTCATAGACTATGCCAATGACACATCTCTAAAAAGGTTTCATCAAAAGTCGGGTGCTTCAATAACAATAACAATGTTAGAGAACTCTTCTATAAGTGTTTAAGCAAGTGTGACTCTTAGGAGAAGTTTGAAAAAATATGGGTTGAAATGATCACGGAAGGGAACCTCCATAATCATTATTGATTGGATGATCTTTATAGGATAAGGAAAAGTTTTAACGCTAGTAAAGCATTGAAAGTGAGTCTAAAGCATAGTGATATGAACTAAAGCGCTATCGATATGCTTTTGCTGTACTTTAGTTAAGTGCAGCAAAAGTGCATCTAAAGTGCAGCAAGCATAGTGAACGCATAGCAAAAGTGTAGTAAAAGCGCAGTAAAAGCACAATGAAAGCGCAGTGCTGCGCTTTATCTTGAACTTAACCTTGATACATTTTTAGATAAGTTTACTTGTAATAAAGTTGAATTCAATTACTTGGGACAAGGCTAATGATGATGGAGAAGTGATTGAGATGATGATATTTTTGTAATGAGTAAATAGTAATTATGAGGCTTAGCTTTTGATGATCAACATATTTTGGTTAAATATTCATGTTTGTTGTGCTTTAGATGCACTTTTACGGTGCTTTATCTGTAAGTGTTTAATATGATTTAATTTTATATGAATTTTTTTTAAATTAAAAGTGTTTGTTGTACTTTCACTGTGCTTTTACTATGCTTTCACTACGCTTTGTCTGCACTTTATCTATAAGTGTTCAATATTATTTAATTTTATATTTAAAGTTTTCAAAATTATAACTTTTTTCAAAATTATTTAAAATACTATGAAAATTTTATAGAAAATGACTTATGTGTTTGCTACACTTTTGTTGCGCTTCCATAATGCTTTTACTGCGCTTTTGTTGTGCTTTATGTCTATGTGTTAAATATGATTTAATTTATATGGGAATTTTTTTGAAATTATAACTATTTTCAAAATTATTTAAAATAATAAGAAAATTTTTATAGAAAATTACTTAACTGCATTTGTTGCGCTTTCACTCCACTTTTGCTACGTTTTAGTTGTGCCTTCACTAAGCAAAGCCAAAGCTCAGTGAAAGCACTCTAGTTCATATCATATTAATATAGCTAAAGTGTAATGCACTACGCTTTCACTATGCATTTGCAAGTAGATATAATATAATTAAACAATTAATCAGTGAATACTAAATAACATAAATATAAAATAAAGTGAATAATTGATTCAATATAATTAAAAAATACAAAATATACATAAATACTCAAAGAATTACAAGTTGATACAAAAATTTATAATTTTGAAAAATGACTTAACTACGTTTGCTGCACTTTCACTGTGTTTTTACTGTGCTTTTGATGCGCTTTTATTGTGCTTTTGCTGCGCTTTATCTGTAAGTATTTAATATTATTTAATTTTATATTTAAATTTTTTAAAATTATAACTTTTTTCAAAATTATTTAAAATGCTAGGAAAATTTTATAAAAAATGACTACTGTGTTAGCTACACTTCCATAATGCTTTTGCTGTGCTTTTAATATGCTTTATTTGTGCTTTTGCTGCGCTTTATCTATATATATTAAATATGATTTAATTTTATATGCAAAAAATTTGAAATTATAACTATTTTAAAATTATTTAAAATACTAAGAAAAATTTTATAGAAAATTACTTAATTGCATTTGTTGTGCTTTTACTGTGCTTTCATAGCCTTTTATTACGTTTTATTGTGCTTTCACTGAAGAGCAGTAAAAGCCCAATGAAAGCGCACTAGCTCATATCATGTTAATATAGTTAAAGTGTAATGCACTGTACTTTTGCTGTGCTTTTATTGTGCATTTGCAAGTATATACAATATAGTTAAACAATTAATTAATGAATACTAAATAAAATGAATAATTGATTTAATATAATTCACAGCAAAAGCACAGTCAAAATAGTGAAAGCACAATTAAAGTATAGTGAAAGTGAAGTGCTGCATTTTCACTGTATTTTTTTATGCTTTTGACTTGTTTTCATTGCCCTTGACTGCACTTTAGCTATTGTGTAAGAAAAATTATAAGGAAAAATTATTCCAGGATAAATCTCAATACATACCTGCTTTTCCTTCATGTTAGCAAATAAATCTTTAGCCTTTTCTACAAAATAAAAAAAGATCTGTATGCCCCCCATCAAAGAAAATGTGGACTTAATTTTGGGTACTTAGGAGTATTTGGGGAGAAGTACTCTATGAACCATATCTGTAAAAGACAAAGTAAAGTAATATTAGGTAATGAATTATAAAGAGAATTTATAATAAGAATTAGACTTAAATAAACTTAGGGCTCACCAAAAGAAAATGTACAAAATTATTTAAGTAACCAAGTGGCTTCTCCATAATAAATTTGGTGGTAATTTAATTAAATTCATGAACCAAAAATTCCCTAACACTCCCAACCCAATTAATAGAAGAGAACTCATCTATATTACTTGTTATAGACATGAGCCTTCTTGGAATTTTTAGGTTATTGAGGGGAAAAAATAAATTAGAAATAAAGAATATTATAAAAATCTTTAACATAGTTGCTTGGCCAATTGATATGTTTAGTTCTATCATTTCACTTTTTATATCAGTTAATAAAACTCCTGTAAGTGGCTCGCTATGCCATATGATCTCAGCATCTCTATTGGACAAACATGTGAGCAATTTTTTATTAAATTAACTAAAGAAAGTAAAAGAAGAAATTGAAGCATACAAAATTTTTTTTTTTGAAATCAAACATAAGAGCAGAGCCACCTCATCATATGTGAATTTTAGCAAATGATCTTTGATAATGAAGCCTTGTTCAGAGATATCCCAGATTTCAACAGCTCGTATATCAAATGTACATTTTATTGGAATAGTGAGAACTTAAAAAACAGATGGATGTTCAAAGTCCTCAAAAGTGTCCTGAATATCTTTATGAATTATTTTGACGAATGAGTTGCAAATATTTCGGAAGATTGAGACGTAGCAATGATAAGTAATTGGGTGAACATAAAGAGCCATCTACAAAAAGTAAAGAAAAAAATTAAGTAAAAACAAAGAATATGAAAGCGCAGCAAAAGCGTATTGAAAGTGAAGTAAAAGCATAGTGAAAGCGAAGCAAAAGCGTAGCCAAAGTACAGCTAAAGCACAGTTAAAGCGTAGCTAATCTTCTGTTCCATTATTTCACCTCATTTTAACTGTGATTTAATTAACTTCAAATGTGATTTAACTGCGCTTTGGTTATGTTTTTGCTACGCTTTGATGCGCTTTAATTTATTTTTTGTTGTGCATTTTCTATTGCGCATTCACTACACTTTTCTTCGTATTCATTTTTTATTCGATTTTCTTTTTTAAAGAAAAAGCACAGTTAAAGCGCAATGAAAATACAATGAAAGTGCAATTAAAATGCAACGAAAGCGTAGTAGCAAATGCAAAAGGAAAGAACCGTGAAAATCTATTAAAATGTACCTTATTTTGAAAACTTAAGAAATCGATATAAGAACTGATATTCTGCAAAAAAAGTTATATATATATATATATATATATATATATATATATATATATAAGAACTAATACCATGAAAGCGCATCAAAGGCGTAGCAAGTTGTACCTATTTATGAAGGAGACATACTTTTGCAACATCTGGAATGCGATCTCCTAGAATGTCGAAGGATTGGAAGAATAGCATCTGGACCGAACGAGAGAAAGCACAGTGAAAAATGCTGGGTGAAAAGTAAAATGACCTAGCTTTCGAGTCTTTTGAACACCTGCCTGCCATTTCAAATTTTTGGGGACGAGCCGGGTCGGGTCAAACCTAAAAGACATAAAAGTCGGGTGCTGACATGACATAAATAATAAATAATATCCAATCAACATCCACTTGTTTCCTCCACGTGTCAAGATTTAATTGGAGTCCAGGCGTAGAGCTACATCTGGACTCCGCACCAAATAATTTCTCTAAAACAGCCCCTTACAACCTAATGTTAGTAGGGAAAATGGAAAAGACCATGTTGCCCTTCATTCTTTATGTGATCCTAGGGCTGAGATAATTTCAAGCTTAACAAATATTTGAGGGCTAAATTGACTAAAGAAAATTTGAATTAAATAAGCCAAATGACATTTGGATTAAATAGGTTCAGTGAGTTTGAATTAATTGAAGTTGATTTAACTTGAGAGGAGTTAATTCAAGCCAATTGAGGTCGCCAAATTAGAATTGGGCTCTAGTCGACTCGAATAGCTTTACTTGATTTGATTTAACAGGTCAACGATGATGATGGGGTCGAAGTAGACTCGAATCGATTTGATGGTGTTCCATTTTATATATTTGACTAAATCGACTTCAATTAACTTGAATATGACTTAGATTTTGATTTTAAAAAAAATGATTGTGGTTATGAATTTTATCTTAAAAACAAGGTTATCCCACTTGCGTCCATATCAATAATGGAGAGCGAAGTGGTCGTGAATGAATACCCTGGCAATTGATGGTTTTTCTATTCCTAACTTGTCTAGTTGTCGCCATTGGTGGCCTCATTTTTGGGTACAACATCTCATGGATTCTATTTACATCATGAGTCATCTTCCATATTCCATGTATATTTTAATATAATAATGACATCTTTAATTGCAAGGAAAAGCATCATTTATAATATGCAATTTGTGAAATCATTTTAATTTGCCATGCATAGTTATTTTTTTCTTTCATGATTTTTTATGTAAAAATTTTAATGTCTATTATAAATTATGATTAATTTAATTATATGTGTACAAAATTTTTATATAACCTTAAGACTAAAAACTCCCTTTATATTGCCACAAATGTTCCAGCTTTCAATAATATTAATAAAAATTAAAAAATCATCAAGAAAGTAATCAGTAATTATATTATATTAGCATTAAATCAAACCTCTTGCATTTTAAATTTGGTAGACTTATTTGTACATAATAAACAATTTATTAGATAAATAATAATAATTATTTATTTCTAAGTGTTCAGAAGGCAAAACGGTTGATTCCTATGAGAAATTATTCTGTGCGGAGTCCGGGCGTAGCTCTATATCCAGACTCCAATTAAATCTTGACACGTGGAGTGGACATGTGGATATTCAATTGGATTTCATTTTTATTTGTCTTCTAAGCCTGACCGACTAGACCAGACACACAATTTTTTATTGGAAGAGCGGTTTAGGGTAGGCGCTCCATTTTAAGAAAAAATCCACGAAAGCTCCCAAAATCAAATATTTAGGACTTTTAATACCTGCTGAGAAAGAAAAAAAAGAGAAATAGTGGATGAAGATTGAGGAGAACGTTGCATTATTCGTGGAGATGGCATGCTCTCAGAATGTGAAGGCCGAAAGGAGGCATGCAAACATTCAAGAGTTGAAAGTTAATTTGGTTGGAGCTGCTGCAAGTTTCAACTTATTGACAAATTTCTACTTCATCCCAAGTTGTTATAAGGGTTTCCTAAGTTTTATAATTTTTTACATGGGCTACACTGCATGGATAGAATGCCAATGCAAAAATAAAGTTGTATATAAAAATCACATCAATGCTCAATACAAGCGCATACAAGTGCAGTAAATAAGAAGTGATAAGCAGTAAAAGCATAGTGATACGTAATAAAAATTGCGTATTATTGCACTTTCAGGCATTGGGTGAAAAAAATTAGGGTTTAGGCTTTCATTGTGTTTTCACTATGCATTTGTTACAGCGCTTTCACTGTGTATTTGCTGCTACTCATTACTAACGCGCTTTAACTATATTTTCACTATGCTTTTGTAGTGATTTTACTACATAATGTGCATTTGCTACTGCACATTTGCTACAGTGCTTTCACTGTGCTTTCACATCGCATTACTACTACGCTTTAATTGTGCTTTCACTACACTTTTGATGCACTTTCACTGCCTTTTAACTACACTTTTATCATTCATTCACTGCGCATTTACCACTACGCTTTCACATCGCATTGCTACTGTGCTTTTGCGATGCTTTAACTACATTTTCATTGAGTTTCACTACGCTTTTGATGCGTTTCCACTGCACTTTTGTTGTGCTTTCATTGCGCTATCACTGTGCTTTTGATATGCTTTCATTATATTTTCAATGTGCTTTTAATGCACTTTCACTATGCATTCACTGCACTTTCACTATACTTTTTTTGCGCTTTCACTGTGCTTTACTTTGTATTATATCTTATGTATAAAGATTAGAAAGAAATATACGATGCTTATTATAGTTATGCCCATAATTGATTTTAGTGTGTATAAGGATCATCACAGTTATTAGCCAAATTCCAAAAAGATAAAATCTAAGGACTTTATGTATTCAAAATATGGTTTCAAGAAGATAGTTGATCTGAATTCTTAAACGAAATATTAAAAATCAAATACCAGAATGGGTTGTCCATCTTTGGTTAGATTTGAAATTGATGAAGTTAGATATTAGAATGTGAAAAAAGTTATTAAAGCCCACAATCATGAATTGGCTAGCTTAGAAGACCGACACCTCATAAGATCATGTTGGAATATTGATGATGAGAAAGCTTCAATTATGAAATCAATTACAAAAGCCGGGATAAGAATAGTTGATGCATTCTCCTATCTTGCAGATGAAGTTGAAGGTTGGATTCTTTAAGAGGGATGCATACAACTTTATTTAGAATGAGAAAAGTGCAAAGATTAAATTTGGTGATACTAATTCTTTGATTCTATTATTTAAAAGATCATCAAGTTGATGACAACATATTCACATGGGATGTCCAAATTGATAAATTTGATAGATTATTAAAAAAATTTGGGTTAATAAGATGGGTAGGATAGATTATGACTGTTTTGGAGATATGATAATTTTTTATACTAGCAATAGACTAAATAAATATAATTTAGTTTGTGCACCATTTATCTGTGTTAATAATCATTGGCAGAATATTTTGCTAGGGGTGATCTTTTTATCAGAGGAAATAATTGAATCATTTATATGATTATTTAGAATATTTATACGAATAATAGGTGATAAATATCCAATAATAATTTTTACTGATCGGGACCAGGCAATGACTAGGGTCATAGAAGTTGCATTACCACACACTCGTCATAGACTGTGCCAAAAGGGTTTCATCAAAAGTCGGGTACTTCAATAGCAACAACAAAGTCAGAGGGCTCTTCTATAAGTTTTTGAACAAGTGTGGCTCTAAGGAGTTTGAAAAAATATGGGCCAAAATGATCATGGAAGGGAACCTCCATAACCATGATTGGTTGGAGGATCTTTATAGGATAAGGAATACGTGATCAACAACATTCAATAAAGACTATTTTAGCATTGGCATTCTATCTACATAGCATAGCTAGTATACTAATAATGTATATCATAACATTTTAAAGCTTATAAGTTCTATAATTGATTATTTTCTAAGCTCATAAAAGGTGATGAGGACTTGACACCGGAATGAATAGGATGAAGATTACAAATACAGCCAATTTGAAATAGTACCTTTAATAAAAAATAGCTCAATATTAAAATAAGCTGTTCGATTTTACTCAAGAAAATTATATTCATTTTTTGAAGAAGAATTTTTATAAGGTGTGGGTGAAATGAGTATAGACTTTGTCTCAAGTAATTCTTTGAAGTTTTTAATCAAATATACAGAGAATAATGACCAATCTAATTCTTGGATTGTTGATTTTGATGAAATAAAAGGTAGTATGACACGCACTTGTAGAAAGTTTGAGACGATGGATGTATTGTATTCTCACTGTATGAGAGTTTAAGACAGATGGATATTATGAAAATTCCTGAGAAGTATCTAATACTGTGATGGTCAATAAAAGCTTGAAAATATATATATTCATGCCACATAAGCATAAGTATATGAAAGAATAATTTTGAAGTTGATAGTGGATTCATATTAAAAAATCATGCCAGTAGATTTACATATTAAGTTAGCACACAAGCGAAAATATAGAGACTGAGCATTATGTATTGGCTGCAATAAAGGATATGACTGAAAATATAGACTTAATTTTTAATGATAAGATAAAAATCATAAATTTGTTGAAAATATATAGGGTGGCATTATAAATTTGAAAGATCCACCAAAGTATAAGACTAAAAGCATCTCTAATGCAAGACTGAAGGCCCACTGGAAAAAGAAAAAGAATAAGCTTAAGAGTAAGATTTAATATCCTGATAATTTATTTTTTATTATATATTATAAGATAATATATATTTTGCTAAGCTTAATTTTTTTAACAGAGACATATGAGATGAAGAAAAAAATAGCAGAAATGAATAATCCTTCAACACAGATGAATATCTCATGCATGATTGAATGCTTCAGTGAGAAATTTATAAACAGGGCAGCAACCAGACAACAAGGGCCTGAGTACCCCATAATGATGATGGATATCATTACTTCAGAGATGCAATTATAATAAATTTTAATTGTAATGACTAATGATTATTATTTAAATTAAAAATAAAACTTTGTGTTAAATTCAATATTTTTATTAAATTTATTGTAATAAAATTATTATTTTTACTTTAGTTTAAACTAGTAACATTTTTACATTATGTATTAAATGTGTAAGAAATTTTTTTTTGATAATATAATTTAATACACTTTAACTGTAGTTAACTAAGCTTTCATTGCGCTTTAACTGTACTTTTACTGTGCTTTTGATGCATTTTCATTACACTTTCACTTCGCTTTTTTTACATAATCAGTGGTTTCGACTATCATTAACTTTAATTTTTAAATTTTTTTAGTTCAGATCATTTTATTATAAGTATTTTTACTATGAATTAAATCTGTAAGAAAAATTTTCTAAAAAATAATAACACAATGTGTAATTTACTGTGCATTTATTGCGCTTTCACTGTACTTTTATTGTGTATTATATTGTTTCAACTACGTCAACTTTAATTTTTAAAACTAGATTGCATAGTTTCAAAATCTTTATTATAATCATTTTTTTATTTAGATCATGTTGTTATAAGTGCTTTCACTATCAATTAAATTTGTAAGAAAATTTTTTTAAAAAATGACACAATATAGTGTAATTTATTGTATTTTTATGTGCTTTCACTGTACTTTTGCTGTACTTCTAATGCGCTTTCACTGGGCTTTGGCAGCATTATTAATGATTTTGACTATCGTCAACTTTAATTTTTAAAACTAGATTGCTTAGTTTGAAAATTTCTATCACAATCAAATTTTTTTAGTTCATATCATATTACTATAATTATCTTCACTATAAATTAAATTTGTAAGAAAATTTTTCTAGAAAATAATAATATAATATCTAATTCACTGCACTTTTGATGCTTTTTTACTGTGCTTTTGCTATGTAATCAATGGTTTCGACTATTGTCAACTTTAATTTTTAATTTTTTTAGTTCAGATCATTTTACTATAAGTGTTAATTTCACTATGAATTAAATTTGTAAAAAAAAAATTTATGAA
This sequence comes from Dendrobium chrysotoxum, assembly GCA_019925795.1. Taxonomy (NCBI): domain Eukaryota; kingdom Viridiplantae; phylum Streptophyta; class Magnoliopsida; order Asparagales; family Orchidaceae; genus Dendrobium; species Dendrobium chrysotoxum. The sequence continues at coordinate 6,264,161 of CM034300.1, read as the reverse complement.
ATGATAATATAATATGTAATTTAACTGCGCTTTCACTATTATTTAGCTGTGTTTTAACTGTACTTTCATTGTGCATTTACTATATTAAAAAAGAAATGTAGTATTAAAAAAGGAATGTAGTATTATAAATAAAAAGGAATGCAGTATTAAAAAATACATTATTATTTTATGAAAAACTACAAGCAAATAAATATAATTAAAAAATTAATCAAAGAATATAATATAAAATAAATCACCGATAATACAAAATGTACAAAAATAAATTTATTTTTTCATTGAAAGAAAAAGAGCATATGCGAATTTGACCCTAAATTTTGTCATTTCATCTTGTCGTTTTTTATGTTCTACTCAGTCCACTTTTCCTTGATGAATAACTTTTTTTCATATATTTGTAAATGAATATTCCACAGTTAACACTATTTATCTTGCTTCGAATTCCACAGACACTATGGATATTCTATTTTGTTATATTAGTTTTAAAAGATCCTTTTGTGTCCTCATATATATTTTTTATCTAAAGAAAATAAAAAACAAATATTAGTTCACTAGCCGTATCGAGAAAGAATTAACATACTATGTATGTTACTCTTACTTACGACTACTAGAAGAATTTGCTTGTGTAGTGGATTGGGTAAGGAATCATAAAATTATCAAACTTTCTTCTTCAGCCTGCCTACAAGAAGGGTCTAGTCCTTATTGTGGATGATTGGTTGAATTAAAAGACAGCTTTTCTTCACCAAACCCTAATTGATATGTTGGACGTATAATTTGGCAGGCCATCTATATGGTTGTTATCCAACTATTTATCTGTAACTAGGTCATCAAGGTTAGCCCTCGATATCATAATGTTATCAGAAGAATAAATAATGTTAGTCCTGCAAATAAAAAAATACATAATGATATAAAAAAGTGCATCTAAAGAATAGTTAAAGCGCAATAAAAGCACAGTGAGAGCATAGTGAAGCGCATTGATAGTGCAATGAAATCGCAATGAAAGCGCATTAAAAGAATCAACAAAAGCTTAGTAACATTAATTAAAGGATTAAGAGCAACTGAAACTTACCTGTCAGCATACTTTTTAAAGCAATCATTCATAAACAATTACTTTTCTTTACTTAGGAAATCCCTGCCAACATATTCAATTGTGTCATTTGCAGGTTGAGCAATAATTTTAAATGAATTAATAAAAATTATATCAGTTGAGGGAGCTGCGAGGGCTGGGAGGGCTTTCTATATAATTTGGGACTTTGTGCTCTTCTTCTCATCTCTTTTTCTTTTTCTTTGTTGTATAGTTGGGGGGCCTTGCTGTACAGTTGGGGGGCTTGCTATACAGAAGAGGGGGCTTGCTGTGCAGTTTGGGGGCTTGTTGTATAGATGGGTGGGCTGGAGGGGCAATTGTGGGGGCTTTTTATATAGATTTGGGGGGGGGGGGGGGGGGGGGGGTTGGGGGCTTTATGTATATATGGGTAAGATGAGGATGAGGATGAAGGAGTTTTCTCTAGATCAAATTTATATTGGGCTATATAGTGGATGATTTTGTATTCAAGAGAATCGACCTTTACTTCAAGTCAATCAAGCCTGGTGCCCAAACTCATTTCAATTCTATTACAAATGTTTTTGAGTGCACCAAGCATTCAGATTTTTTGCTTCCTCCTGAGTAACATCCTGAAGGTCATAAGAAATCTGCATATAAATTATATTAATATTAACAAATCTCTAATATTAGGGGAATTAATTGAAATGAGTTCTAGAACAAATATTCATACATACCTGCATTTCCTTTAAGGTAGCAAATAAATGATTAACCTTATTTGTAGAAAAAAAAAATTCTGTATTGCCCCATCTAACAAAACGTGGTCTTAAATCAGGATACTTAGGGGCATTTAGTGAAAAGTGATCCAGGAATTATCTGCATAAGACCACGTAAAATAATATTAGCTAATGAATTAAGAATTAGAATTAGACTTAAATGATTTTAGCACTCATAAATAAGAGAGATACAAAATCATTTATGTACTAAGTGGCTTTTCCATTGCAAACTTGGTGGCAATTTTATTAAACTAATGAACAAAAAATTATCTGATGCTCCCGACCCAATTAATCGATGAGAACTCATCTACATTACTTACTATAGATAACAACCTTCTTGAGATTTTTAGATTATTGAGGGAAAAAAATAAATTAAAAATAAAAAATATTATAAAAGTTTTAAAGATAGATGCTTTCGGTCAGTTGATCTGTTTATTTCCATCATTTCACTTTTAATATCAGTTTATAAGACTCCTGTAAGTGGCTCGCTCTGCCATATGATCTCAACGCCTTTGTTGGGCAAACCTGTGAGTAGAGCCATCTAATCATATGTGAATTTTAGCAAATGACCTTTGATAATGAAGCATTGGTGAGAGATATCCCAGAAGTTCAGCAGCTCGTATATCAGAGGTACATTTTGTTGGAATCGTGGGAACTTCAGAAACTGATAGATGTTCAAAGTCTTCAATGTGTCATCATCATCTTTGTGAATTACTTTGACAAATGAGTCGCAAATAATTCGGATGGTTGAAACATAGCAACGATATATAATTGGACGAACATAAGGAGCCATCTACAAAAAATAAAGAAAAAACTCAGTGAATAAGAAGTAAAAGCAAAGTAATAGTAAAGTGCTGTGAAAGTGCAACAAAATCATAGTGAAAGCGCAATAAAGCATAGTGAAAGTGCGTTAATAAATGCACATTGAAAGCGCCCATAAAAAATGTACTCATATATTTTAAAGCTATACAACATAGTTTTAAAAATTGAAGTAGCGAAAGCACACTTAAAGCGCAGTTAAAATGAGGCTAAAATGAACAAAAATAACTTAGAAATTTTAAAGCTATGCAACATAGTTTTTAAAATTGAAGAACTCGGCACGGTATCCATACTTGTGAATATGCAGCAAAAGCACATCAAATTCTTGCACCTATTTTCACGTGGAGATGAGCTTTTGCACTAGAATGTCAAAATGATTACGCTTGTTTGTAGTGAAGCGTCTGAAATGTCGAACATGAGAGAAAGTGAGCAGTGAAATATTGGGATGAAAAGTAAATGAAAGAATAAAATGACCTAGTTCCGAGCTTTTAAACTACTGCGAATTTAAAATTTTTATCTATAGATCGGATTGAATTAGTTGGACTGACAATATATAAATAAAAAATAAAATCCATTTAAATATCCACTTATCCCCTCAATTTTCAAAATAATTTAATTCAAAAGTCCGGAGCTAAGTACCGACTGCGCACAAAATAATTTCTCGATTCCTACATACCTTTCCTCCCTCAACCAAAAACATACTGGAGCAAAAGTTAATCAGAGAGCAAGCTGCCCGAGAAATGGAGGCAGGATCTCAGGCAGAAAGATCTGGTCCTCCTTACTCGCTGCCTCCTTTCCGGTTGCAGAGCGAGGACATACTGTTTTGCATCGACATCGATGCCGAATCGTCGGTGGAGATGAAGGTCTCCGGTGCCAAGGGTCGCGCCATCACTCGCCTCGATTCAATCAAGCAGTCACTACTCCTTTTCGTCAACTCCAAGCTAACCATGAACTCCGACCACCGCTTTGCCTTTGCCGTCCTTGGCCAGTCAGTTTCATGGGTTCGTGACATTTTCCCATTTTCGTTGTTAAATCTATGTACAAGCAGTTTTGTGGTCTTCTTGTCTTGCGTAGTGGATTTTTTTCCATAAAGTTAACGATGATCGAGATTGTGGAATGGGGAGTTAGGGAGGGAAGTTTGTTATGAGTGCGATTGTGAGAAATGTCTTGAATGAGAATTGTCCATGAATAACAACAAACTATATTGAAAATACTGAGTGAAAAGAGAGCAATGAAATAGAGAGAAAAGATAGGATTCTACAGTGAACCTTTTAGATTGATGTAAAATAAGCTTGAGCTATAAAATTAGGTAAACCAAGTTCGCCATTTGGCCCCCTGTTTATAGATTTGTGTTGGGCTTGAGCAGTATTGGTTTGGCTACATACATGGTTATACAGAAAAAGAAGAAGAAGAAGAAAATAATACAAGAGGCGTGTAACTTAACTACGAGTAATCCGTCGAGCTAATAAGAATGGACAAACTTGGTGTGCATGAATAGATAAATAGCCAAATAGTTGACCAATAGTTTCTCATATGAAGGAAATCCACATTTCGAGTTGTTGAGGCCAACTTGATAGGTCGTACCCGCTTGCTTGGGATTATAGGTTGTAGTTGCTTGCTTGGGACAGATTCATTTGCAGACTTGGCAAGTTCCTTTTGATTTAGGTTAAGTAAATTGAGTTGATTTTATGTAAATTGGGTTTTCTGAATAATTGGATATATATTTACTTCCCTGATTCTCTTTTATCTTTGTACATTTATTGTGAAAAGGATAATATAGTATTTAAAAATATTATTCATTAATTATTTATATAACATAAATGTTTATTTAATGTTAGATAATTTTCAATCAATTTAATTTTGAATTTTAATATTGTCCTTTTGTCCATGTTGGCGGATACTTAGCCTATAAATATTAGATTGAGGTTTTTCATTCAAATATTTTTCTTCATTTTTCCTTCACCTCTTCTTGAGCTCCGCAATTCATTGTCCTTGTAAAGAATGGAAATTCTAAAGGATAAAATTAATATCTCGAAGAATGATATCATAGCGAGTTTGTTTGGAAAGCACAACAAAGAAGAAACTTCTTTTGAAAAGAAGAAAATAAAGAAGAGAACTAAAGATTGAGGGGGTGAAGCTGAAGGGTGAGATCTAAGAACTCACTGCTTCATCGAAGTTACTATTGAATCAGCATTTTTTTCACCTTCTGAGGGTTTCAAAAAATCTATTTTGCCAATGCCTTATTCTCCCACCTTTAAAGATGGAAATTGGGAGAGAATGTAAAATTAGAATTTTTTGAATTATATCTAGAATGGCGACTTCATGTAGTTTTTTTTTTCCTAGTGAGTGAGCTTTTTGGTGTGATACCAACTGCTGATCAAGCAAGCTATTAAGAGCAAAGTAGAGAAAGGATTGAAGTTGGCCAAACAGTCATTTTATCTGGGATGGTTATTGCTTAGCCGACAACTAAGATGGTTGTGGTTGAAGTCGCCCAAAGACCTATCAAAGTAGCTGCAGTCGAAGGTGTTTATGCACTTACTGAGTAACAAGCTATTGGAGTGCTGAGTACTTAAGTTACCAAAAGACTACTGAAAGTATGATTTCTTCAACTCCTTGGATAAAATTTTATCTTGACTTTCTCAAGAAATCTTCTTTAACTTTTATAAATGATATCCTTCATCTTCTAGCCTATCTCTTCATCTATTAAGCCTTGTCGGTTGCAGAGAAAGATCCCAGGATGCTTTCAAATCTAGTTAGTCTGATTCCAAGTACTTTAAGGAAAATACTTTGGCTGAGTACTAAAACAGGGAAGATCACACTTCTAATTTGAAGGAGTGTTCCCAAGATAATCATAGTTCGATTTCTAATACAAAGAGAATAGTTTGAAGTGGCTCTTTTGAAGAGTGTTGAATGAAGTAGGCCGATTAAATTCGTCCATTTCTGCCATGAAAGGGGAGTATCAAAATGTAGAAGTTTGACTTTATCAAATAAATTTTTGTGATGGAATTATATTTTGCTGAAGCTGCTAAATCTTTTTGCCAAGAAGTTGTTGCTCTCAAAGTTGAGGTTGCTGCTAGTCCAAGATACATGGAATATATAAAGTTTGATTAATTCTTGACTGGCGGCAAGTTCATGCTAAAGCGACTTATTGATAGCAGAAAAAGAGAAGTTGCCTTTGATTCTTCTTTGTTGTTTTTCTTCAGTTCTTTTTAATCTTTTGAAGAGTCGACTTCAAGTTACCCCAATATAAAGTTTGAATGATGAATTATAATTTTCATTTCATGAAATCCATATTTAGTCTTCTCGATGAGCTGATATATTGATATGACTAACTTTGATTTTCTTATTTTTAATGTACAAAAATAATGATTGTGAATATGAAAGAATCTAAAATTCAAATTCCAGGATTTAAAAAGATGCGTGTTAAATGTTGTGTGACATTGTCTTGATATTATTGTCTTTTGAATTTGTAAATAGAACCAATCCCTGAATTAGAAATATTTACTCTTTCAGTCTTTTGTATTGTTGAGCCCTCTGCAATTTTCTTTTCTTCCTTATCCTTTTGTGTTTGCTTTTCTACAATGGTTGTTTTCAAGAAGAGCGATAAGGCATTCCTTCTTTGTTTACTTTCATCTCCATCAAAAAATGTCAAAGGCCGCATGCATTTGATTCGTTTGAAGTACTTTTTTGATGATTCTTATCAAGTCCAACTGACTGAGAAATGCAAATTCCTGAACACCATAGTTAAGAATGGATTTGTTGCTACCACATCAATCTGGGTTCCTCTTTGCTGTGAGTTAGTGGATATCATGAATTTTTTGGAATCATCCTCGCAAATAATGCCAAATTCATTTGCAAGTATAATGACCTTAGTATTTTATATGTGAAAGAAGAAAATATGTTATTCGATTATTCTCTTTCATCGTATCTTCTCCATCAAAGTTTCAAGGATGGATTTTTTTTTTTTAATTTTCTTCAAATTACATTTGGATGGTCGGCCTAGAGAACAAAATAAATATGTAGAACATTAGATTTTGTTTTGTGAAGTCAGCAAAAAAGTGGTCAATTTCTGTCAAGCGGCTGGCCTTCACATCATACCAATCTCACCTACTCTTGGGAAAGGACGAGTATACATGCTTCACTTGGATGAAGGTTCTCAATTTGAAGGTGGAGTCATATATTGACTATAATGTTTTGGAGCGCCTTCTAGCTTGTAAATCTTATTTCCTTTTCTTTCTTTTTCATTTTGAGGATTGATATAGGAGTTCTCCGATTCTATCTTTTATTATTACTTTTATCTCTTTAGGTTTTACTGATGAAGTCATTCCTCTAAAGCTGAAAGTTGGCCAATTTTTTGGAGGGAGTTGGTGACTATTGTTCTCAAAATCAAGTTGAAATCTTCTATGCCACCTTGAATTTGTAGGGAAGCATGATAGGAAGTGGATGCACTTTTCACAAAAATCAGCGGATGAAACAAGAAAAATTAGGAAGAAGAATCCCCCAAAATAATTTTTATTGAAAGAACTATAAAGAGAAATGCAAGATACAATTGGATCTTCAATTGGAGAGGAAGATCTAGCTCTCCCAAATCCCTAGCCGTCGGCTAGAGCCCAAATAACCTAAGATAAACTAAATTCAACAAACTCCCAAAACATAATCTGAAATCACCTCATAGTTAGCTTTAAATAGGCTCCCATAATTCCCTCCCAAATCAGCCCCCTTTCTCTAAATAAATCCCTCTCAGATTTGAATTCAAATTAGATTTATTTCCCTAATTAATTCCCTCTCAATTGTAATTAAAAGTTTCTCAATTCATCCTCCTTTTTTCTAAATAATTCCCTGTTAGATTTTGAATTTAAATTAGATCTCGTACCCTAAAAAATTTTCTCCCAATTATAATTAAATTTTTTTTTAAATGATTCCCCTTTGATTAAGAACCTTCCTAAATTGTTCCCTCTTGATTAGGAAACTTCCTAATTCCCTCCCAATCAAATCGGCCTGTCCATTCTCCCCTTCCAAAGTGCCACCTTGTCCTCAAGATGGAACAAAGGAAACTGCTGTTGAAGCATTGGACTAATAGCACTAGACTGAAAAATAGGCTGTCACTAGGTCGAATGATCCCTGCCTCTAGCATCTCCCTGATCAATCTCTCCATCTCATCCTCCTGGAGTTAGGGAGAATGGTATGGACGAACATTGATATGTGAGACTCCATCCTTCCAAATGATAACATGCTCGTGTTCCCGCAGAGGAAGCAACCCATGAACTGGCTGGAACACCACTCGATATTTCTGTAGGAGTGGTTGAACCATGTCTGGTGCTTCTCCCCATCTTCTTTTCCTTCCAAACTCTGCATCTCCACCAAAAATCTTACTCTATCATTTCTCCTCCTTGGAAATGGTTTCAAAGATGGCATCTCCTCTTCTTACCCCAAAATTTTCAGCTCCTGATTCTCCCTCAGTATCCCTATATTAGGGTTTCTCCCATTTTCTTGTCTGGTAAACGATGCTCTCACCTCCGATGCTGTCGGTTTGGTTTGGTCCTCAAGCAGCTTCTTTATCATCTCCTCCATGATGGCAAATTTCTCATCGATCTTCTCATGGATGGCTAAAAATTATTTTTCGAAATCTGAAATCTTTTCAACAAAATCATATTTCAATTGTTCGATCTCCATTTTCAACACTTCTACCTTTCTTCGCACATAGGTACCTAGATCTAGGCTTGATACCAATTTGATTTGAAGTGGATGCACTTTTCACAAAAATCAGCAGATGAAACACGAAAAATTGGGAAGAAGAACGCCCCAAAATAATTTTTATTGAAAGAACTATAAAGAGAAATGCAAGATACAATTGGATCTTCAATTGGAGAGGAAGATCCAGCTCTCCCAAATCCCTAGCCGCCGGCTAGAGCCAAATAACCTAAGAATAAACTAAATCCAGCAAACTCCCAAAACTCTCAAAACATAATATGAAATCACCCCATAGTTAGCCTTAAACAGGCTCCCATAATTCTCTCCCAAATCAGCCCCTTTCTCTAAATAAATCCCTCTCAGATTTGAATTCAAATTAAATTTATTTCTCTAATTAATTCCCTCCCAATTGTAATTAAAACTTTCCTAAACAATCCCCCCTTTCTCCTCCTTTTCTCTAAATAATTTTCTCTTAGATTTGAATTCAAATTAGATTTTTTGCCCTAAAAAATTCCCTCCCAATTGTAATTAAAAATTTTCCTAAACAATTCCCCTTTGATTAACCTTCTTAAATAGTTCCCTCTTAGTTAGGAAACTTTCTAATTCACTCCCAATCAAATTGGCCGGTCCATCAGAGTATTATCATATCTAAATTATTACATGGGCTAATTAATTATAATACTATTATTATTTTTGTAATGCCTCATTATTGAGGATATTCTTTTTTATTATAATTTTCCTTTTCTTATGCTTATATACATGATATATGCTTGTGCCAGGAAGACGGTTCGATAAAGATGCAGTCGTTTACTGCTCTCTCTTTCTTCTCATATTGTTTTTTTTTAACCTTCCAACAAAAAGGGGATTTAAGCAATTGCTGTGCTTCTATCGGAAGGTTATATTACATAAAGTTTTTGTTTCATGTATAGTAAGATAACTTTCTTAAAATTACCAAATTTAAACTACATTGCTTGAGACTTGTGTTCACTTTCTGACATGTAAATCGCACAATTTTTGGCTCCACAGCTTCGGAAGGACTTCAGCAATGAAGTTGGTGCTGCAATGGGAGCAGTCCAATCCCTTACTGCAGCAGCCTCATCATATGGATCTGCAGATCTCACTCAGCTTTTTAGAATTGCAACCCAAGAAGCAAAGAACTCTCGTGCACAGGGTCGTCTTCTTAGAGTGGCAAGTTTCTTTACAGAATTTATTCTTCTAATATTTTTTCAACTGGCACTTGTTGTGCTCCAACTTTTTTGTTATACTAGTGTGTAGCCGTTTAGTATGATTGCGTGCAATTTTTTGTTTCACGCTAGCAATTTCTGTTTTCAGCCTTGAGGTTTTCTTCCTTGTTGTGGCTTCTGTTCTGTAGCATGTACTCCTAATATCAAATCTATTGGCTGCTTTGATATTCTAAAATTAGTTTTTTTTATTGGTAAGTCTAACTAGAACATTATCTTGATAGGTTTATCTGGTATATCTAAAACCTTGTTTTGAACTTTTTGGTTCTAAGGAATCATCTTTTTCCTATGGCCAATTCATTCTCATGTTAAACATTATAGCTTGTTTGTTTGAGGCTTAAGTTAAATTAAGCTAAGCTTTTTAAGAGGGGTTGAGCCATTTGGTTTGTGAAAAGGCTAAAGCTGAGAAACGCTAATTGGTTTCAATTTAGCTTTTGTTTTAATTAACATGTCATCATCATAAATTATCAATGAATATATGTGTGCCAATTTACTAGTTGGTTAATTAATTATGATTATGCTCTCGATGATATTTTTTTTAATTTAATAAAATCTCTAACATCTCCCCTTACTAATTGACATTTACCCCATTCACAAGCATTGCGAGCACTTCATATAAATTATTAAACAAACTTGATAAAATAAATATGAAATCTAGCACATTGCTCCCTCAACCACGTCCAATAAGCAAAGAACAATAAATAAATTAAATTATGCTACATAATTCCAACTCACATTCAACATCAATTATAGAATATGATTACATAAACTTGTAGAACCAAAATCCTAGTATGAAGGAGGTAAAATAACCAAACAATGCAATTATTATGAAAGTTGTCGGGATTCATCTTGATTTAGTCTCACTCGTATTTGCTCAATAGCGTTGTCTTACAATTTCTGGTGATGAGACCATAGAAGATGCATTGCTTCTGTTATGTGCGTAACACTTCCGCGTGGAAGCCAACGGTCTGGCTCATACCGGACAAACCAAGGAGAGCGAAAACCAGCCAACAGGGAAGGGATTTCGGTCCCTCTTGTGGGGCCCAGGGATTAATTCAAAAGGAGGAGGAGGCGGCTAGGAGGAAAATTTTAAATTGGGAGGGCTGTTTTTGTATTTGTTTTATATTGTATGCATTAAGTAGTTTTGTTTACCCTAGGATTAGGGTTTTTATGTTTTGGTTGATTTCAGAATTTTTTAGGTTGAGAGGGCTCTAGCCGACAGCTAGGGATTTAGGAGAGTCGGATATTCCTCTCCAATTGAAGATCCAATTGTATCTTGTCTTTCTTTCATAAATCTTTTAATAAAAAAGTGTTCTTGCGTGTTCTTCAACCTATTTTGCTTGTGGCAATTTTCTGGTTTGCTGAAATTAAATTTCAGCCATATTTTCCCCAAATCTTTGCATCAACTTCCTATCAAATTGGTATTAGAGCAAGGTGAATGTCAGCAAAGAAGATGGATGCGTTGGAAGGCGGGAAGGAACAAATCAAGGCCGAAATGGAAGAAAGATATTCTGGCGTGGAAGGAAGGCTCTCATCCATGAAAAACTGTTTTGAAAACTTGAATGATATGATGAAGAAGATGCTCGAGATGTGGTTGAAAGCCTCACCAGCGGATCTTAGGGCTGAACCAAAGGGAAACGAAATAGGAAGACAATGATGAAGTGGAAACTGTTTACCCTCAAGGATCACCATGGGGGGCTTTGATGGTTGGTTGATCGAGGTTTCTAGAAGAAAGGGCAGTAAGAAGGGGTGGCAGAACCTTTTGGGTGACCACCCAGGTAGGGTGGGAGGTGGACCAGGGGAGGTAGTGGTTGGGTTGAACCATGGGGGGTAAATTAGCCAAGGGGAATGGAGGAAGGGAGAGAATCACACCATCACTATATGGGGGGAACTGACGGAGGGAGAAGCCATTGGTGTATGGATGTGAGATTAAGGAGGTTGAAAATGCTGGTTTTTGAAGGAGAAGATGCTCAGGGTTGGGTGTATTGGGTGGAATATTACTTTGCTAACAATGGGCTGATAGAAGGGGAGAAACTCATGGTGGCAGGGCTATGTTTGAAGGGAAAAAGCCCTAGATTGGTTTCAATGGAGGGAGGCTATGTATTCGATCTATTCATAGGGTGAATTTAAGGGTTGTTTGTTAGAACATTTCCGAGCCATTCAGAAAGGAGACCTCCACGAGCAATTTTACGCTTTAAATCAGGAGGGGACGGTCATGGAGTATTCGGAGAGAGTTAAGCTGTTGTTGGGTCGAGGAAGTTTTGGAAGGGAATTTCATGAAAGGCCTTATGAAAGACATACGAGCAGAGCTCAGCTTGTTGAGACCTAGAGGGCTGAGGGAGACAATAGAGCTAGATCAGAGGGTGGAAGAAAAATATTAGAGGGAGAAGCCCGGCCGGAGCAACACCATGGGAGGAGTTTACAGGAGTACCTCTATAACCTTGGCACCGAGTATCCATATTGTGTTGTTCTAGAGGGAAGAGCCGAAGGGAAAGGACACTTGAGTTTGTCTTAAAGGCAATTTCAAGCGCATCACAGACGCAGAGGTGCATGATAGGTGGGCAAAAGGGTTATGCTTTAGATGTGATGGGAGATTTGCACCGGAACATAGATGCAAGGATCGAGCCCTTTAGGTCTTGATGGTCTGTTTGAGGGAGTGGAGAGTGGGAACGAGTTGGAGGAGGTAGTAGAGGAAACAACACATTTACATTTAAACATGGTAAAGGTTTCCTTGAACTCTGTGGTGTGATTTACTCCAAATCAAACTATGAAGGTGAGGGGGCAAATTGGAGAACAATCAGTGGTGGTTTTGGTGGACAATGGGGCTACATATAACTTCATCTTGAATCTGGTTGTGGATCGATTGAGGTTGCAATTGGTGGAGACGAAAGGATGTGGGGTGATGATGGGGTCGAGTAAGATAGAGAGGAGTCAGGGGATATGTAAGGGAGTGGTGATGACCTTGCGGGATATTTAGATGGTGGAAAACTTCCTTCCCCTGGACTTGGGAAGTATGTGATTCTAGAGATGAAGTTGTTACATGCCATGGGGGAAATGAAGGTGGAATGGAAATCTCTGACCATGGAGGTTTAGATAGAGAGAAATAAGGTAGTGCTATGAGGGGATGCTAGCTTATGCAAAATCATGCTGTCATTAAAACCGTGCTCAAGACAATACAAGGAGCAGGCTTGGGGCATTTGGTGGAGTTATAGAGTATAGAGGGGGTCCAGGAGCAGGAGACAGGGGAAATCTAATTGGGGTCCAACAGATTCTCAAAACCATGGTCAATGCGATACAATGAGCAGGGTTGTGCTACTTGGTGGAGCTGCAGAGCCTAGAGAAGGTCTGAGATTCAGGGCCGACCAGGTGGCCCCCCTTAGAGACAAGGTGTTCCTCTATCATTTATGGAAGGAGCTGTTCCGTTCATAGGGGATAATATTAAAGAGGAGCACAACATACCATCCCTGGACAGATGGGCTGAAGGAGGTGGTTAACATAAGTTTGAAGTTTCTACTGGAGCAGAGGATGATGATTGAGGAGCATCATGGATGGTTATCAAGTTACTTGGATATGACTTCGAGATCCCGTATCACCCAGGATTGAAAAATAAGACTGCAAATGCATTATCGAGAAAGATGAACGAGCCAATGTTGATAGATCTATCAGTACCTATGCGCCGAGGGGAAACAACAACGCAGAAGGTACTAATCAAGTGGAAGGATTTGCAGGAGTACAAAGCCACATGGGAGCCATACGAGATAGTCAGGAGACAGTTCTCATTCTTCCACCTTTAGGACACGGTGCATATTTGAGAGGGGGGGGGGGTAAGTATTGTTACGTGCGTAACAATTCCGTGTAGAAACCAGCAATCTGGCTTAAACCAGACAGACTAGGGAGTGCGGGAGCTAGCTGGCAGGGGAGGGATTTTGATCCCTCTTGTGGGGCCCAAGGGTTAATTTTAAAGGAGGAGCGGTCGGCTAGGAGGGAAAATTAAAATTGGGCGGCTATTTTGGTGTTTGTTTTATATTGTATGCTTTAAGTAGTTATGTTTACCACTTTATCCTAGGGTTAGGGTTATGCTATGTTTTGATTGATTTCAGAATTTTTTAGGTTGAGAGGGCTCTAGTTGGCGGCTAGGGATTTGGGAGAGCCAGATCTTTGATACGACAACAGGAGGCGGGGGCGGGCTAGGCCAACTCAGCCGACTAGTCTAGTAGAAGCCTAACCAGCAAGGGGCGGGGGCGGAACCTGGAGCAGGAACCAAGGGCTTTTTAAGCCCCCCTTGTGGGGCCCAGCAAAGTTATGATTCAATATGTTAGGAGGAGGAATAAGGAGGGAATTATTGAAGGAAAGAATTCTAATTTTGAATTGAAATAAGAGAGAAATTAATTAAGGAAATGGGGCTTTTTGGGAGGGAATTTGGAGAGCTTAATTAGGGCTAGTTATGTTGTTATTGGGCATTATGTATGTTTTAAGTTTTTCTACATTTGTTCTTTTCTTTGAGGGCTTCCTAATGACGTCTAGGTTGTTTGGGAGAGCCGATCTATCTCTCTAATCGTAGATCACCCAATCCCAAATCAGCCATTGTTTCCAGTATTCCTGCAGTTTTCTACTGTTTCTTTCGCTGTTTTCACTTCCAAGGCATATCAATCTTCCTCTCCAATTGAAGATTCAACTGTATCTTGTCTTTATTTCATAAATCTTTCAATAAAAAAGTATTCTTGCGTGTTCTTCATCCTATTTTGCTTCTGGCAATTTTCTGGTTTGCTGAAATTTAATTTCAGCCACATTTTTTTCAAAGTTCTGCATCCACTTCCTATCAGTTTCTTCGTATCTTCGAACTGACACAAAAATAAGTTCCCTTGTAGCCATTTACTTGAAGCTTGCATTCCTTCCAGGTCGCATAGACCCAGGTTGTCACCTAATGAAAACTATTAACCACGAATACCTGCAAAATGTCACCAGAAAAAAAGAAAATTGTAAAAACTTGTTTTTGTTCCGTTATTGCAAATCCAAGGTGTAAATAAGGCTGATATATCATTACAATATGGAATGATACACAATAATTAGTTGCAACATTGAGCAGTTAAGGATTAAACAATTACATGAATTTGAAAATATAACAAAAAAAGTAGAGTCCAAGCCGCCATTAAAGTTTGAATGATTAATAATTAAGATGCAACATCGACAAGTCCAACCAAGCATAACACATGAATTTGATATCATAACATGGAGTGCAACACACAACCTAATAACTATCCACCTGTTGAATATCACAAGTCCAATTAAAATTGCACAATATACATTAGAGTAAGTTTATGAAATATAAATTTGGTTTAGTCTAATGCAACTTATGGGAATCATCACTATTAATTGATATTTATAGTTTCTCTCCTAGGTTTGGTTGACTTCTTGTTGCATCTTGACATGGATTCTCCACCTATGGGATTCTTCTCAATTCCATTTCATGACATAGTAGACATTGATATATTGAAATACTTGTCTTCACTGTTATAACATGCAATATAATTTTGTGTAAGATTGCACATGCTAGAAGTATGTTAGACAGTTATTAATCAACAATCATTTTGTTTATGTTAAAATTGTTAATCATTCCTTCTATATATCGAAGGGAACTCCACAAACTATTGTAATTATGTAGGATGTTGCTTAAATATTTCTTGAGGATTTGAGTGTCAGAGTTGTTTATCAGATTGGTAGTTGCTCAAGTCGTATCTATAACCTCAATAAGGAGCAAAGTGATTCGTGCTCACATAACCTGAATCCAACAAAATATATTTCCCATGAAGAACACTAAACACACTAGATTTAATAGACCACGTAAGAACACAAATATCCACAATTAATCCTTCCCACTCCAATGCTATTTATAAAAATAATCGATCAAATTACACAACAATAATCACATTTTGAGAGGCAAACCTCTTGCAATTGTGGTACCTATTTTTTCCAACTAAAAATCATAAGAACATGTGTATGATTGATTACTCCAAAGGCATTCTTGATGTAAGAGTATTGATTGTTATGAATGAGCATATGATTAGGAAGATCACCCATTGGAAGTTATATGTAAGCATAAGGCTGACAATCACTTGCATGACTCTATTAATGACCTTACTAATTGTCTCCAATGAATGTTGGAAAACTCATAAATTTGAAGGCATGCTTGTCTATTCCCAGCCCCCTTCATGGCGACTCCGGCTTGCTCATTCGCTTATATTGTTTGGATGTCAGATTAAAGTTCCCATGTAACTAGAAGTTTAGATAATTGTATAAATGCCTCCATTGGAATCCAAAAACATTGGTTTGCTTGAGTTGAATGCCTCACAAGTACATCATTGACATGTCAACTTCTTAAATATGGTTTATTGTTTATTGGTCTTGAAAATTCCCTCCTTGTAAGAAACTCATCACTACGAAGTAAATTAATTTCATCATCTATGGGATCATCTCCTCGTAACTCGTTTAGCAATTTCATGATTACATCTTTAGAGTTGAAGGTTGAGGAACTCATTTGAAAAAAAATTGTCTATCATAAAAAAATAACTTACTACCACGCCTCTTAAAAATAACAATACATCATAGGAAAAAAAGATGTTATAAAAAGAAAGTAATATGAAAAAGGTTGAATGTGGTACTCATCATAATTTATTCTAGCTTGCAAAGGATCTAACAAGAAGTTGATAATAAGCCATTAAATGCCATATGGTAGATTTAATTATGATACAACATTTTCAATTCAAGAAAACTTCCCTTGAAAGTGAGGGTTGTGAGGCACAAGGATATCAATCCACTCTCTCATATGATCTTCGGGTTGACATTCATAATGATTTTGACACCTGATTATTCGATATAGCATCAACTAAGGTTATGCAATGTCTGAAGCTTTGCAATGCATTTCTCGATGGTGTATCCAATGGCCTTAGATGCTCGTTCACAGCTATGGCATTTCAGCTTGAGGTACTCGACTTGCTACTATTGCTTTGGTTAATCGCATTTGTAAATGTTCATATGTTCATACATGTTAAAATAAAAACTATTGGTAAAATCATCAAGATGAACTTCCTTAATGTTTAGGTAGTCAACCTTTTGGGTTCCAGGTTATAAAATCTCTATGTTGAGTGTTTCTTCCATGATTTCATGTTAGCACAACTTCATCAATTCTTCAAGCAGTCTTAAGGGGTATTTAAGTAAAGCGGTTACGTCTTGTTGCTTCTAAAAAAATGTAACTCACTAAATCAATTAAAATATTCTTTTTTTTTTTGGTGTAATCTAATGAACACTTACAGTCATAAGCAATTATACCATAATAATAAATTCATCCAAAACTTCATCACTGGTGTTTGGAATATGTCACTCACAGTCCCAACCCCAACCACTCTTATTTACTAGTTGATATAGCTTTCTAAAAAGCTTTTTTTTTAAAATCGTGTCTTGAGCAATTTCTTACGGTTGTCCAATTCACTTCTCTACTTGATTGGCTCCAAGATTTCAGGTATGTTGTGTAGGTTTACCCCTCAGCATAACAAGATGTCCTTCAAGCAACAAGTCAACCACAATTAAAATATCCTTTTTTGGCTATAATCTATCCAACACTTATGATCATAAGCAATTATACCATAATAAGTTTGTAGAAAACTTCATCACTGGTGACTGGAATATGTCATTCATAGTCCCAACCCCAACCACTCTTGTTCACAAGTTTATATAGCTTCCTAAAAAGTTTAATTGTATTTTGAACGACTGCTTATCTTTCCCAATTCACGTCTCTACTTGATTGATTCTAAGATTTCCGTTATGTTGTGTAGGATTAGCCCTTAGCATAACAAGATGTCGTTTAAGCGATATGTCAACCAAAATTTTGTCTGATAACAACGTCCAATTAGATGCTCTGGTTTGTCTTCTCCTTTTGCTTGCCCTTCTTTTGACTATGATCAACATCAGATTCAAACTTTATCAGCTTAGAACTATGTCCGTGAAAATGTCCTAAACTCAACTACCTCCATGTCTATCAATTTTTCTATGTCGATGATTTAAGTCCCATAACCACGACTTACATTATTAGGACACATTTTGTTAACTTATTTTAGAACTTGCTCTGGTTGTTTGAGAGAAATTATATGCAAAGAAACTGAAACCAAGCAATAGAAGCACTCATATATTTCATTGATATCTCTATAATGTATTACTTCAGGGTAACTTCATTTGCAAAATGCATCACCTCTAACTATCATCATTGTAATGAAATATATTAATATGATTATCCAATATCTAGGCAACATATATGAGGACATCTCCGCAAATACGACGCTAAGGTTCGTAGAGAGAAAATATATGCAAATAAGCTGTCAACCCAAGAAATACAAGTACCGTATATTAATCACCTGTCAAGGGGACGAATACATATTTCATTGATGCCCTTATGAAGCATTACTTTAGGGTAACTTCATTTGTAAAAATGTACCGCCTCTAACCATCATCATAGCAAAGAAATAGTTCAAAATGATCATTGAATACCTCTAAGCAGCTGAACGCATGCAAAAATGCTTGGATTTCTCTCTTTGAATCTCAGTTAGTGTAGGAAATAAACTTGAGATTGAAGAACCTGAAAGAGATGAATTTGTTATACATGATAGACATCTTCCTCCAAAAGGCAATAAACAATAACAGTCATATGAGTGATAAAAGGTATACCACCATCATTTAAATAGAGTCACCAAATTCGAATTGAAGGAAGATGGCATCAACACAAGAGGCAAAAATATAAAAAATAACAAATCTTATGACGTTATCCATAAATAATTTGTGATGATGAGATATCATTTAGATAAACAGTAAAGACAAGTTATAAATGATTTGCAGCCTCCTTAATCTAACAAGTCACATGCCACCCACCTCCTTATTTTCAACTCAATAATCAATGATTTGCAGCCTCAATTATATAATCTAACCTTCAAATATATTAGTTATGCATCATCTAGCAATATGGAGTGTAAATAATATTTCCTTCATTTAATTGACTCCGTAATGTTGGATTTAGAATCTCTAATAACATAATTCATTTTAATTTGCTTGGTGCAATCCATAACTGCGTCCAAACATTGAATCACTTTGTAGAAAATTGCCAAAATAATCAACACAACATATCTTAAATTAGGACAATTAGTCTAATCATCAAGTTTGTGTCATTTGATGCATCATGTATTGAAAAAAGCCACAGATCTAAGAACATATGCTATTGTTAGGATATCTGAGAAGATATGCTTTTTGAAAGAAACCTATATTTGAGAACATGTGCCAATATTTGTACTAGATGCAGAGCAAATTGAAGAGGTGGACACTCATTCAAAATAGGGTCCACTAAGTGGACAGAAGGACATCAAAAGGAAGTTGAAGAAATTACCGCAATGAGAGACAAAGTTTTTCATTGGCACAATAAGGTGGAAGAATAGAATGATTATTGAGGTGTTCCAATAACACAGTGGATGTTGAGGGAAATCGTGAGGAAGGAGAAATCAGTCAAAGAAGAAGAATAGATAAGCAAGTAGAGAACCCCACAGGTAGGGTTGCTGTGAGCTTAGCTTCAGATACACTTTGGAACACTCACAGGGCAAAAGCGGTGTTTTAGGCATGGATTAAGTCAGAGATGGGTTTTATGCCGTTTGGTGCTTATGCCTATCTCCAATTGAAAAACTCATTTCCACTCCAAAATATAGTAACACTCCAAAATGCAGTAACTAATCTCCAACTGAACTCCATTTCTTAACACAAAAAAAGAATATTCTGTGTATATTCTTTCTCATCTTTTTTATTTATTTATTTTAATCATATTTTTATATTTATTAATTTTTCAAATTAGACTTATTTATAATTTTTGTTGAAAAAAATAAATCTTACTTGGTAAAATTAATTAATTAATTAATTAATTATATAAAAATATCAATTTTAAAAAATGAATAACCTAATTTAAATTAATTAATTACATAAAAGAATATATTAAATTTTAAAAAAAATGCATTTATAAATTAATAATAAAGAACCTTGGTGATTGCATCGCACTGTTCACCTCGCGAAATTGCTGCGGGGTTTTGCGTTCAATTGGAGCTGGCGGCGGACGGCATACGCGTGTAACGCGCTAGGTTGGAGATGGCCTTAGGCTGCTTAAGCGCCAACAAATTAGCCTCTTTATGTTTAAAAAATGATATCTCGATGACTCATAAGTGATATTAAAAGTATATGGTGCTTATTATTTCAAGTACTGCTTGGTTGCAGATAATTAGCAACCGAAAGAAGAAACTTAACCCCTTTCACGAAAGAAGAAACTTAACCTGGACCTGCTGGTTTAGGTCATTATATAGCATTACTAGTTTGGTTCCTGAAACTGCAAGATTTGAATTGTTTAAGGTTCCATATATTTGGTAATCAGATTGCCCTTGCTAATTGGTTGGCATATAGATAACAATGCATGTAGTTGAGAAGTCACCCATCTTGAAACTAAACTGTTAGTTTTTTGTTGTACTTTCTTTAGGTTCTTCTTTGTGTAGCCTTGTATTGCCATTAGTGTCTGTAAATAATTGTATAAGGCTGTAATAGTGGGGACTCCCAAGAACAAACCAATAAAGATTAGATTTGCATGCTCCCATTCTCCCTCCTCATTTCCCCTCTCCCTCTCTCCCTCTCATCCAAGAAAGAGCAAGAAGAGAGCTCTTCCTCCAAGAAGTTTCCCAACAAAGTGGTATTAGAGCCTGATGAAGACGATCACGGGGAAGAAGGAAGGTGTTCTTGGGATCAACAAGAGAAGGCAGCCGGGTTGTCGGAGACGCGCGTCAGAGAAGGTGTGTGGGCCGAAGAGGAAGTGACCGTGCGGGTGTTTGGTTGGAGCGGAGCACGCGGGTTGACAGTGTGATTTCGCGCCGGAGCAGTGGCTGGGTTTGTGGGCTGAGTTCCGTGTGCGGGATGTTCCCACGAGTGTTGAGAGGTCGGAGCAATGGGTGAGGTAGAGCGGCCTTGTTCGGACGGTAGAATGGATGAAGGTTGTTCGTGATTTGCATGGAACCGGGGAGTTGGATCACAGTAGGCAGGCCTTAGGCCGGCAGGATTGCGGACTGAGGCTATGGGCTACAATGTGCAAAGGCGTTGGTTGGAGGGCAACGAGACAGTTGCGCGGGCAAGGCCTGGACGCGTGAGCACGGAGCAGAGGCGGGGCTTGAGCGCACGGGCTGGAGGCGCTGGGCTCGAGCTCGGGCAAAGCAGGAGGCAGGCAGCTCGGGTGTCGTATGTGCGGGAGATCGCAGGCGGGTTGGGATGATTGAAGGTGAGGAGGGGGAGAGAGAAAGAAGGTAGGAGGAGAAACATACGGGCTTCTGGTAGGAGATATGGGATGTCGGATGTGAAGCCGCTTGTGGAGCTTTTTGAGGGGTCAATTACCTCGACAAGATCGTGTTTAGAGAAGTCAGTGAAGTTCAGCAGAAGTGCACTTATATGGCTTCGTTGGATCGGAAGCACGGTCATGCATAGGTGAGTGGAGGCTTGGGTCGGACCTGGACGGGCGGCTGTCGCTCGTGGTTTCTTGGTTGGCACAAGGCACGGGTGAGCAAGGCGGCCGGGGTGGGGTTAGAGGCTCACTGAACAGGCGCTGCATAGGGCACGAGCGTGCGGATCACGGAAGGAATAGAGACGGGTGCAAGTGCGCGTGGTTTAGAACCGGCAGGAGCGCGAGCTGGGGCCGTGGATCGTAACGCGCAATGGAGGCTAGGCGCGAGCGGGATTGTGCTTATCTTGGCGGGCTTGCTCGTGGAGTTCATGCGGGGAGCCGGTTGGATCGCAGCAGGTGCGGGTTCGTTCGAACTGGTGGAGGAGAGTAGCAACTAGGTTGCTGGGCTGATTTCTATACACAATAGATTGTAGTTCGAGCAAACAGGTGGAAGAAGAAGAAGCAACTGGCGGGGAAGGCTTTTCTTGGTTGTTCCTTGCGAATAACAAGTGGAGGAGAAGCATGTGACCGTCTGGTGGAGGCTTTTTTGGCTATTCTTTGTGGACAGCAAGTATTTTCTCAGTTTTTTAAAATCTTAACCAAGGTGGAGATTGTTAGTTTTTTGTCCAGATTTTTATGTTAGTTTTCAGTTGTACTTTCTTTAGGTTCTTCTTTGTGTAGCCTTGTATTGTCATTGGTGTTTATAATTAGGTGTATAAGGATGTAATAGTGGGGAATCCCAAAATAGAACAAATAAATAAAGATTAGATTTGTGTGCTCCCACTCTCCCTCCAACCTCTTCATTCTCCCTCTCTCCCAAGAACTCTTCTTCCTTCAAGAAATTCATAACATAGACATAGACTCTCAAAGGTAATCCCTCGATTAACAATTAGAATAGTCATTATCAAGATCCCTCACACATACTCATATTATAGGGCTAGTCAGAGAAGCTTTCATAATTTCAATGATGCCACAATCGAGGAGTTAGAAGATAAAAAGGTTCGGAGGAGAGTTTACTTTCTTCAAGCTTCTAACTTCGCTCTAATGTTCTTTAGGTTCCGGGTGATGATCGTCTATGGGTGCGCTTTGAAGCAAACACTCATTGTAGTCGACAAGAGATTAAAGTGTTCGGAGGATTTGAATGTGGCTAGGCGAGGGAGGTGGATTCCCGTCTTCCTTCCTCAAGAGAAAGAACAAGTTATGACGAACATTTTAGGAGGAAGGAGTGAGGATATTGCCGGCCATCCAAGGGAGGGAAGAAGAATGACTTGTAATTTCAGATTTTGTGGATATATGGTAGCGGAGACAACAATTAGGAAATCAAAAGTTAGTTTCAACAATTAGCAAAATCTGGAATTAATTTGGGATGGATTGATTGGAGAGAATTAATTGGAAGGAGCAAAAGGGGAAGGAGGGGAGAGAGGGAGGCGGCGGCTAGGGTGAGTGGGGGAGTTGACTTAGGGAATTGAGAGGCTTGCCAAACATAGAATATTATTTAAGGAAAGAGGGATTATGGCAAATCTCTATTTAATTTAAATTGGCATGATTGGGATGAGGGCTTTTCTAAGATAATTCATCTTATTTTAGAAAAGGAATTTCAAATTCAAATAAATTAAAATATGAATTTAAAACCTTCCTAATTTAAGAGGCGTCAAATATGGAAATGATCAATTTCTTGATTTGAAATTTGGGAATGAGGAAAAACTTTCCTAAGATACTTCATCTTATTTTAGGAAAGGAATTTCAAATTCAAATAAATTAAAATCTGAATTTAAAACCTTCTTAATTTAAGATGCTTCGAATATGGAAATGATCAATTTCTTGATTTGAAATTTTGGGGCAAGGGAAAGGGTGGTGCCCGGCGGCTTTAGGGATGGAAGAGGCCAGCGGCTAGGGTAGGGGAGGTCCGGCAGTTAGACAACGAAAGGGGGGGGGGGGAGGGGGGGGGCAAGCGAATTTGAGGTGGAGATGATGAACCACGAGTCCGGACGCTTCATGCAGTTGATGGGTAGTGCTTTGCCCTCACAACGGGACTTTTGATTCTCACAAGAACTCATAACTCTCCAAGAAAACAAAGTGCAGAAATTTTCTTTTCATTATAATCACCGTCCTCTCCAAAGAGGAGGAGAGGCCTATAAATAGCCAAAATACAATGATATGTCTAATGACAAAAGTTCCCCCTGGGGTCACATAAACCAACTCCCTCAAGTGAGGGTAAAAATAGAAAAGATATATAAATAAATCAAATACAACTAAAAGCTCAAAAATAAAGTGGTCCAATCATTGTCGTAGATCTCCGGCCCCTTCTTTGATAAACTTTACACGATCGGATGTCCTCATCACAAGTTCTTCTTGGTTTCACAATCCACCCTCTCTCCCTTATTTTAACTGCTAATGAGTAATAACAACAGAATCCCTGCAAATATTATTTCAGCTCCGGCGGGTAATTATCTTTGGAATGATAAACTTTGCTGTCATTCTTTTATGGTCTGCAACCATATGGATATAAGCATAAATGAATTTGGCGACAACTTACCAAGGAGAAAAAGATGAAAAGGAAAAGGGTATTTCTTACTTGGATTTTTTTTGAAGGGTTGTAAAGTGTTGGTTCAAAACCTTCACAGCATGTGTGTAAGAATATAGTGAGGTTGAAATGTTGATAGTGACGCCCTTGAAGAAGAATGACTGGAATGGAACGAGACTTGGTGGAAGGTGACTTCACATCTCATTTTAATTAGTCAAGGTATTTTAAAGTAGACCAGTTTGTACATATTTGAAATAATGAAATTGGTCGTACTGGAGAATACTAAGGGCCGCCAGTTTAAATACCATATGCCTATCATTTTCATTTTGATGGGTACTTTTGTGTGGATAGTGATTATTGGGAAGAAGCTTTGAAATAGTATGTAGATGTTCGCAGAATTAGCTGAGGGAATGAGTTATATCTTTACTGCACCATGCTTACTGCGGAGAATATTTTTCCAAAACCAATTAGCTATGATTCTTTGCTTAGACTTGCCAAGCCGACACCATATGAAGAAAAGTGCTTTAAAAATCTAATCATATTTGAAAGGAAAAGCCAAAAATATCTGTCCATTTATGTATTTTCTTCTTAATTTTCCTCCTCCATCGTGCATTAAACATTTTTTAGGTTTTTTTTTTCTGTCAGTTAGCTTACTTGCCAGTTAATTTCAAGTGCACTGCTATCTTTCATCTTTCTTCCACCACAACTCCATACCTGTCGCTATTAAATATTTTGTTCGCTGTGCATTGAGAAACGAAAATCTCAATCGGTCATCCCATTTGGACACACATCTGTGAGTTTCATTGTAATCTTGATATGCGTATCGAAAGGAAGTTGAGCAATAGTACTTCATCATTGTCAGCTCTGTTATTAATGTTCTGAAGTTAAGCAAACATATTTCTCCTTTTTCGAATAATCTAGCTGAAGACAAGAAAAATCTAGTATTATAAGACCGGCTGGCATCATTTATATTCTCCCTTTGAGCCGCCTTTCGGCAGTAAGTTTCATCATATCATTCTATTATGAAGGAATTAGCCATCTGGTCAAAGTTTTCTATGAAAACAGAGTTATTAGTGGTAAAAAGCTATCACTGAAGAGGCCCTTTAAATCAGAACTTTCCATATACATTTGTCTTTTCTATTTATTTTGTCTCTGTTTTATGCAGTGCATTAAGCATTTTAGTTTTTGTAATCACTGTGCTTGCTAGTTATTTCCCTGCACATGGCTATCTTGCTCTTTCATTCTCCACAAACCTGCAAATGTCGACTAGTAATTATTGAGTTTCACTGTGTTGGAAAAAATGTATTTCAACTAGCATAATCTAAAATGAAGTTCATGACAGCAAAACTCAATTTTATTATAGTGCTCCTCATTGAAAAAGCTCCTACATTAACCCCTGCTTGTAATGTAGACTGCAATGTATATTTCAACTTACTGCAACTTTTTACAAAGCCTTCTAGGAAATAAAGGCTTCATTTGGAATAGCTTTCTTATTGCTTCTTAAAGCAACTTTATAGCAAAAAAGTTTTAATTTTCGTACTAAAAAACTACGTTAAAAAGCAGGAAGAAAGCCGTCCCCGACGAAGCCTAAATCTCCATTCTAATGTTTTTAAAGTTAGATCCAGTTCAATATAAAAATCACCCCTTCTAGTAACTTAAAAAACTCTTTTTTCTTCTTGTTGTACATATAGCTCCATATCACGCTTCTATTACACTTCATTTCTTGCATTGTAAGACTAGCATCCATAAAACATTATTTATTCACTACTCATTGAAGAAGACAACACTATTAACATCAAGTTGGCCATGCTGGCTTCAGATACTCATCTACTGCAGATCATCGATTCTTCCACAGCATCAATGGCCAGTAAACCAAAAGGTCTTCACCTTGGATGTCCTATATCTCCATGACAAGCCAGGCCCTGAGAACTGCCCACAGAAGGTTTATGATGTACTGGTGGACGCCCTCGAGCATGTCAGCGAGTATGAAGGCTACATATTTGAGAGCGGACAAGGCCTATCTCGAGTACTTTTTCGCCAGATTTGCATCCTTCTCTCACACCCGCAGCAGCGATGTGCTCAAGATGACCTTGACATACCCAAGTCCCTTGAAAAGAAGTTGCCGCCGCCAACTGATCCTACAATTGCCGAAGAGAACATCTCCAGCACCATTCAGTAAGATTTTACTCTTTCATCCTATCTACGCCGTAGTATAATGAAATAATTAGAAACAGAACTTAGTTGTGGAAATGACATAGCCCTTGTTTGGTCAGCTCAGTATTTAAAAGTTATCTTTACATAGTAGCAGAAATTTGTTAGAAATGCTGTTGACTATATATATATATAAAAGTGGGAATAATTGTTGTTATGTATTAGGAAATTTATGATGATAGAGAGAATAATTTTATATAGTAGCTTTTCACGAAGATCAAATACCAATTGATAACAAAAAAAATGCAATAGAAATCAAAATTTTACATGAAAAATTTGCAAGGAAATATCATGGGTAGGGGTGTCAAAATGGGTTCTCATGCCGAGTTTGGGTCCAACAAGAAATTAACTTGGCTTCAACTCACCTGACTCGAACCCGAATTGATTTGGTAAACATGTTAGAAATATGGACCCAAACCTGACTCGACCCCACCCAACCCGATCAACCTGACCCCACCCCAACACGATCAACCCGACCCGACCTGCTGACGTGAGTGCGAGCAGGTGTATGCACGAGCAAAAGGGTGTGAATGTGCGATGTGAGAGCAAACGCGATGCACAGGCGAGCGACGGGGCGAG
This sequence comes from Dendrobium chrysotoxum, assembly GCA_019925795.1. Lineage (NCBI taxonomy): Eukaryota > Viridiplantae > Streptophyta > Magnoliopsida > Asparagales > Orchidaceae > Dendrobium > Dendrobium chrysotoxum. The sequence goes on along the minus strand of CM034300.1, from coordinate 6,237,793 downwards.
CTTGATGCATGACCGCTATGCTTGAGCACAGATGATGGGACGAGTGCGCGAGTTTGGACAACGGGCTGAGTGCATGCGCATGTATGATGAGACGAGCGCATGAGCATAAACGATCGGACGAGCGTGATGGAAGATGGGATGACGGGACGAATGTGTTTTTGGGAGACCGGATGTAAAAGACGGAATTATAAAATATATAATACATATTTGTATTCCTATAAATGTTAGGGAGAATGCTTGAGATGTAGTAATTGGGTGGTGTTAGTTATATGACAATGATCGGATGATAGTGGTTAGTTAACGGCAACCGAGTAATGATGGTTGAGTGACAATAGTCAGATGATGTTGAATAACAGTCGAGTGGCAATAGTTCAATGAAGATAACTAGGGGGTGGCTGTGATCGTCAACATCGAATGTTGAGTTAAGATCTAGAGTTATGTACTTATCAAAGCTCTCTCTAAGCTAAGTCTAGTTCTCCTTTATGTAGAGAATGAGAGTCCATTTTATAATATTTTAGGAGTGACACTTTGGAAAATTCAGTTAAAATTTCATTACACTCTATCGAATGACTTATGATAGCTTATAGTAAATTTTTTTTATTATAGACTATTCAATTAGCATTTAAGTGTCTTAATGATCTCAGAATAAAGTGATCTTATACTTCTTGGATTCATTACATTGAGTCGTTTTATTTAATTATACAACAACCATAATAACATCAAGCCTTTATACCATTATGTGGGGTTGATCTGATTTAACTATAAGCATGTAAAATTTGCAGATCATCTGATCCTTCAATCAATGTTTTGAAATGTTTAACGTTTCTTCAAATGTTTGACGAGCTCATGTGGGCTCAAGATGAAATCACCTTTGATGTCATAATTTGACAATTAAGTTTACTGAAATAATAGTTTAGATAATTTTAAATTTAATTCGGTAGAAAATTTCTTGAGACATCATTTTCCCATCCAATTTCAGATGTTAAACATTGTGTCGTCCAAAAATGTATACTTAGTAAAAAAAAATTGTTAGCATGAAATTTTTTACATTTTTTACTCAAATTTGATACTTCTTAGGCCTAAACAGAGCATCCAAAGGTGATTCTGAGCCACTTTGGATGATTGTAAGTAGATTTTTTTAGTAGTTATTGTCTTGAAAGACATGTCAACTCCATTGAATGATGAAATTATGAACGGGGGAGAATAATTTGGTTCATATTGTCAAAAATATTGACAAAAAACTTTGGAAATTAGCTCCAAGATAGTACATTTGTCAAGACAAACTCAGTGATACCAAGAACAATTGGCTTCGAGTTCAAATGAGTTTTAGGCTTCGTTTGGAACAACTTTCTTACTGCTTTTTAATACAGAAATTTTTAATTCAACAAATTTTTGAACTAAAAAGCTGATTTAGAAAACAATAAGAAAGCCGTCCCAAATGAAGTCTTAGGATTCGTTTGTGACAGCTTTTTTATTGCTTCTTAAAGCGACTTTCTAGTAAAATTAATTAATTTTTTAACTAAAAAGTCGCTTTAAGAAGCAGTAAGAAAGCCGTTCCAAACGAAGCCTTAGTCAAAAAATCATAAGCATAATTTGATACTTCTTGATGATATTTTAAAAGGTCAAATGTCATCTAAATTGTACGCGATGATAATCAAAATGAGCATTTTAATGAGCTAAATATGGCAATCTCAAAATTGCTCAATTATGAGTTCATCAGAGTAAAGATATCTAAGAAAATAACATGATCATTCTAGAAGTCCAAAGATACTGTTTATTTCCTTCGTTTTTTAAGATATTTAAGAAGGGTTGCTTCTCAGTTTTTCATAAAATATATAACAGTATATTTCTTATTGAGATTCTATGCATCCCAAGAAAAATAATTATTTTGATGATTTTGTGAAAAAGTTTAAAAAAATGTAATTTTATTAAAAAGGATCATATTTTATATTATTTTATAAAAACAATTAATTTTAGAGTATACATCATGATTATTTGAAATTCATTAATGTTTGTGATATTTCACCTTAGTATTATTAGAAAGAAAAAAAAAGTAAACTATATGATCTTTAACATAAAATATTTTTGCAAAAAGGAATTTTATTTACTATTTTAACATTTGTTTTTATATAAAAAGCTTTTCTATTTAGTTGGCATCCAACACAACTATTTGTAATTTATTATCTAAAAGACTTACAATATTAGTTAGCCTTGATTACAAAAATGATCTTTAAAATAAAATATTTTGAAATACAACACCATTATGTATGAAATTTTGAATGTGTTATCTATTGAAAGCAATATGAAATGACATTTTTGAATAATTAAGACTACGCAATTCTTTTATGAAAATCATTGTATTCTAAAAGTTATGATGACATACATCATGACATCATTCTTCACTCTATTTTATATGATGATGACAAGCATCCATACTAAATATATGTTATGATTTAATCATTTATGTGTAACATTTGAGTTTGAATGATGTCATATGAAAGAATGTAAAAAGTTATGATAGAACAAAGGCTTAAGAAAGTATAAGTTCTTTGAAATCATATTGCTCTTACTAAAAAAACATTGTTGGTGCTTAGTAATGTATAAATTTTGTGGTATAGCATAAAATATAACAACATTGATATTTCCATATCACTTTTTGATATACTTGACTCTACTCAAATTATGGCTTCATTTTTGAATAATTAACATTTTTGAATAATCAATTATGTAGTTCTATCAGATAACCTTCCCCCACCTCCTGTATGCTCCTCACCTTGGTTTTAAGTGATATCTTGACTTTAGTGAGCCCTGATCTCCCCTGATCACTACCCTTCTCCCTTCCACCATCAGCTCCATCGTTAATGCTCCCCAGTTAACCTTGGTATCCCCCAATATCTGCAACCACTTCATCCCCAGGATGACATTAGTGCTCCCTAACTCCAATGGGAGAAAATCCTCCCTCACCTGAACCCCCTGTATGGTCAACACTACTCCCCTATATATCCCTTGACCCGTCTCCACCTTCCATGTACCCATCACCACTCCATAACACCATGTATCCACCAATTTCACCCCCAATTGATCCAAGACCTGGTTGGAGATGAAATTATAGGTAACCCCACTATCAATCAACACCACCAACTCCATGTCTGATATTTCCCCCTTCACCTTCATGGTATAATTCGGAGTGAATCCTACCACTGAATTCAGGGAGACCTCCATCACGTCCAGATGCAGCTTGTCCTCCATCTCTCTATCTCCCATACTCTTACCTCTCTTCTCAGTTTCCTCCTCATCATAGACGATGAGAACCTGAAGAGTTTGATCCCTACACTTGTGCCCTGGAGTATAGTTCTCATCACATCTGAAGCATAGTCCCTTCGCCCTCTTCTCCTGCATCTCCCTCTCCATCAATCTTTTGACGTTCCCCCCACTTCCTCCTCCTGCTGGATTCTCCCTGGAAGTCTCATAAAATCCTCCTGTTGTAGGACCCTTGGGTGCTAAGTGGGTGGTCATCATCCTATAAGTGCCTCCTGAGCTACTGCTCCTGGCTCCCTTCTTTAGATTCTTCTGATTTTTCACCAGCTATGCCAACTTCATGGCCTCTCCTAAGTCACGAGGCACCATGACTTTCATCGCCGCTCTAATCTCAACCTTGAGCCCCTTCATGAAGTTTCCCTCAAATGCAGTCTCTGATAATCGCTCCACCTGACTGGCTAGGCGCTCGAACCGCTCACGATAGTCTGCCACTGATCCGTCCTGCACCAGTGCAAAAAATTTCTCATAGAAGTCCCCTTCCCCATTGGTTTGGAAACGTTCTAATAAATAGTCCTTGAATGCTCTCCAGCTCCGTATAGGTCTCCTTTGGTCCCTCCACTGGAACCACGATAATGCCTTCCCCTCCAAACATAGGCCTGTTGTTGTCAATTTCTCCTCATCCGTCAACCCATTAACGGCGAAGTACCTCTTCACCTTGTAGATCTATCCGTAAGCGTCATCCCCTTCAAAAATTGGCATCTTCAGCTTCCTCACTTTTGGCTCTCCCCCATTTCCTCGTATTCCTCCATACTTTCCCCTCTCCCAAGTGCTTTGCTCTCCCCATGTCACCCTATCTTCCTTTACATATCATCTTCAAACCCCTCTTCACTTTCTTCCCTCCTTTCTCCAAAATCAGCACCCCTCCTTCCATAATTGCCCTCTTTTTTCTCCCAACCAACCCCTCTTACTCCATGTTCCCTATTCCAACGTCTCTCTACATACATTCCTCATTTGTCCTCAATGATTTCTACATTGTCTTCCCTCTTACGAAAATTAAAATTCGTAGTTCTCCCCATTAGTCCCTTCACCTTCGATACCGCCGTTTGGATTTGATTTTCCGATAACTTCTTCACCATTAAATGAAAATCGAAAATTGTCTTCCACGGACGAAACCTTATCTTCTACGGAGGAGATTCGATCTTCCACCGTGGCTTTTATTTGACTCATTTCTCCTTCAAAACATTCTTCTAAAGCATGTACCTTCTTGGCCGCCATCAAAATTTCTGGATTTGGATCCGAAAATCTGCGAGAGTTTCTCCGGATGAATTTTCGCAACTAAAATTTCAAAAATTTAGCCCCTGATGATCCCAAGACTTGCTCTGATATCAATTTGATAGAAAACACTTTTAAATCTCAAGTATTTTCTATCAATCTTCGAAAAACAGCGAGAATTCTCCTCAAAAACCCACACAAAACCACGAAAACAGTAGATAATTTGAATTATTTGATAAAAGGAAACAAAAAATTCCAAGATACAATTGATCCTCTATTCGAGAGGAGGAACCATCTCTCCCAAATCTCTAGACGCCGCTAAAGCCCAAAAGAAATCTTATGAGATCGCAAATTCAGCCAATTTCAAAATGTCCTAACCCTAAGAAAACAAACTATTTAATGCATACAATCCAAAAGAAAATCCCTACACAGTCCCTACATTTGAATTTCCCTCCTAACTCTCTCTAAAATCCTTCCTAAACAACTCCATGGGATCTGGCAGCTTGCATGACTCGTACAGGAGAGGCAGAGAGTTCCGCCTCTTTTCACCCAGGTGGACCGGTCTAACATATTGCTACTCTACTGGAAAACTAATTTGATCAGCTTGCATGATAAGAGTGTAAACTTTATCCAGAAGCTGACTAGTACTGATTACGGCTTTCTATAAAGCTGCCCCAAATGAAGCCTAATCAGAGATTGTTTTATCAAATATCTAACATGTAAGATGTCATCAGCAAAATAAAACTAAGAAAAACAATAGCCAATGTCGTCAGCTGGATCGATGTTCATGTTCCACAGAATAGATATGTGAATTTGTATTGCAGCCATATAAAGGTTTCGTTTGAGATGGCCTTTTATTGCTATTTAAAACAGTTTTTTAGAATAAAAATTAAAATTTTTTAACTAAAAATTACTTTAAGAAACATTAAAAAAGCTGCCCCAAACGAAACCTAAGTGCGCACTTAATTATGATAAAATAGTAACATTGGAAAACAACCTGAACACAAAATAGCACCGTTGGACAACCCAGTACAGTTTTTGCTTAACATGGCACTGACCAATAGAACAAAACATAAATATTAACCGGTAAGAGTACTGTCAAAACCTAATGCTTATCGAAAAGAAAAATCCTCTATTTCCCAAAATACAACAAAATAAAGTCTAGAACAGAATACAAACCAAAACACACAGCAAAGTTGAGGAAGCACATTGATGATTAGATTTAGTCAACTTTGTGGCGAAGCTTTTGCCACTCCACTTTGGGCGGACTGAGCTGACGAAGGTGCTTCATAAGATCCGTGCGTGGCGTCACTCAAATATGAAGGCTGAGCATAAGCACCAGAATAAGATTCATTATATGACGACTGCTGCTGCTGCTGCTGCTGCTGCTGCTGAACATAAGACTGCCCATAGCCCGTTTGTTGAGCATATCCAGAAGCTGGTGAAGGCTGAGAATAACCCTGAACAGGCTGGCCATAAGTTTGTGTTGTCTGAGCATAAGCAGCCTGAGATGTGGTCACAGGCTGCTGACCTTGACCATAAGCTGCCTGAGCAAGAGATGGTTTCTGCCCCTGAGGAGATTGTCCATATCCAGGTTGGCCTGGCGAAGTTGCCTGCACGTATCCAGGCTGTGTAGCTGTTTGGCTTCCATACCCTGGCTGGGAACTGGGAGGCATACTATATCCAGGCTGTTGGGCACCATATCCTTGCTGGGCAGTAGAAGACTGACCTTGTGGTGGAGTTTGTTGAGTGTCCTGAGCTGAACCAGTAGCATTACTATAAGCAGATCCAGAACCATAAACTTGCTGAGCATATCCAGTCTGGGCGCCTGAAATAGGCTGAGTGTATCCAGCCTGAGGTCCTGGTTGAGCATAACTAGCCGCCTGTCCATAACCTTGCTGAAGCCCGGCAGCAGACTGGGAATAGGTTGAATCACCATATGATCCCGGGGCTGCATAAGTGGGAGGAATCTGGCTATAGTTGTAGCTGTTGCTATCTGTCAAAGCAGAAGATTCGCCAGTAGGCTGTTGCTGCTGCTGTGGCTGTTGCTGGTTATAGTAATCGTATCCAGTTACTTGGGCGGTTTGCTGGGCTGCTGGATTAGTTGATTGATCCCAACCAGTTGAAGTCGGAGGAAGATATCCACCATAAGGTTGTTGAGACATGTTATATTGAGGGGGTTGACCAGGATATGTTCCAGGTTGCATGTATCCGTAGCCAGGTTGCGGCATGGGTGGTGCTCCAGCTGGAGCCCAGCTCGTTGGGGGTCGAGGAGGACGATATCCTCCAGATGTTTGTGGATTCCTGGGGCGATTCTGCGAAGTCGATTTCATTGTATAAACCAATTGCTTCTTTTGAAAGTGAATGCAGGATGGATGAATGTAATGAAGATGTATTGCTAGATGAATGCAAGCACTAGAATAACAATGAAATGTCAACAGAAGAAAATTAAAAGTAAAATGTTAGTAATTGCAATTCCTAACTTCGGGCATTTTAAGCATATCCATTCAGAGAAGGTTAAAAAAACCCACTTACCACATTAGATGATAACTCCCAAGGTACAGCTGATGCCATCCTCTCCGAAGTCCTAAATTATGCAGACTAGTGGGGAAAAAACGACAGCCTAAACAAACATATCTAACAGAAAGAATATATTGCCACAGGCAACATGAAATTTATGCTTTCTCCAGTAAAATCATATCGCAGATATCTTCTTAATTGGAGAGCTGATTAATTAGAGTTCAGGAAAAAACGCAAGAGCAATATCATCTAACAACGGGAGGTTGGAGAACACATGGAAATGAATAAACAATTATAAAAGGACAACGACCACTATAAATTCTTGCTAGTTTTGAACCTCAGTATATGACAAATCTAGAGGTAATGATAGTATAAATAGGACATAAGAATCGAGTAAAAACAAATCTAAATTTTAATCCGCTACTAAATATCATAAAATTAAGAGTTCTGCTTGGGCTGTCATATTAATGTTCACCTGCATGAGTGAAAATCAAAAAAATTACATCGATAAAAACTAAAGCATGAAGAGGGTAAGCCATAAGTAACTAGCTTTACATTAATCTTGCCCTCCATACATTGTTCCCAGCTGCAGGAGGTGACAGAATAGAGCAGAATACTTAACGGGCATCAATAGCCTTTAAACATGTTAATAATATCTGTAAGCATCTAATGCAAAAGACTAATCCAGGAAACACATTGCTCGTTACTACATTAGAACGTATTATGAGCAACAGTCAGTTTATATGGAGTTCATGTAAACAAAAAAAAACCATCACGCATTAAAAAATTGTAACAAGTCTGTCAAAGGAGACAAATATAACCAATAATGGCTAATATTTATATTTCTCCAAAAAATTAAATAAGTAATATTGGTTGATATTAATATTTCTCCAAAAAAATTAAGGATGACACAATCAGGAAAAGTGCAGCATAACAAGGGTTAGAGAGACTAAGATTAAAATGGTCTCATTTAAAAAAAAAAGGGTTAGAGAGATCAACTAAATTCATAATACGCTAATTTTTAAGAAGGATCATCATTGGTGGATCATTAAGAGAAGAAAACGTCTTTGAAATCAAATTTACAAAGGATCAAAAACGTAAAACAAAAAAAAGATTTTCAAAGAAAACGGAATTCATAATTTGGTTTTCTAAGAAAACCAAGTTATGAATTGCATTTTCTACATAAAATCTAATTTAATATAATATTCAAACTTTTAATATAATAAAATTTAATATTTAAAATATTATTAAATATAACATATAGAAATAATAATTAATAGAAGAAATACCTAATAAAAATTAGAGAAGTAAATAATAAAATTAAAATAATTTAATATTTTTAATACAATATAATAAATATGTATAAATATAATATTTAATATTAGTTAACATGCAATATAATATAAAATATAGAAATAATTATCTTATTGATGTTATTTTTAAAATTTTATAATTTTAATCAATATTAGTAGACTAAATGTAACATTGAATTTAACATACATTTATATATATTGAATTTAACAAAACATTTTGATATATTGAGCATTTACAAAACTTCAATATATTGACGTAAAAATACATTTACATTTTAAATATTTTCATTCTTAAATCTAAATCCTCCTCCTCCTCCTCTATGGAGGACTTAGATTTAAGAATAAAAATATTTGAAATGAAAATGTATTTTAAATTTAATATATTAAAATTTTGTAAATGCTCAATATATGAAAATGTTTTGTTAAATTCAATTTATGATAATATATGTTAAATTCCCACATAGTGGGCCAAAGGCTTGATGTTGTTGTTATTGTTGTATATGTTAAATTCAATGTTACATTTAATCCACTAATATTAATTAAAATTTAAAATTATAAAATCTTTAAAATAACATCAATAAAATAAATATAATTATATTTTATATTATATTATATATTAACTAATATTAAATATTATACTATATTGTATTAAAAATAATAAATTATGTTAATTTTATTATTTATTTCTCTAACTTTTATTAGGTATTTATTCAATTAAATTTATTATTTTTATATGTTATATTTAATAATACTTTAAATATTAAATTTTATTATATTAAATTTTTTATTATTATATTAAATATTATAAAAAATATATTAAAATAAATTAGATTTTATGTGGAAAATGCAATTCAAAATTGGTTTTCATAGAAAACCAAATTCTGAATTGCGTTTTCTTGAAAATTCATATTTTGTTTTGCTAGTTTTATCATTTGTAAATTTACTTTCAAAGATATTTTCTTCTTTTAATGATGCACCGATGGTTCCTTTTTTTAAATTAGCCTTCACTATATTTTCAGTAAACCATAGCGCATGCAACAGCAACAAATGCAGAAAGCATCATAACATAATAACCGGAAAGAATTTACTTATGATAAGGAAAAAAATGACAAGATTTATAAACGAAATATGTGCCCGTTCAACGGTTTTCCAGAATTTTTAAGATATATTTAGATGGAAAATTAGAAAATTATGCTACAATGAAAAATGATTCCATAATTTCGTGCCTTTGGCAATGACCCTAAATCCTCAGGAAGGTAAGTTCGAATATAAACCAAGCAAATGCCATTAAGACATGTCTTAAATTATTTTCACAGAAAACATATCATGACAAGAAGTTTGACTTCTATTTACGTATAATAAAATCTGGATAGCAAAATAAAACAAAAACTCAAAATCAATTGCAGCGCAAATACAGCGTAGCTTAATAATCCCTAATAAAGAAAAGAACCGTCCTCTCAGATTAAACCCCATCATACTGCCACTAATATTATGGACTTCCTAAATGATGCAGTAGAGAATGTAACCAAGTCCCGGACAAAATTTATCATAGAAAGGTATAGAAAGCTAACTGCATCAAGTAATTGGACACTTCAGTTCACTATGAGGGAATAAAAATAGAATAAAATAGCATTTATATTTCATCAGAATTTATTTCCCAAGAAAAAGGTTGTTCAAAATGCATACATATCTTCTAACTCAGATCAGTTCTACAGTATTCCTTCATGGATCAATTAACATTTATCATGAGTAGCAGGTTCAAGATCATACCAGTGCCAAATAATAGAGGACAAGGGCATGCCTAGAACTTTACTCCATGTTGGGTTCACCAACACAAGCGCTCCCTACAACAATTCTCAGAAAATGATAATAAGCTCAAATGATAACAGTTATCTCTTGATAAGCCTTCCCCTAAAAATCATCTCATTACATCCATTTTATGAAATCCTAAATAAACCAACCAAAATGAGGTCACAAACTGGAAATCATATAGCATTCAAACTTGAAGAAAATACTCTAAAGATGGGACCATGTATTGGAACTCTAAGTCTGATAGGAAGAGAGGATACTTCTGATACGTTAGTTATTTCAACATAATTATAATGCTATTCCACGATATCTAAAGGATGATCTTTCCAGTATGATGGCAGTAACAATAAGCTGCCCAAAGATATTAAAATAATGTTAAATCAAGGTATGCCCCAAGTAAACTTTGAATTCTATTCTCCAAATAAGTAAATATGAAAGTATGACAAGGTAATTCCAAGTTAAAATGGTGAAGCAACTTCAGAAAATTTAATCATGCATCCTCACACGCAAGAAATATGATTGCAACATATTCATGTTTCCACATAGAAACAAATTTGCAACAATGCTCATTTCAAAGCAAAAATTAAATCAGTGATTCATGAAAATAATAATCCAAGTTCTAAGACTAAGAAGAAAACTTGGGCACAATTTCAGCAGCCACCAACCAAAATTGGCCTAAATAAGTGATCTTTTTTTTTTCAGCCCTCTAACCTAGAAACTTCCCATTGCCATGATATGCGCATGTTAAAGAAAAGAACGAAGTTTAAAAAAAAGGATGCAGAAGCATACAATGCACAAAAAACATTGAACATAAGCATATACAGATGTAGTCACAACGAAACTATTATTAAGAATATATTACCCATTTAGCCCAATATCACATTTATGCATAAATCAGAATGTGGAACAGTTCGAGAATCCTAAGAAAAAAGTTGACCGCATAAGCCATCCAAGCCTGATCATAAGCCCAAATGATGACCTCTTTGATTGCAATATAGTAGGGACCTAAAAAGTTTTATCAGCACCCAAGGAGGTGAAGTCCATTTCAATGGGGGAGAAAACATTAGTTCCACACCTTTGCTTTTGATCTAATTCACTACTTCACTCCAAAGTCACAAGAGCTTCTCTAGATTCACCATTCTTCAACTTTAGTTAACAAAATGATTCATTTCCAAGGAAAATAGGATTGAACAGCAATGGAAGTTCATAGCCAATAAAAAAGCATTTTACAAATAACTGATGAGCCTCCACAATAGCCAGCCAAACAAAACTATACAAATGACTATTGCAGATCAGGTTTCCACAAAAGTGAACATAAAATCAAAGAAGGAAATCTTTGCTACTATAAGAAAACATGAGAAATAAGTTAAACAAACCAAGTTTCACAACCTCAAAATGTTTCTGGTTAATATTTCAATTAATATCAACAAGAAATCAAGATTTACAAAACCCTATCAAAGGACAAGAATGCAAGTGTTATATGAAACGCTGAGTGATGAAATGCTTGAAATAGCAAACACAAGATAGAATGATCAAGTAAAAAATAAAAAAACAAATGCCTTCCAAGCAGTCAGAAGTGTAAAGTTTGATTGATTAAAAACAACCAAATAAACAAAACCTTGATAATAAACAGAAGACATAAGATTGGTGAATAACATTTCCCTTAAAAGATAAAAACAGTTTCTTCAGTTGCAATGGGAAGAAAGCTTAAATGCTTCGATACATCAGTAGCCTTTACGCAATAAATAAATAACAAAAATATTGTGAAAATAGAAAATTTATAATGCAAAACATCACATTAGATAGTACAGACAACTTATAATATTCATCTTAAGGATATGCAGGTTAGGAAGGAGGTTTGAAATATCTTTTCACCTATAAAAGAATGAAGATGTGAAAAGATTAAAAAAATCAGAATGTCATATGCTTGAACTGAAGTACAACATAAATCTCATGTATTCCTAAAAAAGAAAGTTTTATGTCGATGCTCAGATGGCGCTAGATGAAAAATAAATTGCACTAAAAAATCCATGGTAAAAATAATGTTGATCTAAGTTATATAAGTGACTAGCGTATTTAAATGGTGATCTCGCTCATGATAAAGTTCCAAGCTCATGCACACATGTGGGCACACATGTGGGCTGCCCCAATTGAGCAAATTAGGTTAACTTCAGTGTGCAACAACAAAGAAGAAAATCAAAATAAATGTAACACCATGGTGTTTTAACCATTATAGGTTATAGCAAAGTAAATCACATACAATGCAGATTATTACCTCAACCATGTTCTCCATCTGCAATGCAAGTGAAAACACAACCTTGAGAAACAGCTAAGAGCCTTGGCCCTTTTTGTGCATTACATAGTAATTAAAGTAGGCCATCCTCACTATTTAAAGGGTTAACGCAATGTGACTTCTATGTCATTGCTTGAAATTCAAGATCAAGGCTAAAGTGCAACATAAAGCCATTCATAAATAGCAAAAATCAATAAAATCACTGGCTTTGCCCTATGTTGTTTAATGATATTAAAAAATAACAAAGTAAAGTGCTACTTGCTCCTTCAATTTAATCATATTAACAAACAGCAATTAATGAGTAAAAGAGTTCAAATGATTTATTCAATTAATTCAATTTTCCATTAGCAAAAATGCAAAATATAAATTCACATCAAAAGAAATCTTAATTCCATTGACAAACCAACTTTGGGCCTTCCCCATACCTCACTAATAACATCATTAACCAATTGCTTTGCTAATTCAATCTGTTCATTTGTGCCATCTATATGTACAGTTCGTTCCATTGATGGATCACCTGGTGGCAGATGTAATGGTATCACCTGAAAAAGTTTAGATGAAAAATTACACATATAGGGTCAAAGATTAAAATCAACACAAAAATGCTTAAAGGATGCCGTTTGAATGAATTCACAAATTGTATCACTAGAAACCATCTGCAATGATAAAAAATGATTTGGACTTGTCTTTGGGCTTTTGCTTTCACAGAGAACTCAAACTGTCTATTAAACACGTTGTCATATAATATTCAGTAGCTATACAGCTACATTAGGGGAGGCCCCAGGAATCAAGCCACAAAATGTTTTTCACTTAAAATCATACGCAAGTCATTCATATAGAACTACAGAAATGAATTTTTATTTTCTCAGATCATGACATCAATTCATAAACAATCAAACAATCAAATTAGTTATGTTTTCTTTAAAATCTTGCTCTTAATCAAGATTTTGATATTCTCAATCCCACAACCTGCCGGTCGGGCATAGAAAGCTCTGTCCTAGCGTCAAAGGAAGCAACAGAAACACACTGTTTGGTATGTCTTTAGCTATCATTGCTCTTGGAATTATAAATGGAGTAGGTCAAAGTTTTGCTTACACTGGGTCTTCATTTCAATAATGCCCACCACAATATTTACCAAGAAAAAGAAATTTACGACTTGGAAAAAGATTAACAATGAAAAACATGAACAAACACCAACATTGACCGATCATAAAATTTCAATTCTATCCACCTATGGAGAAGTTAAGATTATCTTCATTCCTTGAAAATGTGTGTGCATTCCACAAATGTTGACTCAATAAGTTTGGCTAAGGCATGTTTAGTGTTTTCTGTGTCCTAAGTCAATAGGTTAAGGAAGGTTTTAATTAAAATTGAAGTTAAACTAATATTTCCCTATTAGTTATTAATTTAGCACTATCTTAGTAAACAGTAATATTTGGAGAGCTAATTGGCTCAATCTCAACAACTTTTAAAGCAAATAAGCTAAGCCTAAATAAATTTAGGCTTTTTAAATTAGCATAGTGATCTGACCAAAACCCAGCTTTTTGGCTGGCCCAAAAAAGTTCAAAAATACAAGTATACTCATGTATACGTATAGTACTATCCTCTCAGATAAATTTAATTTCTCACATTCCATTATCTGGTTCAACTAACAAGGCAAACTCATTTCACCAACTTAGTAGTTCTGTCTTAAGGTCACTCCCATCACAATGGAAAGCACCCTGCAACAGACCACTATCTAAATCAAACTTGTAATTAATTACTGCGGTCCTCTCCTTACATAATGTGGCATGGAAATGAGTTGCAATATAAATCATATGGTGTTACCAATGAGGCAGAGTACCGAAACCAATGAATCAAAAGGCATTAGTTGTTAAAATTTCCATAAATATCTAAGCGATAAGTACTTTGCTCCTCTGCCTCTCAAAATCAAAATCCTTCTATTGATCCCATCCAAAGTATCATAGAGCTAAGAGTTGACCTCATTAGTAAAATTTATGCACTTGTTGTTGGTAAGTTGCAATTTCTGGTAAATAAATGAATTGTCCTTCATCTTGCAGCTCTTAAATAGTTGGACTTACTTTCTATAAAGTTCCTGCTTAAGTAAAGCTCCAAACTTCTCTTTGAATCCTTCTTAGATACAAAACATCTCTTTTCAAATCTCAAGTTACATTCTGATGCTTCAAACAATTGTGATAACCAAAAAAGTATTCCTGACCTTTAGCTGACAGTCATGTTGAAGTTGGTGCACCAAGCATTAACTAGCCATATTTAAAAAGTTGGGAATGAGGCCAACAAATTGATGCCTATGATCATTCACCTCACTGAATAGACTGAAATGTGAACAACAACAACAACAAGCCTTTATCCGGGTCGGCTACATGAATCCTTTTTTTTTTTCCATTGTGCCCTGTTACGAGTCAAATTCTCATCTAAATCCATTTTCTTGCAACAGCTACAAGTTTCTTAAACCCAAAAAAGAAATAGCCACACAATTGCATATACACATTAAGGACTGTGAAGAATAGAGACAAAAAACACAGGTTAAATGTCTGATAAAAAACTAGAGTAGTTTGATGCCCCCTAGTACTAATGAGACTGTTGACTGCCCATACCTCTTGACTAAATATGATCATTTCCCGATCTAAACTAAGATGATCATCAATGAGTAATCAACAGACTCTGAGCATTTTTGGATCAATGTTTTAGTGAAGTCCTCGAAGAACAAGTTAAAATAAGTATAAGTGCATGAGATGGAAAAGAATTATTGAGTAAAATATTAGGAAATATTGTTGTATGGATGATCATAGAAGGTGGAAGTGTGAAACCACTCAATATGCTTGAAGTTACATTCACAAAACAAGGGAGAGTTTACCAATTACGCAACAAGCGAAGCAAATTTTGAAAGGTTACCAACAGAATTTAATTGGAATAAGTATGAAAGTATTCATAACTTTTTGTGAAGTATTCAACAGTTAGTATCACACCTCCAAACTGCTTACCCTACTGATAATCAAAATTTGCCTACCATTAAAAAGAAAGTAATGGTGGGGAAGAACTCTATCTATGAGTTTACAACAACAGAGAAAGCCTCCATGTGGCAGAAATTTGATAAGAATTAGATAAAACACAATCATTTTAATCACTGTTGACAATTATAGGACATTTATGCTCACTTTTCAGAAGAATCAACCTCATCTGATAACACAACAAAATTCAGTATTATTCCTGTTTTCAATGACCTCGTAACTTATTTAAGCTTTATGCAACCTTTTAAGTCAGACCATTACAATCTCTTTTCTTTCATAGTCTTTCTTCTTTAAGTGTATTTCTATATTTTATATAGAAACTCGATTTCATAATTGTGCAGCAGGATCATCCTTCATTTCCATAACTTTATTACTTCCATGAGGTTCAAGTCTACCAAAAATCTGAATGCTTCATTTGCAATTCTAAAATTGTACAAATGTAAACAGCTGGTGAGTTGATTGGGTTCGACGAGGCTCTATTAAGTTGATCAAGTTCAATCGAACACAATTGGGTTTGCTCCGACTCAACCCGAGTCGAGTTGACACAAAAATTGTTTCAACAACTGGTTGCAGAGTTTTCTTTAATGTTTTAATGTAATGTCCATTGGACAGGGTTCATTCAGCTTGAGCTCAATTGTATTCAGCTTGAACCATTTAATATCAAGTTCAACCTTGAGCTCAACTTGCGTTCAAGGTTGTGTACTTGTCAAACTCTAACCAGGTCCAAAAATAGCTTCTTGACTTAAACATACCGGCCTTCTTATTAAGCTTTTTTATTGCATGCTAAACATGAAGATATTATAACTAATTCAAACCTAAATCTAAAAATTGAGAATAAAATCTAACATAGCCAAATAAAAATTCCAAAAACTAAGTGCAGAAATTAAACGTGCTTTAATTTGGACATTAGGAACAAAATATTAAACAACATACACAGAGAAAGTCCATGATCGGTTTGTGACGAAAATAATTAAAATATAGATCAAATGGAAGATAACTAGTTATTCATATAAATGAGCATATTAAAAAAGAATGAAAACACTCATATAACATAGAAAATAAATGTTCTAACCTGGATGCGTGCCCCAGTCGTAGCTTGCATGTTTTTGATATTCTCACCGCCTTTGCCAATAATTAGACCAACCTTGACATTTGCAAAGTTTCAAATCACGTTAGATAAAGAAAAGGAAACAGGCATTCACCAACAATTATTACAATGATTACCAACCTTATTGTTTGGAACTTTCATTGAAAAATGCTCAGCACCTGTAGGTGTACTAGTAAACTTCCGGCCCGAAATAATGCCAGAACCACCAGCTGCAGCCTTCATAATTTATAGATAATAAGAAAAATGAACACCAACGAATTGGAGAATTACAACATTGATTTATACCAACCCCTACCTCTGCAAGTACTTCGTTAATCAATTGTTCAGCCTTGCTAATCTGCTCAGGAGTTCCAATAAGTTCTACAGGTCTAGTCTGTGAATGAGGGTCAGAATCCATATCTCTAGTTACTTGAATTCTGGCTCCAGAATGCACCTGAAGATATTTTATTGTCTCTCCACTTTTACCAATAATAACACCAACCTGTCAAAAAAAATCTAACAAGGATCAGTGCTGAAACTGACAGAACTTAACCCCACAAAAAAGGAAGTAGAAGAAGATGGGACTTATAGAAAGATTAATACCCTTCCATTAGGAATATCAATTCTCTTGTTTGATCCAGCATATCCATAAGAGGCAAAAGATGATGGTGTGGTCATCCCACCTTGCGATGGTGATGACTGTCCAAAAGGATTATGTGGTTGATCTGTGCACACGACACGAAAAGAATTTCAACAATGATTAGATCCAACGACACGGCAAAAAAATTGTTTTGACACATAGCACCAAACTTTATGCACATATATCAAGTAACTAAATAAAACCATTCAAGCAATCCGCTTGGTGTAATTGATGGAAAACTACTCAAGCAACTTCGAAGCAATCCAGACATAAAGAAAGCAAAGGATTCCGCCACATATCTAAGAACTTGAAGTCATGCATTGAAACATGAATATCAGTATACTGGTGCTTAGAACAAAATTACAAGCTCAGCAGAAATCGCAAAAATGTTCAACATAACCAAATATGAAAGAATATTATAAAAACATGATCTCGAACACAATATTAGTAGCAGCCAAACAGAAACATTATTCGTGTCAAACATCTCGATCTATAAGGACTGCTCCGGGTATAAAAACCCCAAAGCAGGTCAGAAGCCAGATAAAAGTAAACAAGAAGGTGAAGAAAAGATGCATACCAAAATCAAACCCCTTGTTGCTCGAATCATCAGCCCCAGCCCCGTTCTCAACTCTGGGCCTCTTCGCCTCGGCATCGCTGAAAATCCTTGCAGCGATCTCCTGCGCCCGCTGCTTGGCTAGCTGGATGCCATCGGGAGGGGGCGGAACGGTGTTGTAGGAAGGTGGGGCAGCGGCCTCCGAACGTGGGGAGACAATCGGTGCAGAGAAGCCGGTGGACCTGCGACCAGAAGCCAGAGCAGCGGGAGGAGGAGTGCCTTGGTCGTCGAACTTCCGTTTGTGGTCAGACCGGGAGGAATAATGAAGATCTTCCGCCATTGGTGGAGCCCGTGGATGTTCTCGCCACGGGTAGAGAAAGAGACAGGAATGGAGGAAGAGAGGAAGGGCCGCCGATGTACACGAAAACCCTAATAAACGCGGAAGCAAAGACGGCGGGAGTAGTTGGATGACCCCAGCATGAGAAGATATTTGCGTCTTTTTCGCATTTAAGCCCTTTTGTCAACCAAAATTAGAGGACAAGACGGGCTTAGCACACAAGTGAGGCGGCGGTATTTAAGCCTCTGGTTGGAAAAATTATTAGGTACAGAGTCTCGACGGCGTTCACAGGTAAATAAAAATGCATCACGTCATCTAGAAAGTATATCGAGCTCGATACTAATTTGTACCGAGCAAAATATCGCTCGGTACTGTATTTTGTACTGAGGGGAATCGGATATCGGCCTGTACCAAGCACAGTACCGAGCTCGGTATCAAGCGGAACCGGACGGTTCTCCCGTCCAGTGTCCGCACAGAATAATCGCCCCTCTGGTTGGGCCACGGTTTTAAACTCTGGCATTTCTTCCATGCTGATGATATATTAGTGTTTGACAAAATTATAGTGCATAATTGTAATATTCTAAATGGCATTTTTGTCATTTTTGCTAATTTTTCTATTATGTTTGTTGGCCTTGAGAAAAGCTCGTTCATCCTTCAACCAAACTCTCCTCAAACCAATGTGATTTGTGCAGCCCTAAAATCCTTACCTTTTGCTCTAAAATCTCCTATTTGGGCATCCCTCTCTCCACGAAGAGAGTTTTGTCTCTTTGATTTCTCCCCCCTCTCGGACATTATCACTAACAAGCTTTCAGGTTGGAAAGCTAAATCTTTTTCTTTTGCAGGTAGACTTCAATTCCTTAGATGCACTATATGGAATACCATCACTTATTTGATATGGGGTGCCATTATGCTTAAATTCTGTTGTAAATAAATAGGGAGGTTGTCACCTAAATTTCTGTTCTTTGGGGATTCAAACGCTAAGAAAATGCATTTTATCTCTTGTTTCAACACTTACAAACCAAAAACTCTTGGTGGGTTGGGTCTTCCAGCTATTCAAGGGCTTAGGTTTGCTTTTAATTGCTTCATTATTACCAGGGTGTACAATGCATCCCCTTCTCTTTCGTCTTAGTTGAGTCTTAGATATTCCTCTCCTTGGAACCTCCTTCAACTGCCTCTTCCCCTATGTAGAAAAGTATATGTGACATTGTTATAAAGGTTAAAGGAAATTTTTTATTCAATGTTACTGCTAACAGCCCTATATCTCTTATGTGGGATCACTGGTACAATGGAGTTTATTTATCTAAATTTCCCCATCATCAAACTCTTCTGAACTCCTGCTCCCCTGAATCCATGCTCTCGAAACTTTTGATATTAATGGTTAGAGGTTACCGGCTGCAACTCATGATACAATTAAAGATGATATACTATCTACCCCATTTCTTGTGATTCATGTGTGGACTACTTGAAATGGAATTCTTCTAATAGTGGCACCTTTAGCTCCTTCCTACTTGAGTTTTATAAGGAGGACAGGCCAGTTCCTAGTATAATTCAATCTGGCACAAGCATTATGCCCTTTTGGTTAGATGTGTTTTGTTGGGGGGATTAAAACTACGGATGTTTTAATTAAGAGAAATATAGGGGTGGATCCTTTATGCTGCCTTTGTAATTCTAATCTTGAAAGTCTGTCATACATCTTCTTTGAGTGTGATCTTACTTGCACTACTATCACTGATTTGATCCCGGGGTTAAAGTCTTTCATTCTTCGTCCAAACCTCAGTCAATTTTGGAATTTATTTTGATTTGGCTCACTCTTCCATTGAAAAGTTTAGCTTTTACTTGCTTATGCTATGGTGGTCTATTTATCATCTCTGGAGGGAGAGAAATGCTAGGAAATTCTGAAATAACGTGAATAGTTCATCCACTTTTCGTTTATCATTAAAAAAGCAGTCTCTGTTAAAAATTCTTGATGGAAAAATGGGGATGCATTCAAGAATATGCTTTAATGTTCTTGACAATGTATTGTGCTTCATGCCTCTGGTTTATGAGCTTTGGTTCTGATCTGTTATGCAGACTTCCTTATGTGCCAATTTCTATCTTGTTTTTGTATTTTCTGAACATCATTTTTTCTAGAAAGGATTATTGGATGTCACGAACGACTATGATTTCTCGTCCTGGTCTCCCCTTGGACGGTCTTCGAGCAACCAGGGGTGCCTTGCCGAACATGAGAACAACTGTTTATATTCATTATCTGAGTCTTGGAAACGCATTTCATATTTACTTTTTCTTTTCATATAGTTCAAGCTCATACAAGTTCACTTCTTTGCTTATTGAATGGGCTTTGTCCCTAATCTTCCCAAAAATAAAAGTGGAGAAAATGGAGTTTCCGAAATTTTTTTTTTTTTGGATAATGGAGTTATTATATAATATTGTTTGATTAAAATTATTTTTTCTCTCAGGACAATACGTGTTTGATTCAAACTTCATTTGGGATAGTTTTCTTATTGCTTTTTAAAAAAGTTTTTAAGTACAAAATTTCTTGTTCAAGAAATTTTTATACTAAAAAATTATTTTAGAAAATAATAAAAAATATATCCCAAACGAAGCCTTAATTAAACGCTTTAGCATTTTGATTATAAAAGATGTAATTACCCATATATTAAATTTAAATGTACACCTTTTTTTATACTGTTGTCGATACAGACATCGATACTACTATTGATTTATTGTATTGATTAATGATACTGATTCATTGTACTGAAACTGAGCATGTGATATACTAAGCACATGATTTAAAGACTGATTTGATAATGATATAGAATAATTGGATAGCATATATACATCGTTATATAGTTTTATTGCATTAATATGAGTAGGACAATCTTTACCGATGCTTTGGTTTTACTGTTTTATATGATCTTTTTACTGATTGATAGTACTCATATGACAACTGTTTTAGTGACTTGACACTGTTAGTGATTTATTGATTTCTTCATTGTACTGCTTTACCAGCTTCAATACCATATCGTTTTACTTGTTACAAACTTTACTGCTATTGTATGTGTGCTTTATACTTTTATTGTTTCTCCATTGATTCATGATCATATTAATATTATACGGACAAATTAAATAATTGATGTTTGTACCACATTTTGATATTTAATATTTTTTAGATAAATTCTTATAATTAGTGTTAATTATTCCGAAGAATAAACTAACATAGGATTTTTCCTACTTTCTTACATTTCAATGTATAGAATAAATTTTTCATGATCTCAAGCATTTGAAAGTGTCTCACATCTATAAATCAAACTAAATGATTTGGGAATAATTTGAGAGAGAGAGAGAGATGGAGAGTTATGAAAAGAATTAAGAAAAGTCTAAGAAAGACTTTGATGAGAATGTGAAATAGAATTTCAAAAAAAAAAAAATAATGATATCATATATGTACTCAACAACTAATCATCTATTTCTAGGCGAGGATAAACCCTATATTTCTAGGTGAGGATCAAAGTTAACTATACATAATATAATTTGAACTCGATTTAATTAGCTATATAGTGAATGCACCTATCTTGTTTTCAGCTAGTTGGGGACTTTGGACATCATTTAGATTGAGGGTGGCTACTCTTGACAAGTCATCTAGGAAAACTTCTATTTAGTTGGTGAGTATTTAGAGTGAGAACTCCTTGATTGATACAAGTCCTCATGAGCAATCACACAGTTCAACAGCTTAATTTTCTTCTTAATTCTCTATCACTAATTTTATTTAACATATAATAACTTTATTTACTACCCTTCATCATTCATTATCAATTGGTCCAAAAGAAAAAGCCTAAAAGAACAGTAGTAAATCTATCAATTTAAAAACCAATAACAATAATGGTTTTGTTTGGGACTGTTTTCTTAATGCTTTTTAAAACAACTTTTTAAAAAACTGCTTTAAACAGTAAGAAAGCTATCCCAAACAAAACCTAAATCATTATTTCAAGACTTTTTGTCACAACTTTGGTTCAACACAGAATCTATCACTTTATAAACATGGAAACTGCAATAATAAACATGTGAGGAATCATGAGATATTTAGTAGTGTGAATTTGCATAAACATTTTCAGTATATATAACCATTATTGACAGCAAAGTAGTTTGCAACATACAAAAGTAAAAGATAACACAGAAATGTATATTTCCCTGTTACACTCATCAAACATATGCAAGAAGCAACTAACAAATACTGCAAGTTTGCAACTTTTCTGTAATTATTTTGAGAACAAGAAAACAAGAAAAACCAAGCACCAGATTAAGCTAGAAAGAGGAATAAGGTCATTCACTGAGTCCACCAGTGAAGGAAATCCTTCCGGCGGTTGATCTTCTTCTGGAGCTGGAGGATACCATACAGTAAAGCTTCGGCCGTGGGAGGGCAGCCAGGGACATAGATGTCGACGGGGACGATTCGATCGCAGCCACGTACGACAGAGTAAGAATAATGATAGTAGCCGCCGCCATTTGCACAGCTGCCCATGGAAATGACCCATCGAGGTTCTGGCATTTGATCATAAACCCTACAGAAGTAACAGAGTGTGAATGAGCCAACACACTTTTTAAAAATAAGCCAGGTGCAATATCTCACATGTCACCAAATTCATATAGTGTGGTTCAGTGGTTCTACATGCAAATTTGGAAGGCCAAATCAATTAACAAATCCAACAAATTGAGCAGAGAGAGACAAGAAGCAACAATTATTTATATGGGCATTCATTCATTGCCATTACTTTGACTTCCAATAATCATGCAAGATGCATCTGGTTAATTTGTTTAAGGAAAAGTTACATACACAACGCAAAATTTGTATATTAATAAATTAACTCCGAACTTAAAAAAAAAGAGAACCACTAAGGCTTCGTTTGAGACGGATTTTTTATTGCTTCTTAAAATAGAATTTTAGTACAAAAATTTTAATTTTTTGACTAAAACTCCATTTTAAGCCGTCCCAAACGAAGCCTAAATCAATGTATTTGTGTGTGCCACAAGCAACTGGTGAAAATGTAATGAGCAAAAGTTACAACTTCTGGTTTTGTGTGCTTCTCAAGATTTCAGTGATCCTGCTGGAAATAGAGATAGTTGGGTGTTATATAAATATAAAATTTTGTGCGCCACATAAATAATTACCTTTTTGCTTAATCAATGATAGCGCTCCCTGCAAAAAGCTAGGTAAAAACTCGCTAGATCGTTATTACTATAAAATGGAACATACAGGCTATTCAGCCAAAAAAAAGGCTTCTACATATAAGGAATGACCACTTTAATCACATGCCATGGGCACACAATGTTTCCAGTCTTCATTACAAGAATCACCAGATGTTGGATTGGATTGTATAGCTAGAACCCCACCATCAAGATGCAAGGCAAAAGATTTATTTAAATCACCCGAAGCATAAACATAAAGGAGAAAAAGATGGAAATTATGCAGAATAATCATGCAGAACCTATCCATGTGCCTGCTAATTGAAGAAAACAACTTGTTCACTCATGGAGTCAATATGATGTTTATGTATTAGACTACATAAACATCACACCAGAACAATATAACTTGCCTTCAGCTGCTTATGACTTAATAGGCCCGTTGTAATGTGATGCTCATCTGTGGTGGCTTCCAGGTTGAAGATAAAGAACTGGTTAGTGACAATACATCCAAGTGGGGAGAGTAGTCATGTTTTGTGAGCAATCCCCAGCTTTGATGTAAAATTTCTTCTTCTGGGTTCGAGTGTTTGCTAATGTTTACTGTAGGATTGGTGTTGCGCGCTGGTTAAAATTTGCAGCCAAACGGAAATGGGTTAAAACTTCAAGTCCAATTTCAAATAACTTTTTTATCCAAATTTTACAGTCTCAAGGCAAAAAAATCAAATTGCCTTGAGGCAAAACATTATAAAGCCGAATGCATAAATCTTTTGAAAAGAAGTCTTGCAATAAGTAAGATTAGGTTAGCCTGAAGTGCCAAATCACAGATTAAATTTTTCTTCCTTTATTTAAACAAGAAAAGAAAAATGAAAAAAGAGAGTTCCATACAATGATTGTGAGATAATTTTAAGAGAAAATTTAACCCCAAACATAGAATAGTAATTATGGATATAAATCTTAGAAATAATTAAAAGGAATATTTTGTCTTACAATCATAAGGTGGAACTTGAATTGTGACAAGTTATTAATCTTCCAAAGTAAGCTGCTTAAAGAGATAAATTGAACCAAATTTGATGTAAGATGGGATGAATAATTGTATTTAGAAAAGTGTCAGAAGTTCTATAAAAGAAATCATAGTGGATGCGGAATTGAGAATTTTTGAGTCAATATTAGTAAAAAGATAAAGTGAAAGCTAAATGCTACAAGTCAAAGGCTCTTGCATAAATTACACAAAAGAAAGGGGCTATCAATGATGAAATAACCTCAAGAGTTAACACCAAGTGAATAAAATAGATAAGTTTCTTGGGAGTACCATGCAATGAGAGAATAAAATAAAAATTTTATGATAGATTTATGGAGCCAAAGTACAACTTTTCTATATGTATTAAAGTGTTAGCAGTACAATAATTATCATAGATAGAAGAAATGTGAGCTTAAGGTGGATGTGTAATAAAACTATAAAGAATAGAGTGAGAAATGATTGAATTAGATGGAAGAATGAGATTAGCTCCTATGAAAGATAAGGTATTAGAAAATATATTTAAATGGTTTAACCATACATAAGAGAGGGTGGAAAATGCATCGATAAAAGGTATTGATAGAATCATGAAAAAAAGATTAGAATAAAGAGAGATACACCTAAAATAACTTAGATAGACGTTCAAAAACTACTGTGCAAAAAATGTTTACCATATCATATACAAAAAAAGAATGAATGGAATCAACCCCAAATAATCCAAACATAGGATAATAATGATGATGATAAGATATTGCTAAAACAAATACTAATGCTTATTTAAACCTAGTAGCTATCATAGAGATGACTAGTCACTCTAATGTTTTGCAATAAGATAAACGTAAGTTTCAATAAGCATCTTGTGATCATAAAATACTATCTTATTTTCAAGTATTAAAAATGTAAAATAGGATAAACTACTGCCATAACCAGGAATTCCTTAAACCCATACATCATAAAGAGTATATTGTACCTTTTCATGGATCATAAACAGCATTAAATCCAACCCTTTTCATCTTATCATTTGCACAAGTCAATATTGGATCATCTAAATAAGAGCATTTGGAATGAGTCATCATGGAACATCCAACTAAGATGGAATGGTTCTTAAAAAAAGGGAATAGCCTCATCTTCACTCTAAATCATATTTGATTCTCAACTTTTTAAAGGAATGTAAACCTCACAATTTCCACCCTACATGATCAAGTTTCAAGTCAAGTCACTTAGGTTTCATTGATTTGGTGGTCGAGATATTTGTAATGACTTCAAATTGACCCAACAATAAGAAAGCAACTCATAATGTGGCAATAGGTAAACATATTCTAAACTAAACCTATCCATCTTATAGTCCTTTCAACCAAGACCCAAGCAACCAAATCACCAAATCCCAATCCCAAATTCATGTTTCAACGAACATAAGTATCACAAAGTCAATGAGCTAGAATTGAGTGTATCAACAATGAGATTGAGGAAAATGTAGAGAGAAACATCATTTTCATAGGAGGTTTGGACCTCAAAATCTTCAAGTATTTTTATTGTGTTATAATAGGGTGAAGTTGGCATAAGATATTGAATGCAAGATAAGTCCAAAGGGCAAAAAAGCTATGAGTTGTCAAATGCGTTCACAACAAAGGCTTTAGGTATAAAAATGATGTAGAGAACTAAAGTTTTAAATCTATATGAGACATCAATTGAGATTTGGAGAGTAGCAGATGACATTAGAGCAGTTTGGTTGGCAAACCTCTTGTATGAAATTTTGAATCTTAAGAGGATGACAAATGCTTGAGAAGACATATTTGGTACCAATATTTAAGAATCAAATATATGTTAAGATTGTAGTAATTATAGAAGAATCGGCCTTAGCATAATAAAAAAACTTTTAAAAAGAAAATGTTGATAGCCAACAATCAATTTACATTTATGTCATGAAAATTCACTATTGATGCAATTTTTTGTTAGCACAATTAATGAAAATATAGAAAATACAAAAGGAAGTTCATGTCATTTTCCTTTATCTTGAAAATATATAAGATTGAATATCATGAAAATTAATTTGATGAGCATTGAAGAAAAAAGGTGTATCAAAGGATAAGTTATTAAGATATGTATGATGGAGCATTAATGAATGTTAAAAATAATTGTGGAGTGACGAGTTCTCAATCATGATAGCTTAAGTTCAAGGACCACCATTGGGTTTGCATCAGTTAGACTAGTTCAGGAGGGTCCAGCTAGTTCAGGAGGGATCTGCCCCTGTTTATAGCAGGCGGACCTGCTCCGCCTCAAACTCCCGCCCCCTTTGGGGTAGGGTCCAGCAGCCATTTGAAGAAGGAAATTAAGGCTTGGTTAGGAGGTAAAATTCAAAGGAGGGGTTATTTTGGGATTTAAATCATTATTGTTTGCTTTAAGTAGGTTGTTTCTCTAGGGTTAGGTTTATGTGTTTTTTGCTAAAATTAGATTGTTCCTTGGGTGTTTGGGAATTGGGCTCTAGCCGACGGCTAGGGATTTTGGAGAGCTAGATCTTCCTCTCCAATTGAAGATCCATTGTATCTTGTTTATTTTCTTCCTTATATCATCAATTAAAAAGGTTTTTTTTTTTTTTTTCAGGTTATTCCTTTTAATTCTTCTTGTGAATTATGTTTGGGGCTGCTTAAATTAAATTTTAGCCAAGGAATAGTGGATTTCTACAAGCACTTCCTAACAACATCCTTTTTGTATTGATCATGGAGGTGCTTAGAAAAAAATATTCAAAGTAATTTGGTATAGATGACAATGTATTAATCAATGTGACCTTATTTGAAATAAATGTAATGATAGAATAATAAAGAAAACCTTTTGAAGATAGCATAGTCTAAAGCAGTTTGTCTTTGTAGATAACATAATTTTAATTTGTGCATCTCATTTGGAATAAGTGGAATGCTAAAACAATTTTTAAAAAAAGCTTCAAAAGGTAAAAGGTTTAGCATCAATAAAACAGACTTAAATAAAGAAAGGAGCATACCCAATGCCTGAAGCTCCCTAAAAAAACACAACAACAACATCAAGCCTTTATCCCACTACGTGGGGTCGGCTACATGAATCCTTTTTCTCCATTGTGTCATGTTAAAAGTCAAATCTCGTTTAAATCTAATAAAGAAAGATCATTTCTAATATTTTCTAACCAAGTCTTTTTAGGCCTATCTCTACCTTTCTTAACATAAGTCAAATCTAAGACCTCTACTTTCCTAATCGGGTCATCGGGAGACGTCATTTTATGTGACCAAACCATCTAAAGCGACTCTCTCTAATCTTATCTTCCACTGGAGCTACTCCAACCTTTTCACGAATATGCTCATTTCGTATCCTATCTCTAAGGGTAAAGCCACTCATCCACCTGAGCATCCCTAAAAAAACACAATTACTATAAAAAGAGCGCTATGCTGAAACTACTAAATTATGCAAAATGTAGCTAATATACAGTATTTACCAGAAGGATGAATTTCAAATAAATACAAACATTTCAGCTTATAAATATTATCTTGTATTCTAGAAAAACATCAGAACAATCAACTTTTTAAACGTAATTGCTCATAAACATTTCTACAGACATTAAAGTAGAAACAAGCAATCACGAACTAGGCAAAGACAACTTGACGCGTTGGAAGAAATAAAACACACATGCTGACTTACAAAGGCATTATAACCATCATCATCACTACCCTTATGCAAATTTATGAAGCCGTAATCTTGTTAATTGGTCATTCAGTCAGTGCATTATCACATTGACAAAAAGCATGCCCATACAGAATTACTACCTTGAACAATCCAATTCAGAATGCATTATTATTTCAAATGAAATAAAACCTATAATCCACTGACAAGTTTGGTAAAAGGCAATTACTCAATGTATGAACAGTTCAAGGCATGGAGGAGGCAAAGAAGCTTTAAATAACAATAGAAAGTGTATTTTAATTTTGGGGAAAAAAAACTAACAAAGAAACTTTGCATTTCAAAATGTCTACCACCTTAATAAGCCATTTTCATATAAATTTTCCAAAATCCCCCATGAGAAAAAATCTATATGAGAAAGAACTTGAAATGAATCCAAAAAATAAGTTGATCAAAATAAATAGCTGCTTCCTATCACAAGAATTCTCAAAATTTTAGAGCCCTCTCATAAATAGTTAAAGAACCCTGCCACATAACATGCCTCCGCATAAAGAATGGACAATAATCTAAACAAGTACAACATAAGAACCGGTATCCCGTCACTTTTCTTAATCAGAGATGACTGCAACAAGAATGCACATAAACTCCAAAAGATGGTTAAATTGACCAAACAACAGCAAAAAAAAAAGGGCCGGGAATCGGCATAATATAGCAGAACATTAATTTTCCACAACCTTAAACAAAAATTCTATTATTACATCAAAGACTTCTACTTTGTTACGATTTCAGAAGAACCTCCACAAATTAAAAAAAAACACACACACAGATTAGGGATTGGTACTTACTTGCGGAGAGCAGGAGCCATCTTATTGGTAAGAGTACCGGCCACAATCATGCAATCAGACTGGCGAGGGCTAGGCCTAAAGATGACGCCGAAACGATCCAGATCGTAGCGCGCGGCGCCCGTGTGCATCATCTCGACCGCACAGCAAGCGAGCCCAAAAGTCATCGGCCAGATTGAGCCACGGCGTGCCCAATTAAGCAGATCGTCAACCTTCGAGATGACGAACTCCGCCGCCTTCGAGATCCCCGTCGGCGATGAGGTCGATGGCGGGCCCGGCCGGGAATACGGCGCCGGTGACGATGAAGGTGATGAGGAGGTTGAGAAGGTAAGCGCCGCCGTTAACCCTGGAGTGCTCTGGGCTGAGAGCGCGGCAAAACGGGCGGCGCGGGGGATGAGAGCCATGGTGGAAGCTAGGGTTTGGTCGATGGGAAGGAAAGTGAATGTTGAAAAGGATCGGAGCGTGGCTTATGGAACTTGTCCACGAGCTTCCTATGGTTGAGAAAAGACTAGAGCCGACCTGAAATAATATAGCTCTGCAATGAACGGTTCCGTGAACCGGTTTGACCGAGCTGAACCGGTTTGAGAGAGTTGAACCGGCTCCTTGAAGCCAAACAAGAACTAGTAATTAATCAAAAAAATTATTACAGGAATTATATCGAAATGGGCTTTGAAATTATTAGATGAGCTTTAAGATTAGTGTTATATATAAACAAGTTTATTTAAAATTAATTTTAAAATAAATTTAATGGATTTTAAGTACATCATAATATAATTGGTATAATGATATCCTAACTCAAACTTCTTCTTGATGGGGGTTAGAAACAGGCTTATAAATGAGTTTGGTTATACTTGATTTATGTGTGATATGATAATAAGATTAAAGCTTCATTTGGCACAACTTTCTTAATGCTTTTTAAAGCAGTTTTTTAGTGTAAAATTCTTTTGTTTAAATTTTTTTTACTGAAAAATAGCTTTAAAAAACAGTAAAAAAGCCCTCCCAAACAAAGCGTAAGTGTTTGCTTGTGTGCCTACAGCTTTGTTGAAGGTTGTTGTAAAGCTATTTCGAAAAAAGTAATTTTTTAAAAACTGTTGTAAAAGGCAGCTTCCTTGCACAGAAATTTCTTAGAAGCAATGAAAAAGC
Organism: Dendrobium chrysotoxum; assembly: GCA_019925795.1. NCBI lineage: Eukaryota > Viridiplantae > Streptophyta > Magnoliopsida > Asparagales > Orchidaceae > Dendrobium > Dendrobium chrysotoxum. The sequence goes on along the minus strand of CM034300.1, from coordinate 6,207,862 downwards.
AGTGGTTTCAACCTAAAAAGCAAAGCATTAAGAATCTCATAAAAATATAATATTACATGCCCGGGTATCTTGGAAGTGATAAAATCCCTAAACGATCGGTAAATGCTGACTTTTATTCAGATAGAGATAAAAGTACATTTACATCTAGCTCCACATTTGTTTTGAGAGGAGGAGCTAAAGTTTGGAGAAGTATATAATAATCATATAATTCTAACTCAACTATGAAAGCAAAATATGCAGTTATTATGGAAGCAATTAAAGAAAGTTTGACTCCATAATTTCCTATAAAAATTGGAAAGTATTTCAAATTTAGAAAAACCTCTAACACGATTTTATGATAATAGCGTGATTAACTCAAACACAAAAGAAGTTAGAAGTCAGAAATGAGCAAATCATATAGATAGAAAATATCATTTGATAAGAGAGATTATTAAAGAAGAAAAGATAATATCTCAAGAGAATATTGCTGATCCATTTATTAAGGCATTGCTTGAAAGGTCTTTTGATAAACATATAGAAGGAATGAGACTAAGGAAACAACATCATTTAATTTATAAAAAAAAATGAAATTTGTTAGGGACTAAAGCAAAAGTTTTATAATTTATTTATTTCATTGAATTAAATATTTAAAGATAAGATTTAGTTTAAATAGATATTCTTATTTGATTTAATTTTTTATTATTATATTTATTTCATGATTATTTATGTAGACATGATTCAACATATAATTATAAACAATAGGATTCAATTATAAATATCATTCTAAATTAGTTCATAATAACTAATTATAGATGAGATTTACAATTAATAATATTAGTATGGTCTATTAACATTAAGAATGAAATAGTCTTATCCAGAGTATCTGATATGAAAATGTTAAGGTTGGTATTACTTTATATAATATGATTATATTGGACTAGAACATATCAATATTAAATTTTTAAATAAATTATGTTGTAATTATAAGGAGTTCAAAATTCATTATATTAATGATGATCTTATATAAAGTATTATTAATATCAAGTTATTAATAAACTCCAATATGTGGCATGTGATTTCTTGACTTACTTGAAATAATTTTTAATATATATAAAACTTATAAATCGTTGTATCTTAGAAATATAATGAAATAAATGGCTAGAATATTTATAGTACCAAAATTTCTTGAAAACAGTGAAAAATTAACGGTTAATAGTTGTCTCAAACAAAGCCTAATACTATAAATATTCATTAATAATTGATTGGAGCTGCCCACTCACAAAATATTCGTAGAGTGGTGGTTAGAAGAAGGATTGTGGTCTCAATCTGCTATTGGGTAAAAATGTAAAATAGTTCTTATTTATTCTCCTTGAAATAATTTATTCTTTTATCTTGAAATATTACGAATAATTTAATTTTATATAATTTTTCACGCTTCCGTACAAGCCTTTACTCAATTACTTCAATTTCTTGTTTATCTAAATACCTATATATTTATCTATTTTTCATCAAATTTTAATTATATACAAAATAAACACCCCCTAAAATCCCATACAATATGTAAATGCTCATTCAAACATCAAAATTTACAGTAAAACTCAATTCATTTTTTCCTCTCGTCAAATTCTTAATGATTTGATCATAGCACACATACATATATGAATTTCTTAATTAAAAAAAATGTTCATTTAATAAATAAAATAAAATTCAGGGACATCTATGTAATTTTTTCTTATGAGCCAATGGTAAAACGGTGGGCTGTCATTTGCAGTTGGAGCAATTATGAGTGCTGAAAGCCCATGAAAGAACTTTTAGAATGGACTGTACAAGTCATCAACTAGAAAGCTGAGGCCCACAGAGCCCATAAATGAATAGCTGAAGCCCACAAATCCCATCAATGCCAACTTCTACAGTGTTGGTGCCGTTGAGGATCACTTTTTTTATTTATATTTATATATTAATTAAAAATTAAAAAATTAAAAAATATATTTATATATCCAAAATAAATATTATTTTTTATTTTTAAAAATATTAAATAAGTCAGTAATAGTGGACAGCAATAGTACTAGTGGCTAGTGCGGCAAGCTATACTAGTTTAAAAATTAAAAAAAAAAACTAAAAAAACATAAAAAATGTTTTAAATATTCTTAAAAATAAAGTAATTGAAAAAACATTAATAAAATATTTTTAAAAAAAGATACATTTTAAATAGAGCATCATATAAAATTATATGAGTATATAATAATTTTAAGTTTTCTTATTATCATTAAATATAAAATTTTTAATAATTTTATTATCAATTTTAACTCACAAAAATTATACATAAAAGTGGCTCTCTTGGATTCACTATTTGCATGCCACGCGAGGAGACCGATGTTCAAGAGAGGGTATCTTAGGAGGACTTATGTCTAACTTCAAGAAATTATTACGTGCGGTCACCGAATCGTCCGGAAGTCAATCAAGGCGTGTCACGTCACCCGATACACAGTGGTACATAGTAATGGTGCATAATAAATTGATGAAGTGACGCGTCCTGAGTGGCCTCCGGATGGTGTCCGATGACCGCACGTAATAATTCGCCTAACTTTAGACATATGAAAGAGAAAAAATGTCGTATGAGAACTTACTCCCGACTTCGGAATGCGAACAGAAGAAGGACGTCATAAGAGGACTTATACCTAACTTCGAAAACATGATGAAATTATGATGTAGTAGAAGACCTTATACCTAATTTTATAAATAGAATGAAGAATGGATATCGTAGGAGGACTTATATCTAACTTCGAAAACCAAAAAGGGAAAGAATTACCAAAAAAAGGTATTTTCTTAAGAAAATGATAAATATGCAAAATATTTATGTTTTAAAATAAATCTTAAATATTTTATTATTTTTGCTTCTTTTTAAAATTTTTCTTAATTATATTTTTTTATTTACATAATTTTATATGACACTATTTTCTAAATTTGTCCTTAAAAAATTAGACAGCTATTTTTCTGTAGATAATATTTAAGAAAGCATACTGTTCTTCTCCCGTACACGTTTGAAACTCTTGCTTTCAGAAATGAATTAGGGTTCATTTAGTTGCTTGTAACTTGTAAGAGCTTCTCAATTCTCTTTTAGGTTTCTTTTGGAAGGTTTTTTTATTGCTTTTTAAAATAATTGTACTAAAAAATTATTTTAAGAAGCAAAGCCTTAGTCTCTTGAAATAAAAGCTTTATTTTAAAAAAATAATTAAATTTATTATTTTGATATTTTGAACTCCAAAATTTTTCTTTAAACTCTCAAAAATAAAATAACTTTTAGGACTGATTATAGTGAAATTGAAAAATTATGAAATTTATAATCAAAATTTAAAACTAATTATCCAAATTATAAAATTTTGAAATTTTATTATTTTGAAAATATATATTTTTTAAATTGAAGGAATTAAAAAAAGCCGTAATTAAAAAATATTCGATAGTGTAAATAGTTTTTTCAATCACATATAATACTAAAAATTATAGTTCGTTTTTTTATAAATTTTTATGGGTCCAATAATAATATTTTAAACCATCTCCTTTAACTAATGAGCTCATATTATTCTCATAGGAGAAATATTTATACTCTTTATTAATTATCTTATATATTTTAAAGATTACTTATAAAATAATGGTAGAAGTTTAGTATTATTTGTTTTTGATTATGAGCTTAAATCTTAGAGGGACTATTGATTTATTTATATAATATAGGTGCCCACTAATTTTGTCAAATAAGCTAAATCTTTAAATCACGGACAGTTTTTGCCCTAATGATAAGGTCATACAGTTACGATATCATCACACTAATTTTTTCATTAAAAAAATATTATATTCCAACTCTTAATAGGCTATTTTTTGTGTCATTGGGTTCGTCTTGTCAAGACATTTAGTTTGACTATAAATTTGCGGAAATTGAAGTTCGGATGATCTAGAATTTAATTTTAGAAGTTTCCAATTTGAATGTGTCTCGAGCTTCGTGCCCGATCAAGACAAATTTTTGTGATATTTCAAGAGTTTTCATAAAAAATGATATTGACCCATTAAATTTTTTATATTATCTTTATCTTATATTCGAGGTGATGATATATTTGGTATCAAAAATATATTAACTTTGTGAGTGTATCAAATATTGCTCATTCATATATGAAAAAGGCTCAATACTTGTTTTACATGCTAAAAATTATCAATTAAAATAACAATTTGGATAATCAACTTTAATAATATAAGTATTTTAAATAATAAAACTAGAAATTAAATATTTTATTATTTTTTGAGCAATTAAAGGCATGTGGATCAATTAGGCTCTACTTCCATTTTTTTGAGGTAATTCAAAATTAATATTTTGTTTTAAAAATTATACTTGATAATGTGTGAGAGTCCAAATTATCTCCACAATATGGGATTTTAATGAATTAATATCATGGTTAAGAGTTAAATAAAGAAATATTTTATTTTATTTTATTTATATGCGCTATTTTTTGTATACTAATAAATCTCCCACCTAAATTAGGTAAATAAGAATTTGCTTAACACCATATCTCATAAGGAGTAATTTTGTTACTTTTGTATGTGACCATTAATCAAGAATACATAACCAAAGATTAGTCGACCCTAATAGATTCTCTCTCTCTCTCTCTCACAATGAAATTTGTTAGGATAAATTTTGTGACATGGCACGTTCACCAAATTTTAATTATTGCGATGTTAGAAATTGTTAGAGTTGCTTTAAGATGAGTGCACAATATAAAAAATTAATTAAAAAATATATTATACTCATCTTAAAACAAATCTAACGACTTTAAGATTGATCATGATATAAGAAAAACAATCACATGATAAAATTAATGCAATCATAATGACATTTCTCCAACTTTATAATAAAAATAACAAAACATAAACATATAATACATTGCATCACTTACCTTTTAAAAGAATAGAGAGCGCACAAATAACAATCACATGATACCTTAAAATATGTGCTAAGTGAGATTGGGGGCCACCCTATGAAGACATTGGGAAAATGTAAATGCTTTGATAAATGTGCTATGTATTAATGGCATCATGATTGCTTTGAAATGTGTGCTAAGTGAGATTTGGGGCCACCCTATGTCCTACTTATGAATGTACTACAAATTCTAAATTTTCATTGAAGGGTTGTAATAAATTTTTGTTATTGAAAGTGTTGTAGTTTCCAAAATAATAATAATGGATGAAATATAAAGGCTGTAGAACATTTATAAGCTGGTTACCTCTTGATTTCAATTGGTGGGTCCATCATGCTAAAGTATCATTGGACCTTAAAGAAGTGTATCAACTTAACTCCAAAAGGTGTTCAATTAAAATATTGCTAATATGGGGGCTAATGCTCATCAATATATAATTGAATATTAAGGGATTTACAAAGCTTTATTTTTTTCTCATATAGTTGATAGAGCTTAGTCATATTGGCCAGATCGACTCTTAGGCTCTGAGTAGACTCAACTTACTAATCTATATATCCAACTCAAAAATATATTTGGTTCATATTGCTCTACTTTCGTCCATCAACTTCAAGCTTGTTGGACATATTTTATCTGCATGAATTCAACATGCTGGCTCACTTCCATTTACTTGTTTCTAACTTGCTAGCTAACTTTTATTTTAAAGCTTTACCCCTACCGACCTATCTTGATCACTCATCTGTTTTTGGTTGGTCCATCTCTCTCATGGCTCCCTGCTAGCCAACTTATCTCCTTCCTAACTCCTTATCAGACAGCTCACATGTCACCCGAGTCTCACAAGTCAAAAGTTTTAACTATAAAACTTTAATTTTTAGAGCTATGTTACTCGACCGGTGTAAGCCTATCTTGAGCCTCATACTTCATGCACACCATTGCCACTACCTATAAGCACTAATGTATGTTAGAGAAAGTATTAGTGGGATGAGCTGAATGCTTTGTATATCATTGAGGGAAAGGAGCGTCTATGGTGCTTCCATTTGGGAAATACAATTCATTATCAATAGTTGAAGTGGTTGATTAAAGCTCGTGGTGGCAACAACGGCTTCAAGAAAAACCTGACTATTGCTATCATAGGGAATGAACAAGAGGATCAACCAATGGGAATTACTCAAAGATTATTTTGTGATGCTGGATCTAATGATATGTAGAAGGAAAATACCTTACTATAATTATAGATTGACCCCAAGGGTTATGTTGAATATGTTGATCATAGACAAATGGTAAGGCCTAGCCAAGAAAGAATATAAAGATAGAGAATCTAAGATTTGTGTTGGACATAGGTTTAGCAAAAAAGATAAAGCCACATCATGTAGACACACAAGCTTTGACCTCCTATAATATGCGAGGGCTAAGGTCGGCGATACAAGAAGACTTCATGATAAAATTATAAAAAAAATACATAAATAGTATATATGTAGGAAATTATGCAATGAACAAATCTAGACAAGAATTGTGCAGCGAGCAAAAGCCTTAGTGAATTCTAGATTAAGGGACAAAACCCCTGATGAATTATTTGGAAGATAATCGATTAGTTGGTCGGCCAGTACTATTTGATGAATAATTGATTTTTTCATATGTTTAGCCTGAGCAAATAAGCCTCCTCAATGACTTGTTTGGTAGTATGATACAAAGGGGCTAATTAGGATTAAGCCTTAGATGAGATATTAAATAATTTTCAAATTAAATTTGAAATACAAAGTGATGACAATATGAAAAAGAGAAGCAAAGTTCATCACCTAAAAAATTTTGATTGCAGTCGCTATAATGGCGCAATTCAGCCCCCTTAATTATACTTGAATTCACCTCTGATTACATTTAAAGCAATAAAATATAATTTGCACAACTATCTATTTAAGAATATTACTTTCTGAATCATATAAGATCTCGATTTATTGTGAACTTGTATATTTTATTTTTTTTTGTTTTTAATAATTATTAATTATTTTTAGAAGAATTTACATACATATCATAAATTTTTTATGTATTTACATATCTAAAAAAAATTTATATTTAATTATACAACACTCAAATATTTAACTCACATAAAAAATGACTAATACTAACTTATTTAAAGTAAAATACATACATATATATATATTATAATGACTGAATATAGAAAATACAAGTAATACAATTGTATCACTTACCTTTAATAGAATAGTGATAGAGCTAAGATAAAGACCTATCACCAAATCATTTGATAACTATTTACATCTTTCCCCCTCCAATTTGCAATTTTAGGCAACAAAATCTATTTACCAAACTATCCACATAATCTCTTCTTATTATTTTCTACTTGATGACATTAGTAGATTTTATCATTTCACCCACCAAAACTTATTGCCAAAATCTACTAGAAAGAGAAATCTACCTCTATTCATTTATCTTTTTTTTTTCCTTCCAACGTTGCAATATTTATTTTCATGAAATAATTAAGAGGGATTTGCATAAATACCACATAATATTTATTTATTTATTTTTTAACCATTGTATGTGAGGCTATATGTACACCTTTTACCATCTTTCTTTACATTAATATGCCTAATTTTTCTTTATTTTTTTTATAGTTGATATGTTTTAAGAAACACCTAAACAATTTATTGAAATATATTTTACCCTACAGCAGCGGTTAAAACACCTACTATCAGTGCTATTTAAACCGCTTCCTTAGATGAAGTTTTTGACAGCATTTTTTAGCAGCGGTTTAACCGTTACAATTCTGCTATATTATAGCGATTTTAACACCTGCAAATCTGGACAACGGGCCTATAGCAGCGGTTATAACCCCTACGAATGTGCAAATTGAGTCTTTTGCAATGGTTATAATCGCTGCAATACTGCTTAATGAATCTATCGCAGCGGTTATAACCGTTGCATTTTTGGCATATTTTAAAAAAAAAAACCAATTTTAAGCATGCACATAACATGAACACATCTGATTCATAACATTTACAAAATTGTCTTCTTTTGGAATACAATGAAAGTTTCAGAAGATAATGAAAAAACAATAGTTAATAAATTATCACAAACGAATAAGCATATCGACAATTGCATCTTGTTTTAACACTTATTGGGATGATTGGCTGAACGAAAAGTCATTTTTTTATCAAAAAATTGAATGGAAGTATAAATAACTCAAAACACTTAAACTAAATATGTACAACTGTTATGAAGTTCCAAACAAAATGGGTTATTAAATCACATAAGGATATTCCTTCTCCCCACAATACAAATATACTTGTTATCGGAGGAATTAGGTATGACCTAATTCAAATCACTAAGTAAAAATAAAACACCTAGAAGATCAGCACACAAAATAAAAAAAAATCTAATCAGATGACTTACCCAACGTTTGCTTGGTTTCAGGTACGATTCAAGAAGGAGAAGAAGATAGCTGATTAAGGTGCGAACAACAGAACAACGACGAAGATTTTGTTAGAATGGAAGCAGCGACGTTGGCGTCGTCGTAGTCGTAGTCGTCGGCGTTGTCGATAGTTGGGGAGGAGGTGGGTCGCTCGCGGAGAAGAGATCAAGAGGTCCGATGGTCGTCCGTAGAGAGGTATAGAATGAGCTAGCTAGGGCAGAATTCCGATTTACTAACGCTTTACTAACGCAAACAAGCGGTTTAAGACCGCTGCGATATTCGAGGTATGATAGCGGTTATTAATTTGCTGCTAATAAATGCTGCGAAAACCCTAAATTTTTAGTAGTGTGAACGGAAGATTTTTTTAATAGAAATCTATTAAAAAACCACACATGAAATGCAAATCAATTGTTTTATCTTACAAAAATACTATTTTAGTTGTTGGTTTTTAAAATCAATACTTAACATAGTGCTTCTTAAGTCCTATTTTAATTGGACATCTAATCTCATTTTCACTTAAATTTTCTTTAAAATATTTCTAATTGGACAAATTTTAAAAAGAAGCATCATATAAAACTACATAAGTAGTTAAAAAAATTCTAATTAGGAAAAAAATTAAAAAAAGAAGAAACGCTAAAACATCTTACATTTTCTCAAAAAATACGTTTGCGTTTAAAAAAAAAACATAAAATATTTTAGTATTTTTGCATCTTGTTAAATTTTTTTCTAATTACATTTTTTACTTATATAATTTTATATGATGCTCTTTTTTAAAATTTATCCTTTTTAATTCATATAAAAGAATGCTTAAAATTTTATTATATTGCAAGTGAATCTCTTGTAAAATTTTATTAGCATATGAACTTATAAACTATATATGGAATATCAATATCTCATATACTTATATAAGAATATTATAATTCTATCTTACACATCAAAATTGTATTAAATAAAGCATATTTTATCATTTTTTTTAATAGCTTCTTAGCACAAAGTAACATCAATATCTCACAAAACAAATCTAAAAGAAAATAGAAACATATCAACATATGATTACTACTAAGAAAACTATAAAGAGGAGCAAAAGAACGATAAAGGAAAGGTAGGCTTAGGCTTCGTTTGGGACAGCTTCCTTATTATTTTATGAAGCAATTTTTTAGTTAAAAAACTGCTTCATAAAGCAATAAAAAAGCTATCCCAAACGAAACCTTGACGGTGTTGCCACTAAGAATTATAGCTATATTGCTCACTGTGTTTGGTGGTATTTATTAAGAAAGATGAGCCAGTTTGGGGCCTTTGGGCACCAATCCTAATCCCCACATTTCATACCCTTCACCATCATTCCAGCGAATGCAATGTGGAAGGAAATTTAGCTGTGATGATGCAACATGGCTTATGATTGTGATGCAATTTTGTAGGCTTGCTCTAGCTAGCTTTAATAATAGAGTAATGCTTAGGTGGCTACAATATATTTTAAAGGGAGGCTTTTGGATTTGATTGTTTTTGTGTGTGTATTACAATATGTCACTTATTTGAAAGATTTTTGGGGTTTTTTGAGTTGTAAATTAAATGGGGAGGCATTTTAATTTATAGCAAGAGTAATTAATGATAATATTGTGGGCTAAAGTTTTTTACATAAAGGTTTTAATATTTTTATTAAAGTTGTACGAAGATTATGTAAATAAGTTGAAAGAATTATTAATGAGATAAAATTGTTTTTACTTGAAAATTCTGAGAAGGGAAAAAATATCACGGGCCTTGCCCCGAAAAATTATTCTACTAGTGCGAGTTAAGTGTTACAAGTGATTTATTTTCTTCTTTTCTTCTTTTTTTCTAGAAGTGGAGAAGACAATAGTACAGTGTATTAGATATGAACCGTGGGAAATATCCGGTATGATAATAAAGAGTTTTGAGGTGCTAGAGTTTTCATAAAGTGATGAGCGTTAGACGAAAATTAATGATGGATATAATTGGTTAGGCAATGAAGGGCAGACAACTTAGTAATTCATTGAATATGATAGAAGATTTTGATCGGAAAGACAAGCGATGGAAACACCTCAGGGGTTCTCCATTGATGGGAGTTGGACAACGACCAATGAGAAGCATAAAATATTAGGTGATGATTGACAATCAACTTGGTTGTTCTCATAATAAGAGATGGGATATTGTGTGGCAATGAGGACATGTGTGATATATTGATGACTTGCGTACATCAACATCACTCAACTAGAATCATTGAGTGACAAACTATAGAGACCATCAAAAGTTACGCAATATTCAAATATCCGCTTAATTAGCCTCCTGGGATCTCCTGATAGGGTGAGAGGTTGAACATTAGATGTAATACAACAATGATTGGTAGAAGTTGAACAATAATTAGTGGGGATTGTTGAATGCCAAGTGATAATGAGTGATTGATTTAGTTGTTCTTCTGATTAAAAGAGAGACTAGTGACTAGAAAGCAAACTGTCAAAAGTTTGGCTACAAGGGATAGTTGAATAGACTTTTCTTATAATAAGAGGGGGGGGGGGGGGGGGGGGGGGGGGACGAAAAAATGAGCATCAGACAATGTAGTTACTGAATATCTAATATTTGATGTCCTTATTTTATTACTTCTTTGGCTGCTTTTGTTTAAATTTTAGGGGTATTTCATGCTAGCGGAGTTTAATGAGGCTCATAGTGAACTTTTTTAAAATTTTAATTAACTTTTGAGTCTGCCCTAAAGTTCTAGGAGAAAAATCTCTCCCAAAATAAAGTATTTGATCCATTTGATGAACTATTTTAGTTCTAAGTGAAATTTCTAATTTCTTAAAAATATCTTCAATTTGGATGAAATATCTTATTTTGGTGAATTTACTTTTTAAGATTGAGAAATATGATTTACTTACAAAAATATAAAATTGATAATTATATTAGCTAGCAACTAATACCACACAAATTTATATATAATTTCATTCAAAAATAATATAAGTGTAATAAATGCATGTAAAAATAAAAAAAAAGAGATATTTGTAAATAAATTAGGCTATTTAGATGTGAATTACAAATAGTACAAAATACTACATTGGATATATCTAATAAAATATTTTAAAATTATATTTTAAAAAATAATTATCTTGACAACTCATCCAAAATAATTTAAAAATAAAAAATGATTAAATTAATACCAACTAATTAATATAAAATTAATTAAATACTAATAATGGCAAGAAATTACTCCTATGCCATGGAAAATTTTGCCACCTGTCCTAAACATTTTGACACGTCAAATAATGCACAATGTGCATGAGTTGGAGATTTATTTGTTATAATAAAATAATCACAAAGTGCCTTTTTATTTTATATCCTTTTATTGGTTAAGATTCCTTTGGCCAATAGCCCAATATAATATATTTTTTGAGCAATTTCTTTGTCTAACCATAGTGACAGCACGTGCTCCAAATACTACATTATTTGCTTGATCCAATGGGGCTAATACCATTAGAATGAGATGATATGGACACATTTTCATCATGGTTATTTGGATATTGGTTTGTGAAATGGATAAAAAGTTAATAATGGCAATGGCATAGATGAATAGCTATAACTAGGGTTATAAGTGAGTCAAGCTAACTCGAGCTCGGTTGAATAATTGGCTCGTGAGCTGAGTTTGATGAGCTGGATGATGAGTCAAGTTTGGATTAGCCTCGGGTCGGCTCGTTGAGCTCTTGAGCTGGCTCGTTTAAAAATATTATTAAAATACACTTAAAAATATATTAGAATTTAGGAGTTTAAGTATAAATCTAATATAAATATTTGAAAATAATATCTCTTTTTATATTAAGTGATTCTTTATTATTTATCTTCTATTTCTCATTCTTTTTATATTTTCATTATAATAATTGTTTGAATCATAATTATTTTTTTTTCTTTTTTGTTAAAAAAAGCTATCTTGAATTTGTAGATTAAGTCGAGCTCGAGCCCAAAGTCCATTAATTAATTAAGCTCAAGCTTAAGCTAGGGGTGGCTTGAGCTCGTCTTTACTCATTTAGGGCACTCCAACTAAACGTCATTTACCCGTTTGCAGCTCCGGTGAGCGTCCACCCAAATGATCAATGGAAACAAATTTTTTGTGTTTTATCTTAGCTGTAAACAGTGCGACACCAATATTGACGTCACACTATTCAGAACATCATTCACCCATTTTGATTGAAAATAAATATAAAAATAGAAATGAAAAAGAATATACATGGAATGTTCTTTTTGGTGTTAGAAATGGAGCTCGGTTGGAGATAAATTACTGTTTGATATAACTATTATTGTATTTTGAAGGGAAAAAGATTTTTTTTTTTAATTGGAGATGACCTTACACCGCTAACTTTAACACTGCAAATTGGATATAAGAGACAAATAATTATATTTGATCATAATGATTGATATGCATGTTCATATAGGACATGCTCTAATTAGTTAAGTAATTAGCAAACACACTCTTATATTTATCATGATGTATCCTTTTGACATATCACAATGGCATTCACCAATGAACTCTACAATTGTGGGAAGAAAAAACATAAAAAGTAAAGAAAATAGCAGAGACATTCTTATGTCTCTATTGAGGTGTTTGCCAAGTTGGTTAGACATGAGAAGAGCATGAGCATAAATTCTTGCTTCTTCATGCACTCATGTCCATTAGATACAACACATCCAATGAGTAAGAAGCAAGGATACTTCTAAGTTAGGTAAAGAGGGCCCAATGGTGCAACCACCAATGATGAAATCAAAACAAAGGCTTGTTGTGGCCCATTCCTTTGCTTGAATTACAAGGAGATGCTAGGATGTAAGAAAAAGAAGCTTTCATCACATTACATATTGGTGGCTTAGGTAGTGCCCTAAATCTCTTTCCCTTCCACATGGGAAGGGAGGGAGGGAGGGAAGAGAGAGCAGATTTTGTGGGGGAGTGGGCGAGAGAAGATTTGGGAACAAAATGATACCCAATTTGAGCACAGTGGATAAAAGGCAAGAGGGGGAGTGACCAAATGTGGAGCGAGCTAAAAGAGTGTGGCCAGAGAGGATGATCATATCCTTTTGGCTGTAAGCCATAGCTTGTGTATATATAGCTCTCACCCTAAGAAAGTAATCCTCTTCTATATCTTTCTCTGTTTCTTTCTGGCGGCTTCTGTTCCTTGCTCCGTAGAAGAAGCAACAAACTGTTGCATTTCTCTCTCTCCTCCCCCTCTCTCCTCTCTCCTCTCTCTCTCTTATTTCTTGGAGACTGTTCATATAGAGTATTGAGGAGTGTGAGGGGTATGAGTCGACTCAAATCTTTACTTGGCCATTCTTGGAGAAAATAAAAAACGAAAGCGTGAGGATGAAAAAAAAAATTGAAGATTTTGCGAGCCCTATTTGTTTTTCGTCGTTCTTCATGCGGAAAAGCTCTCCACTTTATTCCCAGAGAGGCTTTTCAGATCCCAGAGAGTGATAAAGCTCTCAACTTTGAGCAGCGTTTGTGTTGTTTACATCCGCTGAAGGGGCAGTATGTGAAGATAATCGCATTTCAAAATTATGATTTTTTGCTTTCTTGTGGGATTTGATGTTCTTTAGTTTTTTTAATTATTATTTTTATAGTTTTGTGTTGTTTTTAACACCTGGTTATGAGTTTTTCTGTACCAGTTTTGCTTCTAACCGGCCTTGTAGGGGCCTACATTAACATGCTTAAATATGGCTGATTATCCTTGTTCTCTTCTTTTTTAATGTTTTAGATAACATGGCATCTGTTTGATGTTTTGCTCTGGTGAATGGGTTGGTTTTGTCTTATGTGGAATAAGGTTTAATGAAACAGCCAGGAACAATCCATTGTTTTGTTCCGTATTTGGTTATCTAAATGGATAATCTTGGTCTTTTTCTATATCTGTATCTTTTGGTTGTTAATTAGATAACTTGTTTCTTATGAGGAATTTGATTCTGTAGCCTTTGTCATTATGTGTTTATGCTAGCCTTTTTAAGCTGTATCTGATTCCACTTGTTCAATGCTGACATTTTTCCCTCTTTGATTTGTATGACAGAAATGCAATCTCCATTTTGTTTGATCCAGTTTTGTAGCTCTTTAGCTTGTTGTTGATTCATGCAACTCTTTAGTTCTCTATTTTCTCTTCTTTCTCAGATTCTACTTGGTATTTATGCCAATGGAAGGAGAAACATCACATGAATGGCAGAGCACAAGTGAGCTCATAATCAGGGACTCAGAAATTGATCCATTCTCACGAGATAATGATCACAAAACCGAAGTCACTTCGGCTTCCTTTGATACTATCCTCCCGGATGAAATCTTAGAGAAGATTTTCTCTTTTCTGCCAGTTTTAAGCATAATTAGAGCAGGATCTGTATGCAAAAGATGGCATGGAGCAGTTCACTCAGGAAAATATTCCTGGAACAGTATGCCGCCGCAGAAGCCATGGTACTTCATGTTCACTTACAGCAAGAACATTGTAGGTTATGCCTATGACTCAAGCTTTCGAAAATGGTATAATTTTGATTTCCCTTGCCTTGACAAATGCAACTGGTTTGTCTCTTCATCTTGTGGATTGGTTTGCTTCATGGATTATGAAAATCGAAACCGAATCTTAGTTTGTAATCCAATCACAAGAAACTGGAAGCAACTTCAGCAACCCCCTAATGGAAAATCTCCAGATTACAGTGCTTTAGCTTTGTCAGTGGACAGATTTTCGCTTAGTTACACAGTTGCAGTTGTGAAATCCAGGCAGTTGCCTGATGATTTTCTTCAATGGGACTTCACCATACAGATTTATGAATCAGAAAATTGTTTGTGGGTTGCATCTATCAATGAGGTCTTGGAGGGATGGAGGGGAGGTGATGAGAGTGTGATATGCAATGGAATTCTATATTGTTTAGTTTACTCATTCTCGGGGAACAATGAGCGTCGCCATGGCCTTGTCATGTACAAACTTCACTCGAATTCTCCTCGTGCCTCTCTCATGAGATCAATGATTTTGGTGCCATGTCCCCTCACTTGCGGTCGACTGATGAATCTTAGAGATAAATTGGTTATGGTTGGTGGGATTGGAAGGCATGATAGGCCAGACATTATAAAAGGAATTGGGATATGGGAGCTTGACAAGGAAGAGTGGCAAGAAGTTGCTAGGATGCCACACAAGTTCTTTCAGGGATTTGGTGAGCTTGATGATGTTTTTGCGAGTAGCGGCACCGAGGATCTAATCTTCATTCAATGCTATGGCGCGCCAGCATTGCTTATTTTTGATATGAGCCATAAGCTATGGAAGTGGTCGCTACGATGTCCAGTAACAAAGAGGTTTGCACTCCAGCTCTTCTCTGGTTTCTGCTTTGAACCAAGACTGGAGATCACATCCTGAATCACATGTATGCATTTTGTAGCAAGAAGACACTTGCAATTGTTTTCTTCTTTGATTGTAGCATTCAAGAGATTAATAGTTCTTTTCAGTTTTCATACCATATTTTTTAAAAAATGCTTCTTTTACATGGAATCTTGGTTTACTTTGTTATTTATCTTCTTGCATGTAATTGTGAAATAATTTGCTCTTGTTTATCCATATCTTGGCTTGCGCAAGCTTTGGGTTTAAGTTTGTGATTCAACACTCAAATTCAGGTTTCGTTTGGGACAGCTTTTTTTACTGGTTTCTAGTATAAAAATTTCTTAAAAGCAGTGGTCAAAAGCTGTCCTAAACGAAACATCGTTTGGAATAGCTTTTAACCACTGTGTTTTTGTTGCTTTCTAAAATTTTTTTTTTTAGAAACCTGTTGTTGAAATTAGTAAGAAAGCTGTCCCAAACGTAATAAAAAGAATTCTTGAAATCAAAGGTAGGGAGGTTGAAAGGATTGGTGAATAGAAGCAAAGATTATATCTTCAAAATCATGAATTCGAGTAACATAATCTATGATTTATTGATGATCATTTATGAAAAATCAAGAATAAGAGATTAAGAGGTTTGATCATAGTGGAAAGTGACAAGGTGAGGCAGTGGGACTGAGGAAGTGTGGGGGGGCCATTGAGAGCAGAGGCCTCCACTTATTCTGGCTACTGGGAGGGGGCAGAGGGCAGGCAGGGCAGAAGAGAGTGACGTCTTTTGCTCTGAAGTCTGAATGGCGACGCTGGTGAAGCAGAAGAAAGGCTTTGGAGCTTTGCTGTTTAAATGTAAGCAGTCATTACTGTAAATCTCTCTTCTTATGTGGTCCTTGCAAGCAGGGATGGTTACTCTTTTTGGGTGTGGGCTTTGGTGCCTTTATTTTATTTTATTTTATTTTTTTAAAATTGAAAAATATATTATGATTTTTGTTGGTTGATTAATTTGGAGCTAAAAAAAATCATCTCTATAAGTTGATGGAGATAAAATTCAACGTTTATTAACGCATGAACTTAAGCTTAGATTAATGCTTTGATGATCACAAATATTAGTTGGTATGATCTAAAATTATTAATAGAGGTCGATATAGGTTTGAACTAATGTACTTCAGGTAGAGATTGAAAGGTACATCAATGGTAAAATATACTCTGAAGCATGTTAATCTGAGTGAAATCAAGATCAAACTTATGGAGGCAAATTTGATTTGTATTATTTCTATTTTTAGGAGTTTGAGAATATCAAGATGACTAGCACACACTTAGGGGCTATTTAGTTGCCTGAAAAAGTATTGCGGTGTAAAAAGAAGACAATGTAAAAGAAATTTTTTGGAGTTATTTGGATGAGTGTAAAAGGAATCCATGACTTTACTTTTTTGTTTGGTTTAAAGTGAAGTGAATGCAACTTAAAGCGCAAAAAAATTATGGTCGGGGTGGTTAGTGATGGCCAATGGCCGACGACCGATTGTGAAGGGTGATAGAGGTGAGGCGGTGGAAGGTGGTGGTGTAAAAAGAAGACAATGTAAAAGAAATTTTTTGGAGTTATTTGGATGAGTGTAAAAGGAATCCATGACTTTACTTTTTTGTTTGGTTTAAAGTGAAGTGAATGCAACTTAAAGCGCAAAAAAATTATGGTCGGGGTGGTTAGTGATGGCCAATGGCCGACGACCGATTGTGAAGGGTGATAGAGGTGAGGCGGTGGAAGGTGGTGGTGGTGGCAGCAGCCGTCAGCGGCGACGGTGGATGGTGGCCGATGGCAGAGTGGTGGCTGCGGTGGTGACCGACCGGTGGTAGTTGGCAGGCGGTGGTAATGACAGTGTGTTAGTGATGTATTTGAAAATCGTCAAAATCTAAAGAATTTCAAATACACCTAAAATGCACTAAATGATGTATTTGGAATACACTCCTTTTACAGACTGCATTTCTTTTACTTCAAATCAAACACAAATATTTTCAAAACCCCTACATTTAAAATACTTTACACCCTAAATGCAACAAATCAAACAACCCCTTACAATTTAGAATTGAATATTAATTCAATCAAGCATCGATCAAAAGTAGAAAGTTAAAAATTGATTATACTATTTAAGTTGGATCATACTGTACGACTAATTACTAACAAAATCTTAGAAACTCTTCAAACGAAACAATCACTGATCGTACTATATGATTATTAATTGTGATGTACAGTTAAGCTTCGTTCCAAAAAAATTATTTAAACAAACTTGTTAAGATTACAACATAAGTAATTAATGAAAATTAATTTTTAAATCATACTATTTGGTCTAGCTTAATATAGTAATATATGTGGATTAATTTGCACTAAATGAGATTATTTAAGTTTTGAATTAGTTGTATTGGATTATAACATTTTAGTATATGTATGCTTTATTACTTCAATCAAATTCATATGATCAGTTTGTATTAATTATCTTAATTCAAAATTTAAATTAATCATACTGTGTATGATATTTCATCATACTGTTCAATCTATTTTATTTCATCATATTGTTCAAGCAAAGGATAAGCTAGTTGAACAAACCCTTTAAAGGAGGGGAAAATTATTACGTGTGGAGTCCGGACATAGTTCTACGTCCAGACTGTGAGTGTATGTAGTGTGCACACACTGTGTACAATTGTATATTGTGTACAGTCACAGTCCGGGACGTAACTCTATGTACGGAGTTCGCACAGAATAATTTCTCTATAGGAGGACTCACAGAGTAGATATAGGCTTGTTGTAGTTGGATCATGATAAATTAGTTTGCATTCTCTTTTATTTTATGCACTTTAATTTTTAATCTCTTACTAGCTTAAATCTCTTATTGGAATAGCTTTTTATGCCTTTAATAAATGATTTTAGACAATCTCTTACAAATAAAAGATGGTGGGACACTTGCAAAAATTGTATATAATTTGATATCATTTAAATCTTAAATAAATTATGATGAGTGCCACTTTATTTAAAATATATATATATCATTTTTGAATGAATTAAGATGAATTTTATTATTTTTTATTTTAAAACTAATTTTCAAGAGAAACCATTTCACCTCCCTCTTGATCATGCCATAGCATTTAATGTCGAGCATAAGTGTTGGGCAAAAATCAAATATGAATTGTTGCATCCTGAAACATACACGGCGATAAAGTTATAATCTTACGTCTTAGCGTTGCATGGATATCCAGCTCACACACAGAGAACACAAGATTTTTTACGTGAAAAACCCGGGAAAGGGGAAAAATCACGGGGCCTAGCCCAGTTTGAATTCACTAGTATTTACAGTCAATTACAAATGAGATCCTTCCTTGGGAGAAGGCCTTGGCCTGATGTCCCAAATATACATCATATAAAGCATATTACATGGTGGGAATTGCAATAATCAACATAACATAGACATGTTTGTTTGGTCGGCAGGACCATGATTGATAGATGACGGAGGCCAGAAAGATCGTAGTCGACAGGCGTTGGAGGTCAGAAAGACCGTAGTATGATGTTAGAGGTTGAGAGGACCTTAGTTGGTCAGGCGACGGAGGTCGGAAGGATGGTATTTGACAGGCGTTGGAGGTCAGAAAGATCGTAGTCTGATGATAAAGGTCGGGAGGACCTTAGTTGGTCGGGCAACAGAGGTTGGAAGGACCGTAGCTGATAGGCATTTGAGGTTAGAAGGACCGTGGTATAATGACTGAGGTTGGGAGGACCATAGTTGGTCGGGCGACGGAGGTTGGAAGGACTGTTGTTGACAGGCGTTGGAGGTCAGAAAGACCGTAGTATGATGAATGAGGTCGGGACCATAATTGGTCGGGCGACGAAGGTCGGAAGGACCGTTGTTGACAGATGTTAGAGATCAGAAGGACCATTGTATGATGACTAAGGTTGGGAGGACCTTAGTTGGTCGGGCGATGGAGGTCTGAAGGATCGTAGTCAGCAACAGAGGTAGGAAGGATCGTAGTCGGCAGGAGACAAGGGTCAGAAAGACCTTAGTCGTAAGGTGGTGGTCTGGCGGAACACTGGGCGTTAGCTGGTGGTTCGGCGGAACTCTGACATCAGGTGGTGGTTCGGCGGAACTCCGGCATCAGGTGGGGGTCTGGCTAAACTTCGGGCATTAGGCGGTGGTTCAGCGGAAGTTGGGGCGTTATTTGATGGTCTGGAAGAACTCTGGGTGTCAGGTGGTGGTCCGGCGGAACTCCGGGCATCATACGCTGGTCCGACGGAAGTCTGGGCGTTATTCGGTGGTCTGGTAAAACTCCGGGGGTCATTTGGTGGTCTGGTAGAACTCTAGGCATTAGGCGGTGGTCCGGCGGAAGTCCGAGCGTTATTCGATGGTCCGGTAGAACTCCGAGGTCAAGTGGTGGTCCAACGGAACTCCGGGTATCAGGTGGTGGTCTGGCGGAACTCTGGGCATCAGGTGGTGGTCCGACGGAACTCTGGGTGTCAGGTGGTGGTCTGGCGAAACTCCAGGCTTCAGGTGGTGGTCCGACGGAACTCCGAGAGTCAGGTGGTGGTCCGACGGAACTTCGGGCGATGGTCGAGGAGGAGCGAGGGGGCAAGAGCGATATCCGATCTCTCTCTTGATTCCTTGCTTGGGGCTTCTTTTCATCAGAAAGGAGAGGTCTATTTATAGATTTCCTAGAGTGGCATGGCCCGTAAATAGGAGGAAGATCAAGAGTAAATGGGGAGTGATTTGAATGGACAGCCGATGTTGAATCCCTTAATCATGGACCGTTCATTGGGAATTTGAATGTCTTAATGATATTAGAATTCAACTATATTGGGCTCGTTGGATTTGTCTCGTCGAGCCGCTCGATTCGACTATAAGTATGTCATGTTTGAAAATCATTTGGTAATCCAAATTATGATTTGAATATTCCAAATGAGCTTCGGGTCTTTGATTTGGACCCATTTGAGCTCGGATTGGGTCGAATTTGGTGTCGTTAGGTTCGTATTTCTGAGACGTTCAGTTCGACTGTTGGTTTGCTGAAATCAGAGTTTGGATGGTCTCCGATTTGATTTTTGAAGTTTCCAGCTTGATTTTTTTGCTTTGAGATTCGTGCCCGATCAAGATAATTTTTTGATGATATATAAGGAATGATAAATTTCAGGCAACAATAATGTTTTGTTTGATAGAGAGTAGAATGATATGAAGCTCCAAACCCGGGAGCTACAACGCTGCGAATTAAGCTGGAGATGGAGAGTGGAGCGCTGCGCCACTCTAAACACTGCGCCACAACATTGCAAGTTGGTCAATGCAGTTTTTTTTTCTCGTCTTTCATGCTTAACAAGTTGGTCCTTCCGACCACAGTCGTATGCCGACTATGGTCCCTCAAATATTGTTGCCCGCTGAGTATGGTCCCTCCGACTACTGTCGTCCACCGACTACGGCCCGACCTCTATTGCCTGTTGATTACAGCCCCTCCCACCTCCATTGCCTGCTGATAACAACCCCTCCGACCTCTATCGCCCGCCGACTACAGCCCCTTCGACCTCCGTCGTTTGCTCACTACAATCCCTCTGACCTCCGTCGTATGCCGACTATGGGTTTTCCTCTTTTCAAGAGTTTCCACGTAAAAATTCTGGTGCCTCTTATGAACTACATCTATCTCTTTTATATATATGCGTGTTGGATCTTCTTACAAAGTTATGATGCTAAACCCTATATTTGTCTACCATCGTGAATGTTTCAGAACACAACAGTTTTTAAAACTATGATTGAAAAAAGAGCTTTAAAAATAAAATTAGAAAAAGTTTAAATTGTCCAAATAAAATCTTAGGATTTATGTAAAATAGCTAAATTTTTTATAAAGATGGTGTTGTGAAAATAAATTATAATTTAGTTCTAACAAATAAAACACTAAAAAATTTAGATCTAACAATTAAAACACTAAAAAATTATCTCAAACAGATCCGCTTTCCGAAGGCTCGCTGGATTTGAATTCGAGGTACTCAAATGCCTAATTCTTTCCCCTTTCTTCTCCGCCTCCACTATTTCAACTAGGGTTTTCCTGTGCACCGTGGATACTGATAAGGCTTATCGGTTAAAGAAAAAAAACCATCGGTAATCTTTTCTGGTTGGAAGACAAAATGGATTTGAGCGAGGCATTACTTCGTCTAGGGTTACCTCAAAAGTTAGTCTGTTCATAGAAAGTAGCAATCTTAGCTAAGATTCGTAGGAGATTTAGGTGCTTTATGGACTGCTGAACTACTGTTGAATTCTTCTTTTCATTCTGTGTTGCTCGCCATTACCAGAACTGATTCAGTAACACTGAATTGTTCCTATTTTATATTTTGTTTGACTTTGTTGATTGATGGAACATATCTGTTTGGTTCTTGTCTGTGTCAATCTGTCTTGGCCCTTTACTTATCTTATATTATTATAATGTGCTGATGATTCCTATGGATTGAGTGGACAGATATTGCCCTATGAATCATGAATTCACTTTAAAAGTCAAGAAATTGCAGTGCATGACAGCATGTGAATATAAAATAGGAATAAATTAAAGGAGATGTTTGTCAAACCCACTGATTTGGTACCTAACAGCACTCAAATAGATTAATAATGCATGAGCAATGTTCATTTTGTGTACCACATTGCTCATCGCTAGCCGCCAACCGCTGATACCACACAGCTTGCCGCCGCCGTCGCCGAATTGTGATCGTCGCTTGTCGCCATCACCTTCTTCCATTACTATCGGTCACTTGTTATCATTATTGATGAACTTTATATTGCATTCATTTTACTTCAATTCAAATAAAAAAAATAATTACATAAATTTACTTTACACATAATCACATAAGTTTTAAAATCCCTTTATTTTGAAAGCCCACCACTTGCCTCATAGTAGACTTTATTTTTTATTTAATAATTTTATTCTAGACAGCATGGTTTCCTACCGTAAGGAGATTGGTTGAGTAGTCATATGTGTGAATAGTACTAAAAAAAGAAGGCTCAGTATAAGCCTGGAGTAGACACAACTCTTTTTGATCTGTTAGTTGGAAGTTTTAGCTGTCAACTAAGACTTTGTTGGCGACAGCTTTTTTATTATTTTTTAAGTAACATTTTAGTACAAAATTTTTTAATTTAAAAAGTTTTTGTGCTAAAAAACTGCTTTAAGAAGCAGTAAGAAAGTCATGCCAAATGAAAAATAAGGTAAGAAAGTCATTCCAAATGAAAACTAAGGCTTCATTTGGCATGATTTTCTTACTGCTTCTTAAGCAATTTTAAGAATCAATAAGAAAGCCGTCCCAAACGAAATCTAAGAGATCCTTGATTTGAGTTTAATGTATATGATGTGTATATAAATTTATCTTAATTGATCTAAATGTTCTTAAAAAAATAAAAAAAAAAAGTCATGTGTGAGAATAATACTTAAAAATAGAAGGCTCAGTATAAGCCTGTCGTAGGACTGTAGGAGGGTACTTAAGTCCTGTAGGGTGTGCGTTATCACTTGTAATAGCAGCAGCTCAGCCAGTACATTTGAACCGATTTTTTCTTCTTAGATTCGCTGTCCTCCCACCAGAAATTGTAAACAGAAGAATGCCATGAATTATTTACAGGAATAGAGTTAAATCTTGACATGTTGATCGTTGGGTCCAGTTAATGAAGTGAGCAGTTCTATGGCAGAGATTTGGAAAACTCCTTAAGTGCTGTTTGGTAGCAGGATTTAACCTAAATTTTGTCCAAATGACAACTTTCAATCCAACATAATCTTAAATCCTGTTTACTCTTTGTTTTGTCTTAAATCCCTCGTTTACTAAATTTGGGAGTTAAGTGGATTTATATGATTTTGGTTTCATTTGGGGTGGCTTTTTTATTAATTCTTAAAGTAGCTTTTTAGTATAAAAATTTTAATTTTTGTACTAGGAAGCTGTCGTAAGAAGCAGTAAGAAAACAGTACCAAACGGAGCCTTAGCGTGAAGAAAGATGAGGGCTACCTTCATTTGGCAATGAGTCACCGTCACGTGATTTTCATGCTATCTTTTTCATTGGTAAATTCTTAATGGCTTCTGTCGGCACAGAAGGGGGAGATGGGAGAGAGATGAGGGTTTTGTTTGGGATAGCTTTCTAACTGCTTTCTAAAGCAGCTTTTTAATACAAAATTTTTTTGTACTATAAATTTTTGTACTAAAAAGCTGCTTCAAAAAATAATAAGAAAGATGTCCCAAATGAAACCGAATAATGTTGTTCTCCTTTGCATACACATCACTAATCCCATAGATGCATCCTCCCAACGAGCCGAGCTCCCATCGCAAAAATTATGTTTGGTAGCTAAGAGGGTTTCAGGAATTAGGGTAAAAGGAAAATAGTAATTAATAAATATAAATTAATATTTATAATTTAATTTGATTATATTAACTTATAGCTTTAGAATTTATGTTTTAATTAGTAATATTAACTTAAATCAATTGATATTATTTGCGATTTTATTTAATAGAATTTTTTGTGTCGAACTAGTTTAATAATTTACTCATTAATAATTAACTAGGATATTAATATATGCTAAGTTTAATTTAATCAATCTAATTAGGGTTTATAAAAAATTATAAATAGTAATATTCAGTCATGTCAATTAAATAAAAATAAGTTAATCTTAATTTATTACAAATATTAAATTAAGAAATTTGGTATTATTGTGATTTATTTTAAATAAATAGAAGTTATTATTATTTCAAATAGCTTAATAAATTACTAATTGATAAGATATCACATTCTGAAATAAGAATCCTATAATCAATTCAATAATTTATATTTGCATTGGTTAGTGTGTTTATAACTGCTCATTATTGTAGTTGTAATCATAATAATTATTAAAATCTTATTTGAGCTATTAAGCTTAAATTTTGAAATAAGTAGCTAAATAAATCATCACAAGCAACCCCTTAATGACTCTATTTGCCCTAAATAGATTGAAGAGAATGTGAATATAATTTACAACAAAAATTGATTTTGGGTTTTTTATTTGAATGTAATTAAGAGGTAATAGACTTTTCAAATCACATTTGAAGCTTGATTGATCATGATAGGAGGCCAAGATTTATATGAGCAACAAATACATGAACTATACAATGTTTGTTAAAATATTGCTTTGATGCTTAATACGTTATAAAAAAAATTAACATGATCGGCCATGAATCTTAATGTATAGTTGAATTGAAAGTTTTCAAATTCAAATTCAGAGTCATCCAAACTCATAGTCAACAAATTTATAATTGAATTGAATGACTCAATGAGATAAATCTAATTACATAAAAACTGATCAAATCTAAATCCAAATGTACCCATTTTTAGCGTTTGAAGTGCGATAAAAAATTTTAGGACATTACATGGATGGCCAAATAATCCTTAAATATTACATGCTTAATGTCAAATTGAATGTCTCAATAAGATGAAACCAAGGCGCCCAAAATTTCTCAGCTCCAACATCATTATGATACTTAAATACTGAATGAATAATCTATAATAAAGAAAATCAATATTATGAATTTTAGCTATATTTATAGGGCATGTCACTTTAGAAAATCTATAGAGAGGTCTCCTCTCTCTACATGAAAGGGGCTTAGGAATGACTTTAGCTTGAGATTCAAGAGAGCTTATAGGCTTTAAGAATTTAGTTGCTCCATCGAAGCACCACCACCTAGCGAATGTCCAACCATCTATATTAGGTCGTGGTGCATGATTCATTCGTCAAAGCGGTTAGGATATTTGTTCTAATCGAGGTAGACTCCTAATGCCTTATTTCTGATTTCAATTATGATATTTTTACGAGAAGTTATGAAGAAAAATGTGTTTTTAATGAATATTATCAATCTTTAATTGTATAATTTCTATTACACTGTAGCATGCCTTATTTTGGTGATTTTAACTATAAGAAGTTGATAGTTCATTGGTTGGTTTTGTCAATAAAAATTTTGGGGTACTTTCTATTAAAAATGACATTGGTTACGATCAATCAAAATTACTAAAATGATATTAAAAAAGTCTAGTATAAATAGTTTTTCAAATGATAAATGTTCGATGTATAGACAAATTATACATGCCTCATCCTCTACAGTGTGGTACATGTGTGTTCACTTTCATATTGAATATCATGTATATATGTTAATTTTGTTAACCTTTGCATGTGCATTTATGTCCATAAGATAGAATTTTTGATACGGGAGACTATTAAAGTGCACTATAAGTTTAGTCATATTGGCTCAACTTTCTGCTCTGTTCTGCTTCTGATTCCGCCCCATCTAGTCTATGTGAATGTCGGAGGTTATTTTTGGCCCCATCTACTTTATGTGAGAGTGAGATGTTCAAGGGAGTTATAAGTGGAAGTGGAGTTATAAGGAAAATCGGGTTGATCTCCTTCACCCAGTGAGGGTTGGCCTCCTGGTACATGCATATCATAATATATTGCATATTATGTTAAATGAATTAAGTTTAAATAAAAAAAATATTATGCTAATAAAAACACTCTAATATTTATATATAAGTACACTCTGCTACTTCTGTGAAAGTGTACTTGGAAGTACACATTCTATTAATCAGTGCATTTTGACACCCATATGAAAAAAAGGAAAAGTAAATATAGATGTTCATGTTCAAGTAACAAGTTCTTGAAAAGTGAATTATGATAAATTTCAATAGTACAAGTAATTTATCTCTTTATGCTTTCTAAAGAGTAAAAAATATTTTCTGTTCATTTGAATTTAATTTTTAAATTTGTTATTTATAAATTACATATATAAGCATTGACATTCGTAATAAGAACTAGAATAGCCTACTGAGCACGTGAAGCTCACTAGATTATTTATGATATTTCAAGAAAGGAAAGGTCCAATAGAGTAGAACTTGATAAGGGCATGACCGTCAGAAGTTTTATATTATGATATTTTATAATCCCTTTATTATGTTTTGATGTATAAAATGAACTTGGACTGAATTATTCATATATGATTCTTCTGAAAATAAAATTTAGATGTCATTTTGTGTCATTTAAATTGTTTTAGACTATTTAGTTTGCTCTAGTTTGTTCTGCTTTGTGATTGAGACAATTAGATTTAGCATTTAATTCTTCCATTAGATTCTAGGGCTTGAAATAAAACTCATAAACTACCTACTAGCTCCTAATATCTATTGCTTTTATATAAACTTCTATGTCTCACAAAATCCTAATTAATCTAATCTTAATGAACTGATTACATTATTGATCAAAACAAAATCCTAATTTCTCTTAATCTAAATGTTCCTATTATTTTATTCACACTTGTGCAAGCCATTGTCTTCAAAATAAAAATTTTACTAGACCTATGAATAAAGCCACTATCAAACAAAACATACAAGATACATAACAGCTTTTGGAACTTAAAATGTGGTCTGGTGGCTGTGGTTAGTTTTCTCCCAATAAAGGTCCCATGTTTGAGCACATTGTAAATGAGTCGAGCTCAGCTCAAGTAACTCTCGACTTAAGTTTAAGCTTGAGCTCGAGCTTTATTACTAGTTTTAGATTTAAGGCTCGTTTGGGTCGGCTTTCTTACTGCTTCTTAAAGCAGCTTTTTAGTATAAAAATTTAAATATTTGTGCTAGAAAGCTGCTTTAAGAAGCAGTAAGAAAGCCGTCCCAAACGAAGCCTTAGTTTGGGACAACTTTCTTATTATTTTCTAAAGCTACTTTCTAGTACAAATATTTTTCAACTAAAAATTTTTATACTAAAAGCTGTTTTAAAAAACAGCAAAAAACTGTCTCAAACTAAGCCTAAGTCGGCTAATAAGATGACTTATTTATTATGAAAGCAAAAAGATTACTCTTATTCAAATAATTATTATAATAAAATGCTTAAAAAATTTTAAAGGAGAAATAATAAAAAATCATCTAAAAAAAGAGAGAAATGTAATTTTGAAATATTAACAACTTTATTTTAAAATTGATATTTTCAATGTATTTTACATTATAATTTAAAAATTAGCCAGGTCATGAGTTGATGAGTTGAGTTGAGTTTGACTCGTTAGCTCATCATACTCCACTATAGTTCATTTATTGTGTCATTACACCCAAAGTTCAGGTTATATTCCACTCAGGCAGGTATTACTAAACGTGCTGCGTGAGCTATCAGGTTAGGCTGAAACCAGCCACTGACACGTTCAATCAATGGACCCATTTACAAAACAGGTCCCAATTAGACTAAAAACGGGTCACATCGACTTCAACTCTGAATTAGTGCCTACTAGGATCCGATGCATTGCCTCGCGAGTCGCGGCCACTCTCGCCGTCATCTCTCCCGAGGAAGTTCTCCTCTCTAACACCATCAATGGCGGCAGCTTTCAGGTGGGTGCTTCAGCTTCACAGGGACGTGCCCAAAGCTGCACGTTTCTACTCGGAGGGCTTGGGTTTCTCCGTCGACGTTTGCACTCTCCGGTGGGCTGAGCTCCAGTCTGGTCCCCTCAAACTTGCTCTCATGCATTCCGAAAGGTTCACTCTTTTTCCCCATTGAGTGGATTGAAACAATTTCTTACAATTGAAGGCAGAAATGCCCTTCCATTATTTTCTACTTTGCCTGATTTTACCCTCTGTTGGCGTCCGCACGAAATCGGCGTTTTCTTCTCTAACAAATTTGTGTTTTTTCTTGATATGTTCTCGAAATTGATTTGTTTAAAGCTTGATTGGTGGTGAATTCTCTGGTGTTGCTTAATTTGATAGATATGTATGCTTTTATTTTGTGGGTTGTTTGCCTGTAATGTATTGTTGTTCTTGTTGGGATTAGCAATTAGGTTACAGAAGAGATGGTGCCAGGGAAATGAATTGTGAAGGAATTTTTATTTTCATTGAGAAATCGGCATGAAGAAAATATTGATGCAAGAGTGGCAAGACGACAAAGTTTAGTTAGAGGGCCTACTGATTGGTGATTGAACTAGTGTTATTGTAAATATTATAATTACAATGGAAGAAGATAGTCTGATTGTATAAATTGTGAGGCTATAGGGATGGAAGCGTGTTCAAGAATGTTCCAAGGGCTGATAGATTGGACAAGAGATGGTAGAAGGGAGACTGTTAAAACTTTCTAATTGTAGATAATTAAAGAAGTTTGTTAATATTCCATTTGCAATGAACCTAATAATAACGCTGTCAATTTATATATCTTACATCTAATAAACAAGGGCAATAACCTCACCTTCAATTTAATGGTTTTCAATTTCTTGTCGATCCTGTTACCTTTGTGCATTTAACTTTCTTCTATAGCCATGAGACTAAATTATGATCAACTAGTAGCCATATACCTATACTTTCTTGTACTTTTAAGAGCAAGTGGTAGCTGAGGTAGTGGATTGGCGGAAGAACCGGATTTGCTTGAAGGAATTCCCTATCTAGGGACAAATACAAAGCTCAAAGGCTTAAAAGAGAATACTATTCATCAATGATCCTTTCCTACTACAATACTTGCATATTTATAAGGCTAATAAAAATATTCTAGAAGCTAGTAGTAACAAACTTGTAACAAACTATGATATGCTAGTCCTAAGAAAAATCTTAGCTAACATATCAGTAGCCATCCTTTATAGTACGATGAGTGAAACTTCAATATTTTACCATTATGCCAAGATTCAACTTTTGGTTGCAATATTTTAGCTCTTTTACCGTTGAACATAATAGAATCCTTTATGCTTGGCATAGTGAGACTATTGAATTCAGGAAGATATTATGTCCTTAGTACTACACATTTACTTCTCATTTGATTAGAATTGGGAATGGTATTTTGGAGGATGAAATTTCATATTAGAACAATCCGATGAAATATGTGGATCACTGGATCCTAGTGTGGCAACAAAGGAGTTCATAAAAACCACTTGAACATGGTGACAGTGGGACTGTTCTCATGTATTTTTTGTTAATACTCCAAAGAATAGAATATAGTGTGAAGCTATTTCATAATTGATAGTTTGTTAGTAGCATCTATCAAAGTTCTATAGAATACAGGTATAAATGATGTGAGCACATACAACATAGAGCATGAGATGCATTGTTGCAGGGGATCGAGTTAATGTGAAAGAAATGGGAAGGAGATGCTGTAGGCCAAATGTTGAAATTACCAAAAAATATATATTTTTCCTATAAACTAGCATTAACCTTAGATGCAGCCCATTATGCAATTAATGTTAGAAGGGCTTTATATGGTCAGCTCTAAATGGCTAGGATGATGATGATGAAGCTTAGCTATAAAGATACATCATTTGTACAATTTTAGAACACACAATATGCAATCTCATTATAAGACATTGTTAAAAGGAGGCCCTAATTATAATATGTGCTCTAGAGGTTTGTGCAAAGATGTTTTTAAACTTATGGCTCAACATAATAACGAAAGCACTATCTATTATTGCATTATGAGCGGGGTTTAGGGTTTTTCATGCAATCTAGGATGGTATGCACGATGAAAGCAAAAGAAAATCACAGTTCAAATATTACTAATTTATTATTTTAGAAATAACTTGGCGCTTTTAATGTAAGAAGAGCAAACATGCTTTTTTTTATTAAAAGATAAATTACAATCAGTAAAATTTGAAATTTTATAAGAAAAATAGTGACCAACATTAATTAATTTTTATCACTCATTAAAAACACTTTTCATTTATTATTTCTTTTCTTAATATTCACTCTGCCATCAAGTTTTCTTATTAGTGTATAATATATTTCTTAGCATGTCGGGTTTGGAAGGTGGTGCACCCTAGTGATATGGAATATGATGAAGGAACTTAACTTTATCTTTCTAGTAAAACCCCATGATTGAAGGCCATGTGAATGAGTTTTGTATTCCAATAGCAATTCTCATATACATATAAATAAGCACAAATACAATCATATGATATATGAAAGGAATCTTTACTTAAATAAAAGAAATAATAAGAATATTTTTTCAAGGAAATTAAAACACTTGACTAATGAAAAAAAAATATCAATTATATATGCAAAACAAACCTGAACCTGATATAAATGTCTAAACAAAGAACTACTATTATAAAAATAAGTACTGAACCCGAAGAATATCTATTATTGATGAATCTGCTTGTATGGCATTGTCCACCAATCAAAAGAAAGTGATTAACTGCATTTGCAGCACAAACCAAAACCTAGCATAAATGTATAAATAAAGAATTACTATTGTAAAAATAAGTATTGAATCCAAATAATATCTATTGTTGATGCATCTGCTCCTATGACGATGGTCCACCAATTGGTAGGATTTATTAGGAGAAAAATATCAACAAGTGTGTTTGTCAGATAAACTCGACAGGTGACTTCTATTTATTAATTATAAACAACAAGAAATAGAGTTTAAAGTATTTAATCATCAATGAAAGTGACACGTTTAACATGTGATATTATATCATAAATTTTATAACAAATGCACCAAATTAGTTTGAATTTACATGGTCAAAATTGTTAGATGTAGAAATTGTTCAATAATTACCATGTGATATAGTTCATAACAATTCATGTGCAAAATAACAAATATTGCATTAAATACTAAATCATCCATAAGCATGCACACCATATTTATTTGTACACAAGAAAAAGTTTTCAATCATTCTCTATAATTTATACACTCTAATAACACTTGGGAAAAAAAAGGAATTTCACCAAAATAATGCAATGCGATAACCGCTCGGGTAGGGGTGGCAATGAGTCTAGTTAGAGTACATTGGCCTCAACTCGTACTATAAATATTTGGATTGCTAGACTTAAATTTGACTCACTATTTGAGTTGAACCAACTTGACTTGAAAAAAGTTAATTTTGAGCCAAGTTAATCCTTTTGAAAACCCCCTACACATTAACGCTAGACTCACCTGACAAGGTCACGGCTTGGACGTCGCCACAACATTTGCTGTTCTAGACAACGAGCACATTGTGGTTCCAAGAGCAAAGCTCTTGGACGATTCACCACTTGAAAAGAATCAGGATACAGAAAAGGAAAAACAAAATAAAACTAAAATATTATTCTTCTCTGTTTCTTTACAAGGCAGTAGCCACTTTATATATAACCTGCAGGCTACTTAAATGGCAATAGTTTTAATGAAATCATAAAAGCAAAACTATCCAAATTTTATGTAGCTATAAAATAAGTGGAAGTTAATTAGCAACATAAATTAAAACAACAACATCGGCGTTAGTATGTTGGGGTAGAAAAAACTTCAGGCTCATTGTAAGGGGATAGGTCCGCAACATTGAATGTGGATGATACATTGTAAGTTCCAGGTAGATCAATTTGATATGCGTTATCATTTGTTTTTTTTATTATCCGAAAAGCCCACCAGCCTTCGGCATAAGCTCCTTAACTGCTCCTGTGGGGAACCAATCCTTCTGCAGTCTAATCTAAACCAGATCACACTTTTTGAATATTGTTGCCTTGTGTGTCTTGTTTGCTTGATTTTGACATTTGGTATTGCGTTTGTGTATCATTTTATGGACATGCTTATATAATTGTTGAATTTCTTTACTGTTTTGTTCCTCATTTGGGCTGTAATTTGCGATTGCCATTTGTGGGATTCAATCAAGAGGTGTCAGAGGATTGTTTTCATACACAACTTGGAAGGGGCTTTTGCTAGTAATTTGATTGGATGATTGATTTAAAGCAAATTCCACTTGAGGTAGACTCACCCATTGCCGAATATTCTTTCTCACATAACAACGTAGCAGATTGCCCAAACTCCAATTAACCGTTTCTATTTCTATTTGGCTGTCGCTTTGGGGATGGGCTGTTGAGCTGAATTGAAGTTTGTTCCTAATTGACCCCACAAGATCTTCCAAAAGTTACTCAAAAACTTAATGTCTCGATAAAAAATGATGGTCTTGGGTATGCCATGCAAACGGACAACTTTTTTGAAGATCAGTGATGTGAGCAGCATCGAGAGTTTTATTATACGGCACAAAATGTGCAATTTTTGAAAATCGACCCACAAACACCATTATCGAATCTTTGTTCCTTTGTGTTCGTGGGAGGCCAAGCACAAAATCAAATGCTAACATAGATCCATGGTCCAACAGGCACTGGTAGAGGTGTATATAATTTGGTTTTCTAACTTTGTATTTTAGCTAGTTTTTACAAATTCTATATTGCCGAATGAACTGTTCAACATCCTGTGCAAAGGATGGACAATAAAAGTGCTCTTTTATTAAGATAAGAGTCTTATCCCTACCGAAATGCCCAGCTATACCAACTTCATGACATTTCACTATGATTGAAAGTCGAGTTGATCCTTGAGGAATGCAAAGCTTGCTTCCATAGAAAAGATGGTGGTCTTGAAGGTGGTAAGACTGATATGGATCTGATTGACATTTGTTTCAGATGTTGCTAAAATCAGGATTGTCGGGATATAATTTAGACTTCGAACCCAGTTACTTTGGCTTGCAAGGTTTGTAAGAGCACATGTCGGCCAAGTCCATCAGCTACTTGTTTGCATTGTCCCGATTTATGTTTTAAAATGTAGTGGAAGGCTGCAAGATACTCTACCCATGTAGCATGTCTATCTTTTAACTCTTGAGAACTAAGGAACCAAAACACTTAATGATCTGAAAACAAGATAAATTCACCGGCCAATAAATAGTGGTTACAATGTCATGGTGCTCTTACTATTGCATAAAATTCTTTTTCATACACAATATTTTTGTCTCCCATCGTTGAATTCTTCACTGAAAAATGCTATTGGGTTACCACCTTGGCTGAGGACAGCTTTGATGCCCACATTGGAGGCATCACAATCTACTTCAAATACTTCATTAAGAGCCATAATGGGTGCGGAAGAAACTAGTTGCTTGAGTTGTTCAAAACTGTTTTGGGCTGATTGGTTCCAACAGAACTTGACTGTTTTGAATAATTCGGTGATATGAGCAACCACTGTGTTGATATTTTTAATAAATCTTTGGCAGAAGGAAGCCACTACGAATTTGCATAAAAATGATTGAAAGATTTGGTTCATGAGCCTCATGAACATACTAGGGGCGTTACGCCGAAAGGCATAACAGTCCACTCATCAAACCTTCTCGCATTTTAAACGTTATTTTTCACTCATCATCGGGTCGCATACGGATTTGATGATAC
Source organism: Dendrobium chrysotoxum (assembly GCA_019925795.1). Taxonomy (NCBI): domain Eukaryota; kingdom Viridiplantae; phylum Streptophyta; class Magnoliopsida; order Asparagales; family Orchidaceae; genus Dendrobium; species Dendrobium chrysotoxum. The sequence goes on along the minus strand of CM034300.1, from coordinate 6,174,049 downwards.
CCACTTTGAAAGTCAATTTTGGAAAAAAAATATAGCCCCAAGTAGCTGATAAAAAACATCATCAATATGGGGCATGGGAAAGAGAGATTTTATTGTAATTTTGTTGATGGAGCGATGTTACGCTCAGGCCACAATTAGGCGGGAGCCCTCCGTCTGGTTCAGGAGAACCGAACCCAGTAGAGAACAGGGAGGGGGTTTGGCCACCTCTGTGGGGCCCATGAAAGCTTTAATTCAATATGTAAGGAGGGAAAATAGAGGGAGATGTTTTGGAAGGTTTTAATTATGTAATTAAGGGAGAATTATTTAGGGAAAGAGTTCCAAATTGAATTCAAATTAGAGAGGGGAAAGTAGGCTGTTTTCGGAGGGAATTAGGGAATGTTTTGGAAGGTTTTAATTATGTAATTGGGGGAGAATTATTTAGGGAAAGAGTTTCAAATTGAATTCAAATTAGAGAGGAGAAAGTAGGCTATTTTGGGAGGGAATTAGGGAAACCTATTTAGGGCTAACTATGGGGTGATTTTCAGATTATGCAGAAATTGTGTTTGCTGTAGTTTTATTTAGTGAATCTCTTAGCGGCGGCTGGGGTTTGTGGGAGAGTTGATCTACCTCTCGAATAGTAGATCAATTGTATCTTGCTTTTCTTTTGAAGAAGAAATCCAAAAAATATCCATTATGTTGTGTTCCTACGCTTTTCTTCTCTCTTGTTTGCTGTTTTTACTTCCAAGACACATCAAATTGGTATTATGGCGAGGTTTTTTGGAGACAATGGCAACAAATAAGGTGGATGCATTGGAAGGTGAGATGGATCAATTCACGGTGTGGAGGAGTTCTCAACCATGGAAGAAATTTTCATTTATGAAAAATCGATTTGGAGGGGTGGAGGAGATGATAAGGAAGCTTATGAAGATACAATCCAAAACTCAATCGGTGGTTCCGATTGCCAACCCCAGCCCAGAATTGGCCGGGATTCCCTTGGCCAAACTATGGGAAAAGAGATCGGACGGGAAGAGTTCAATGAAGAAAGCTTCTTTCATCAAGAACCACCTCCCAGGGCTTCGATAAGGGGCGAATTAGGGGTTCCAGATGGGGGGGGGGGCAATAGGAAGGGAGTTTTATGGTGGGGGTGTTGGAGGGTCGACTGTTATTGGAGGCTTTTTGGGCAAGAGGAGTGGACGACCGAAGGAGGGGGGTGAGTCGAGCTATGGGGATCGGGTCATATGAGACGGATGGAAGAAAGGTGGGATTCCCACCCTCAATATATGGGGGTGATCTTTGGTGGGAGAGAGAGTTGGGGTAGAGAAGTGAAGGTAAGGAAGTTGAAGATGCCGGTGCTCAAAGGGGAGGATGCCCATGGGCGGGTATACCGGGTGGAGAGGTATTTTGCGGTGAATGTGTTAAGAGAGGAAGAGAAGCTTATAGCTACAGGGTTATGTCTGGAGGGGAAAGCCCACACTTGGTTCCAGTGGAGAGAGGCTAGATATTCGATCCATTCATGGGAGAAGTTTAAAGACTGCTTGTTGGAATATTTCTGAGCCATCGGGAAGGAGACCTACATGAGCAATTCCTTGCCTTAACTCAGGAGGGGATGTCACAGAGTATACGGATAGGTTTGAGTTGCTGTTGGGGAGGTTGATGGGAATTTCATAGACAATATTAGAGGGAAATTTCATGAAGGGCCTCAAGCCTAACATATGAGAGGACCTTCAGTTGCTGAGACCGAGGGGATTACAGGAAATGATGGAGCTAGCCCAGATAGTGGAGGATTGGAGATAGATGGAGAGGAACAATAAGAGCAGGGTTGCGGGAGGCTCTTACAGAAGTACCTCGACTTCATTGGCACTGAGGACCTATACGATGTCATTTTAGCGGTAAGCGCCGAGGGAGAAAAGTAGGGGAGTTCTCCCCAGGGCTAACTTCAAGCACCTCATTGAAGCAGAGGTGCAGGATAAGAGAGCAAAAGGTTTGTGCTTTCGCTATGATGAGAAGTATGCACTAGTTCATCTGTGCAAGGATCGCACACTTCAGGTCCTTATGGTTTATGAGGCGTAGGAGATCGATAGTGAGGATATGGTGGAAGAGGCAGAAGGAGAGAACTTACATCTGGATGTAGTGAAGTGTCCCTTAATTCAGGGGCGGGGTTTACTCTAAGTCTCATCATGAAAGTGAGAGGGCAGATCGGGGAGCAGCCAATGGTGGTCTTGATGGATAGCTGACCTACTCATAACTTTATCTCGAATCAGGTTGTAGACCATTTGGGATTGAAGTTGGTTTGGAGTCATGATATGAATAAGAAAGGAAAAGAGTAGGAGGATTTGCAGGAGGGTGGTACTGGCACTCTAGGGCATACAAATAGTAGAGGATTTTTTTCCCTTGAATTTGGGGAGCACTGATGTAATCCTAGGGATGAATTTGTTACAGACGATCAGTGAGACAAAGGTGGACTGAAAGTCCTTGACTTTGGAGGTTCAGGTGGAGGAGAAGAAGGTGTTGCTGCGAGGTGATGTCAGTCTATGCATAACCATGGTTTCACTCAAGACCATGGTCAAGGCGATATAGGAAGCAGGGCTGGATTACTTGGTAGAGCTGTAGAGCTTAGAGGGGATCCAATATTCAGAGGCAGTCAAGATCCCTGAGTGTGTACATTAACTCCTGCAGTAGTTTCCTGAGATTTATCAGTAGCATAGCGAATTACCGCCACCCCGGGAGCACGAGTACGCTATTATCTTGAAGGAGGGAGCTCCTCCTATCAATGTTTGATCATATCGGTATTTCTGTCAAATTGCCAAGGCCGACCCAACAACAAGTGACAAGCATCCATGGGTACAATGTGATAGGAAATACTTGAGTTCGCAAGCAACCCTATCAATAATTGGAGAAAACAGTGAAAATAACACAAGAACAATGAAGAAAAACCCACAAAAAACAGTAACTTTTATTATAGAAAAGACATTCAAATAAAACACAAAGAAAGATACAATTGATCCTCTATTCGAGAGGAGGATCGTCTCTCCCAAATCTCTAGACAAGAGTCTAGAGCCCAAGACACCAAAGGGATTGCAAGAGAACAATAACCAAAGCATGCCCTAACCCTCCCTTCTTATGCCTATTTATAACCTTAGTCGCCCACCTCCTTAGCTGCCCACCTCCTTTCCCAAAATAGATTAATTCAAATAAATTAATTCAAACCTCGTTTCCCCCACCTCCTTTTTCAAAATAGATTAATTCAATTAAATTAATTCAAATAGGGCGTGGGCCCCTATGCTAGGTGGCAACCAAGGGAGGCGGTTTGAACCGCCTCCTGTAGACCATTGCCAGCCCAGGTGGGGTCGGCTGGGTCGGTTCTGGATGAACCGACCTATCATTACCGCCCTCCCAAAGAACCACCTTGTCCTCAAGGTGGAAGGAAGGAAACTGATGTTTTACCTGCTCATAAGGTTCCTAGGTCGCCTCATAATCTGGAAGATCCTTCCACTTGATTAACACCTCCTTTATCCCTCCCTCTCCCTGGCGCACCCCTTGTAACTCACAGGGTTCCAAAATCACGTCTAAGTCCTCTGTTAAAGTGACTGGTAACTCCGAGCTGGCGGAACAATCTCTAATGGCTCTTTTTAATTGGAATACATGGAAAACTGAGTGTATAGTTGCTATTGGTGATAGATTCAACCGATATGCTACTGCCCCAATTTTCTCCAAAACTTTATAAGGTCCAAAGTACCTTGGAGCGAGCTTCTCATTTCTTCTATTGGCCACTGTCTTTTATCTGTAAGGTCGGAGCTTTAAGAAGACCTTCTCTCTAACCTTGAACTGGATGTCCTTCCTATATCCATCAGCTTGTTTTTTAATAATCTGTTGAGCTCTCATTAGATATTTCTTCAGTTCTTCTAACACTCTGTCCCTTTCCTCCAAGTATTCCTCTACTGAAGTGATTGGAGTGCTGCTACTCCCAAAGTGCACCAAGCTAGGAGGATCTTTTCCGTACAACACCTTGAAGGGGGTCATCTGAGAAGCCGAATGATAAGGTGTTGTACCAATATTCTACCCATGACAGCCACTTGGCCCATAGCTTAGGTTTGTCTGACACAAAGCACCTCAGATAGGTCTCCAAGCTCCTGTTAACCACTTTTGTTTGGCCATCTATTTGTGGGTGGTAGGCAGTACTCCTCTTTAGAACTGTTCCCTGTAATATGAACATCTCTCTCCAAAAATGACTGAGGAATACCTTGTCTCTATTTGATACTATTACCTCTGGTACTCCATGTAATCTGACTATCTCCCTGATGAAAGTTGCTGCTATTGTTGTTGCGGTGTAGGGGTGCCGTAAAGGAATGAAGTGTGCATACTTGCTTAGTCTGTCCACAATTACCATAATGACTGTGAATCCTTCTGATTTTGGTAGTCCATTTATAAAATCCATGAATACTTCCATACTCTGTTTGGAAGTGCCAAGGGTTGTAGTAATCCCCCCGGAGCCATTGCCAGGTACTTGTTTCTCTGGCTTACCTCACATCTGGCCACCATGTCGGCCACATCCTTATGCATCCCCTTCTAGTATAACTCAGCTGTCAATCTTCTATATGTCTTCTGTACTCCCGAATGGCCTCCAACTGCTCTTCCATGAAATTCTTGTAGTAGATTGGGAATGTGGATGGAAGTTCTTGGCATCACAAATCTTCCTTGATGTAAGAGTGTTCCCCCCTCGAGTGAGTATCATGGATGGCTACTTTTATCTTTTTCCAAATCCTCCCTAATTTTTCTCAATTCTTCATTCTACATGCTTTCGTCCTTGATGGCCTCCCAGTCCATCATCAAGGGTATTGAAATGGTCATCTCCTGAAGCTCTCCCCCACACCTGGATAAGGCATCGGCCGCCTTATTTTCTAATCCTAGTCGGTATTGGATCTTGAAATCAAATCCCAATAATCTAGACAACCATCTCTGATGTTCCTCTATCACCATCCTATGCTCCAATAGGTATTTTAGGCTTCTTTGATCTGTTCTGACGATGAAGTGCCGTCCTAGCAGGTATGGTCGCCACTTCTGGATAGCTAATACGATTGCCATCAATTCTCGTTCATATACTGACTTCAATCTAGCGCTAGCTGACAACACCTGACTGAAGTAGGCTATGGGTCTGTGATTCTGCATCAGCACTGCCCCCAACTCATATCTAGATGCGTCTGTCTCCACCACAAAAATATGACTGAAGTCTGGTGATGCCAACACGGATACTGTGGTCATTACCTTCTTAAGTTTCTCGAAAGCCTGGGTAGCCGCTTCTCCTCACAAGAAGCTATCCTTCTTTAGCTGTTCAGTCAAAGGCGAGACTATGCTGCTGTACCCCTTCACAAACTTTCGATAGTAACCTGTTAATCCTAGGAAACCCCTCAGCTCCCTTAAGTTCCTAGGTAGAGGTCACTTCTGCATGGCTTCAATTTTGACTATATCGGCCGCCACCCCCTCCTGGGATACCACGTGTCCCAAGTACTCCACACTAGTTTGTGCGAAGCTGCATTTCTTTAGGTTGGCCTTGAGCTGATGCTCCTGTAGTACTCCAATGACCACCTTTAAATGTTCCAGGTGCTCCTCTTCGGTTCTGCTATACACCAGTATGTCGTCAAAGAAAACTAGGACAAACCTCCGTAGGTACGGCTTGAACACCTTGTTCATTAATGACTGAAAGGTAGCAGGGGCATTTGTGAGCCCAAATGACATCACCAAGAACTCGTAGTGCCCCTCGTGTGTCCTAAAAGCCGTCTTCTGAACGTTCTCCTCTTTCATCCTGATTTGGTGGTAGCCCGACTTCATGTCCATTTTAGAGAACACTACCACTTCATACAGCTCGTCTAATAGTTCATCAATAACAGGAATGAGAAATTTATCCGGTATTGTTTTCTTATTCAACCCTCTATAATCCATGTATAACCTCCAGCTCCCATCCTTCTTCTTGACCAATAAGACTGGACTAGAGAATTGACTTACACTTGGTCTGATGATCCCAGCCTCCAACATCTCTCTAATCAACTTTTTAATTTCATCTTTCTGTATTTGGGGGTAGCGGTAGGGTCGTACACTGATCGGTGATGCCCCTTCTTTTAAGAGGATTGAATGCTCCTGCTCTCGGGGTAGTGGTAAGCCTTGAGGTGGCTGGAACACCTCACTAAATTGCTGTAACTGCAAGAGGAATGTCTCCCTCTTCTCCCACACTGACCCTCTCCAAACACTGCAATTCCACCAAATATCCATCTCTCACCTCCTGTATGGTTCTGATCATGGATTTGAGAGATACTCCTGCCCTAGATAGTCCTGCATCGCCCTGGATCACCATTCTCCTACCCCCACCACCAGTTCCATCCTCAGTGCTCCCCAATTGACCTTGGTCTCCCTCAAGGTTTGCAGCCATTTCATCCCCCAGGATGACATCCGTGCTTCTCAACTCCAACAACAACAACAACAACAACAACAACAACAACATCAAGCCTTTATCCCACTACGTGGGGTCGGCTACATGAATCCTTTTTCTCCATTGTGTCCTGTTAAAAGTCAAATTCTCGTTTAAATCTAATAAAGAAAGATCATTTCTAATATTTTCTAACCAAGTCTTTTTAGGTCTACCTCTACCTTTCTTAACATAAGTCAAATCTAAGACCTCTACTTTCCTAACCGGGTCATCGGGAGGCCGCCGTTTTACGTGACCAAACCATCTAAGACGACTCTCTCTAATCTTATCTTCCACTGGAGCTACTCCAACCTTTTCACGAATATGCTCATTTCGTATCCTATCTCTAAGGGTAAAGCCACTCATCCACCTGAGCATCCTCATCTCTGCAACACTTAACTTAGAATTATGCTTCTCTTTTAATGGCCAACATTCAGCACCATAAAGCATTGCAGGTCTCACCACCATCTTATAGAATTTTCCCTTAAGTTTGAGGGGTACTTTTCTATCACACAATAAGCCTGATGCATTCCTCAACTTCAACCATCCAACTTGGATTCTGCTGATAATATCCCCATCTATATCACCATCACTCTGAACAATAGATCCAAGATATCTAAAACGTGTACTCTTATTAATGACTTGATCGGCCAAAGTCACAATGCCCTCACTAGGTCTATTATTACTAAAATTACACTCCATATATTCCGTTTTAGATCTACTCAAGCGAAAACCTTTAGACTCTAAGGTTGACCTCCACACTTCTAGTTTACCTTCAACTCCCTCTCTAGTCTTATCAACAAGAAGAATATCATCAGCAAAAAGCATACACCAAGGTACATCCTCTTGCAAATGTCTAGTGAGAACATCCATGACTAAAGCAAAAAGATATGGGCTTAAGGCTGATCCTTGATGTAATCCAACCGAAATAGGGAAATACTTGGTCAAACCACCTTGTGTTTGAACACAAGTAATAGCTCCTGCATACATATCTTTAATGATTTGAATATAAGCGTTATTAACTCTTTTCTTTTCAAGAACTCTCCATAGCACTTCTCTTGGAACTTTATCATATGATTTTTCTAAATCAATAAATATCATATGTAAATCCTCCTTATTCTCTCTATATTTCTCCATCAAACCTCTTAATAAATGTATGGCTTCCATAGTAGACCTATCCGGCATGAATCCAAATTGATTTTGAGAAACATTAGTATCACGCCGCAACCTATGCTCCATAACTCGTTCCCATAGTTTTAAAGTATGACACATTAACTTAATTCCTCTATAATTAGCACAATCTTGTGCATCACCTTTATTCTTAAAAATAGGGATTAACACACTCATTCTCCACTCATCTGGCATCTTTTTAGTCTTCAAAACAGTATTAAAAAGTTTAGTAAGCCAAGAAATTCCTTCATCTCCTAAGCATTTCCATACCTCTATTGGAATATCATCAGGTCCAACAGCTTTTCCACCCTTCATTTTCTTTAAAGCCTCTCTAACTTCAGTTTAAAAAGGGGGTGCAACACGAGGACTTCCCAGGAGGTCACCCATCCTAGTACTACTCTCCCCCAAGCACGCTTAACTGCGGAGTTCTGATGGGATCCGGTGCATTGGTGCTTCTCAACTCCAAGGGCAAAAAATCTTCCCTCACCTGTATTCCCTGAAAGGTCAATACCACTCCCCTACAAACTCCTCTACCCATTTCTACCTTTCCTGTACCCATCATTACTCCGTAGCTTTCAGTATCCACTAATTTTATCCCCAGGAAATCAACAATCTGAGTGGAGATGAAATTGTGGGTTGCCCCACTATCTATTAACACGACCACCTCTTTATCGACTATTTCTCTCTTTACCTTCATAGTGTGATTTGGGGTAAATCCTATTACGGAGTTGAGGGAAATTTCTGCCACATCTAGATGTAACTTATCTTCTTCCTCTAGCTCTAACCCGCTTCCACCTCCGTCTTCAGCTTCCTCGTCGTCACAGACGGTGAGAACCTGAAGAGTTCGGTCTTTACACCTATGCCCTGGCATATACTTTTCATCACACCTAAAACATAACCCCTTTGCCCTTTTATCTTGTATTTCTTTTTCTGTTAGTTTTTTAAAATTTCCCCTATTTCCCCCTCCAGTATTCTCCTTGGGCCCTTCTTTTAGACTCCCTGACGCTGGCCCCTTGGAAGCTAAGAAAGTGGTAGTCATCCTGGACGACCCCCCCCTGAATTGCTTCCTTTAGTTCCTCTTTCCTGCTGCTTCTGATCTTCTACTAATTGGGCTAGCTCCATAGCCTCCCCCAGGTCTCTTGGTCTCATGACCCGAACTGCTGCCCTAATCTCTGATTTAAGTCCTTTCATAAAGTTCCCTTCCAGTACTGTCTCAGAGAGTCGGTCCAACCTGTTGGCTAAGTACTCAAATTTGTCACGGTAATCTGCCACGGTCCCCTCCTGTGTTAAGGCAAAAAATTGCTCATAGAAATCTCCTTCCCGACCGGTTCAAAAACGTTCTAATAAGCATTCTTTGAACTACCTCCAGCTCCTGATAGGTTGCCTTAGGTCACGCCATTGATACCATGCCGATGCTTTTCCTTCCAAACATAGTCCTGCTGTTGTTAGCTTCTCTTCCTCCATCAATCTGTTGAGGGCGAAATATCGTTCCACTTTGTAGATCCATCCATGGCCATCCTCACCCTCGAAGATGGGTATCTTTAGCTTTCTTACCTTTAGGTCACCTCGGAATCCTCTATATCCTCTCATCTCGTGAAGAGGAGGTGCTCCCCAGTTGTCTTGATCTTCTATCTGACGATCGTATCCAAACCTGTTATCAAAATCCCTTCTTCGTCTTTCATAATCAGCTCCTCAGTGGTAGAAATCTTCTCTTCTTCTGGTAAAATCAGCAGCTCTTCTTTCAAATCTGGTGCTCGCTTCCTTCCTAGAAAGAGGTTCTAGAGGAGGCATTCCGTCTTCTCCCTCCAAGATTTCTACCTCTAGATTTCCTCTTCTCCTCCATGTATTAGGGTTTCTGATGCAGGAAAAAAAATGAAAATATGATTTAAATAAGGATTTTGCACACTGGATGATTAAGAGCACGTTAACTAAAGCTTGAGGGTGATTTAGACAATGAAATAAAATACAAAGAGCGGTAACAATAGCTTAGGCCAAGTCACTTGCGAAAAGTTAATGCCACAAAACAACCAATTATTTTTGACGTTGCATACGAGATGGGTTTCAACAAGAAATCCCTAGTCTAACAATAAGAGTAGTTCTACGAAAGATCCCTCACACAATTCTACTATGGACTAAGCCTTAGCGGAGCGTTGCAAGATTTTAGTGAATCAATCAAACCATAAGTAAGGCTCAACGGAGAAGGTATGAGAGAAGGAAAGAGTTCACCTTAGCCAAGATTAGTCCTTCTCGCGAACTTGGGTAGCAAATGTTGGTTGCAGGAGTTGTTGGGCGGCCACCTATATGTCCAGAAACCTTAGGACAGTAGCTGGATAATTTCCAGGATAGTCTGGACAGCATGTGGGATCGTTCCGACAACCTGGACAGCAAACTTCTTTGCTGAAAACTGCAGGACAGCTGTTTTCCCAATCCTGAACTTCAGGACATCAGCTAGAATTTGTCCCGAATTCTGAATTGAACCCTGGACAGCAGCAAACCTTTTCCTGGTTAGCAGTAGAGGTGGCTGGGATTCTTGGACAGGTTACAGGTGACATCCAAAATCTGAACAGCACTTGGAAACTTTAGGAAAGGGAGAAATCGGAGAGAAGAGGGGCTTGGAGAGGGCGGCTAGGGCTGAGGTGGATTAGGGAATTGATTGGAGGATTAATTTGGGGAGGAATTGTGCTAATTAGATCCCTAATTTATGGGATCTAATTAAATTAATTGGGGTTTATGGGGGGGCTGATTCTTGGGAAAGAATTAAATAAGTGGGGCATGGGGAATTTCGGCTAGGAGAGAGAGAGGGAGAGGAGGTGTCCAAATGCAATGTATGAGGGGATTTGATTTAATTAAATAATCAATCTCAGATTTTGATTGATTAGTAATTAAGAGGCTTTCCAAACTTATGTATCTTTAATTAGGAAAGTGTAGGGAATTGAATTAATTAAATAATCAATCTTAAATTTAAGATTGATTATTAATTAAAGGACTTTCCAAATTTAGACCAATTTAATTTGGAAGGTTTCTATTTTCAAATTCTCTTGAATTTGAATTTAAATAACTTTCAAATCAAACTATCCTATTTTAGGAAAGGGATAAGGGGGTGGCCGGCGGCTTGGATAGGTGGGGTGGAACCGGCGGCTTGAGGTGGTGGTGGTGGGGCCGTTGGTGAGGAGGAGGGGTGAGGGGACGGTGAAGAGGTTGGGGGTGGCTAGGGAATTCCGGCGGCTAGGAGGGAAAAAAAGGATTGAAAGAAAAAAGAACAATAAAACAAACCACGAACCCGGCCGTCTCCAAGGTTGGTGGGTGATCCGTTTTCCCTCCCTAGGGATCTCTTCAAAGCTCTCTCCTAGAACTCTCACAACTCAAAGAACACATGTGCATGAATTTTCTTCTAATTCATTCATTAACCCTCAAAGAAGAAGAGTGAGGCTTTAAATAGCCAAATACATGAAGAGAAATAACAAAGACACTATTGCCCTTAGGGAATACATAAGACAAAGCCCTCAAGTGAGGGTAGAAAGGAAAAAAAAGAACAATAACAAATCAAATACATAAAATAGATCAAAATAAATAGACACAATCGTAGCCGTAGATCTCTGATGTCCTCATCATTCTCCCCAGGTGGGAGAAAACTCGACTCCGTCGTGTGGGTGTCGTGAGAACTCCCGTGCATCTGGGTCGATCTGCTGTAGCTCCTCGTGCTCTGACCATGTATCCTCTGCTTCTGGTTTACCTCTCCACCTAATCAAATACTTTCTTCGATCACCCTCTTTTGTGGAAGTAGTATCATCACTTAAAATCATGCCAACCTTTTCCGCTATAGATATTTTAGAAACATTTGGGAGTGGAGGTAAGCTTGGGGTCTCACAGGGTGGGGTCACACAAGGCATAAATCGAAGTGGATTTGGCGGGTTGAACTCCAGATCCTCATAGGCAACCAGATCTTCTATGTTAAAGGAGGGATTAATGTCGAATTCTGCAGGCAGATACACCCTGTATGCATTGTCATTGATTCTCTTGATAATTTTGAATGGCCCCACACTTTTGGCATGTAACTTCCCAACAGTTCCTTGTGGGAATCGTTCCGGACGAATCCGCACCATCACTGAGTCACCAACCTCTAAAGTTTTAAATGTTTGTTTAAGGTCAACAGAAAGCTTATAATTAATGTTGCTCTGCTCAATTTTGCGCGCAATTTTCTTATGTAAATCATGCAAATGCAATGCAAATGTAGATGCAGACTCAAAAATCCTATACCTAGGACACATGGGTATGAGATCTATCGACGACCTAGGTGTGAACCCATAAACAGCTTTGGCGGGACTTAAACCAATGGTGCGGGTCATAGAATCAGGGTAGGCGAACTCGACTGTGGGGAGATAGGGTAGGGAGGCCCGAGGGACTAGATCTAAATCATACGGGATGTCTCTAATCGAAGGCAATGGATCGGGAATATCATCAAGGAAGACCTCAACAAGTCTACTAGGTATGGGATGAATCTCCTGAGGGACTGATTCGTTAGACTCAGTGGAAGTCTTACGATCGACTAAGATGTGTAAAGGGGTGCTCTGGGCTATGGCGGTTATCAAGTTCAGTCCCTTCTTGGCTTTGACCGAGTTGGATTCATGATCATCCGTAACCCGAGGCCGTAATAGAGAAAGCTTGATCTTTTTGCCCTCATGTTCAAACACGCAGATGTTTGAACGACTATAGATGTGGACATCGTTGTCAAATAGCCAGGGACGGCCTAGAAGGATTTGCCCAACATTCATAATTAACACATCACACCAAACATTCTTCTTATAATCAGCGAAGGAAATAGGTATGAAACTTCGCTCCTTTACCTCCAAGGTAGTGGTGTTGACCCAAGCTACCTTATAGGGGTTGAGGTGAGGAACGGCAGACAGGCCAAACTTAGACACCATGCTGGAGGAGATAACATTGATGCAACTGCCACTATCCATGATGACTTTACAGTTTTTATCCTTGATTTTGGTATAGGTGTGAAAGATCGTAGTCCTACGCCAGTCGTCGGTGGCAACGGGTTGTGACAGTGCACATCTCACCACGCAGGTGGGGGAAGTGCCAATTTTTTGAATGTATTGGATGACAGCAGTGTCGTCATGCTCCTCAAAGAATTCACCATTGTTGTCCACTTGGTGAATCTGGTCGACTTCGGGCTCGACTTCCGATTCAGTGATCTCTTTGATAATTGTGACTTTGTAGGGACTAGAGCACTGAGAGGCGATATGTCCATACCCCTGACATCTAAAGCATTTGGTCCCGAGGTTCGACCGAGGGGTATCCGGAGTGGGAGGCTTACTCCTACTATCAGGACATGGAGTGGGGGGACCAGACAAGGGTCGGGTAGTGCTCCCTGGGGTCAGCTGGGCAGTGGGAGTGTGAGGAGTGGAACTACCAGACGGTCTGTAGGAGGGCCTAGAGTCATGTGAACGGCTCGGGTGCGGGGAACGGGTCTCCTCTAAGTCAAGCACTAGGCTGTAGGCATTCTCCAGAGTAGTAATGTTCCGGGCAAAAAGCTCGTTGCGAAGATCCTCTCGCAACCCGGTACGAAACATAGATAAGATCTGCACGGGGGTGGTAGAGGTCTCCCCTTTACAACGGATGAGATAATCGTCAAAGGATACGATGTAATCCTTGACCGGTTTACTACCCTGAGTCAACCTATGCCACCTATCCAAGAGCTTAGGGAAGTATGAGGGAGGCATGTACTTCTGCTTAAGCTCTCGCTTCTTCGATAATCAATCAGTAATGGGATACTCATTTCGGGACTCCTTATGGCTTTCTAAGTTCGACCAAAACTGACTAGCCCTACAAAGTAGTTTCATGCTGGCAAAACTGACCTTCCTAGCCTCGGAGATGTTATACCACTTAAAGAAACTATCCATATCTTTGATCCAGTCCAGAAAAAGCTGGGGATCAAGGGTACCATCGAAAGTGGGTGCATCGACCTTGATATTTTTCATCAGTGGGAGATCAGGGTCGTGGTGGTGGTCATGTCCATAGTTAGGGGCTCGATGAGGGGCACGAGGTGGTCCCTCATCCAGAAAAGGATCGTCCCCGTACATGGAAGGAGGCCTAGATGGGGTGTAAGGAATCGGGTGGCTCCTACCACGCTCTATGGTGTCAAATCAGTCAGTGGTGGTCCTACGAAGTTCAGCTAGGTCGGCTTGATTTTCCTTGAGTTGCTGACTAATGGTGTTCATTTGACCTACCAGTAGGTCTAATGTCCTTCTAAGTTGTTTCGGGTCTATGGCTAGACACTAGGGGACACTTAGGGTTGAATTGGGATAGGGGGCAACACCTAAATGTAATGAAAAACTCCCTAAAAAGACACTAAATGATGCAGAAATTACTTGGAAAACAAACTAAAAAGAGGGGCTAAGCAACCTAGACAATTAGTGAGGCGGCTAGGTTAAGGACAACACTTAAACAATTGATAAACAAGCTTAACAGCCTCTAAAAGTGTACATGAATGTAGTGGATAACATGCATAAAATATGATTAAACTAATTTAAATGATAGCATGCATGCAACAAAGTATAGAACTAGTTAAAACAACTCCTAGGATGATGTCTAGCATGCAAAACTAGAGCAAACCATGCTCTGATACCAGATGATGCAGGACATATATGAAAATACGATTTAAATAAGGATTTTGCACACTTGATGATTAAGAGCACGTTAACTAAAGCTTGAGGGTGATTTAGACAATGAAATAAAACACAAAGAGCGGTAACATTAGCTTAGGCCAAGTCACTTGCGAAAAGTTAAAGCCACAAAACAACCAATTATTCTTGACGTTGCATACGAGATGGGTTTCAACAAGAAATCCCTAGTCTAACAATAAGAGTAGTTCTACGAAAAATCCCTCACATAATTCTACTATGGACTAAGCTTTAGCGGAGCGTTGCAAGATTTTAGTGAATCAATCAAACCACAAGTAAGGGTCAACGGAGATGGTATGAGAGAAGGAAAGAGTTCACCTTAGCCAAGATTAGTCCTTCCCGTGAACTTGGGCAGCAAATCTTGGTTGCAGGAGTTGTTGGGCGGCCACCTATATGTCCAGAAACCTTAGGAAAACAGCTGGATAATTTCCAGGATAGTCTGGACAGCATGTGGGATCGTTCCGGCAACCTGGACAGCAAACTTTTTTGCTGAAAACTACAGGACAGCTGTTTTCCCAATCCTGAACTTCAGAACAGCAGCTAGAATTTGTCCTGAATTTTGAATTAAACCCTGGACAGTAGCGAACCTTTTCCTGGTTAGCAGTAGAGGTGGCTGGGATTCTTGGACAGGCTACAGGTGACGTCCAAAATCTGGACAGCACTTGGAAACTTCAGGAAAGGGAGAAATCGGAGAGAAGAGGGGCTTGGAGAGGGCGGCTAGGGCTGAGGTGGATTAGGGAATTGATTGGAGGATTAATTTGGGGAGGAATTGTGCTAATTAGATCCCTAATTTACGAGATCTAATTAAATTAATTGGGGTTTGTGGGGGGGCTGATTCTTGGGAAAGAAATAAATAAGTGGGGCATGGGGAATTTCGGCTAGGAGAGAGAGAGGGAGAGGAGGTGTCCAAATGCAATGTATGAGGGGATTTGATTTAATTAAATAATCAATTTCAGATTTTGATTGATTAGTAATTAAGAGGCTTTCCAAACTTATGTATCTTTAATTAGGAAAGTGTAGGGAATTGAATTAATTAAATAATCAATCTTAAATTTAGGATTGATTATTAATTAAAGGACTTTCCAAATTTAGACCAATTTAATTGGGAAGGTTTCTATTTTCAAATTCTCTTGAATTTGAATTCAAATAACTTTCAAATCAAGCTACCCTATTTTAGGAAAGGGATAAGGGGCTGGCCGGTGGCTTGGATAGGTGGGGTGGAACCGGCGGCTTGAGGTGGTGGTGGTGGAGCCGTTGGTGAGGAGGAGGGGTGAGGGGACGGTGAAGAGGTTGGGGGTGGCTAGGGAATTCCGGCGGCTAGGAGGAAAAAAAAAGAATTGAAAGAAAAAAGAACGATAAAACAAACCACGAACCCGGCCGTCTCCAAGGTTGGTGGGTGATCCGTTTTCCCTCTCTAGGGATCTCTTCAAAGCTCTCTCCTAGAACTCTCACAACTCAAAGAACACATGTGCAGGAATTTTCTTCTAATTCATTCATTAACCCTCAAAGAAGAAGAGGGAGGCTTTAAATAGCCAAATACATGAAAAATAACAAAGACACTATTGCCCCTAGGGCATACATAAGACAAAGCCCTCAAGTGAGGGTAGAAATGAAAAAAAGAACAATAACAAATCAAATACATAAAATAGATCAAAATAAATAGGCACAATCGTAGCCATAGATCTCTGATGTCCTCATCACTTTCCTCCCCTCCCATGGTCTTCGAAAGTTTCCTTTGCTTCCGATGTCGCCGGGTTGGTCTTTACCTCTAGTAATTTTTTTAACATTTCTTCCATTATTGCGAACTTTCCTTCTATTTTTGCATTATTGAAAGAAATCTGATTTTGAAAATCAGAAAACCTTTCCTCCAAATCTGATTTGATTTGCCCGATTTCACCTTCCAAAATTTTCACCTTCTTCCCGGCCATTTTTCTTCCCCAGAACCGCAAGAAGATCTTCTTCCGGATGCGTTTTTACTGTTGAAATCACAGAATTTCAGCTGCCGATGATCCCAAGATAATGCTCTGATACCAATTTGATCGGAAATACTTGAGTTCGCAAGTAACCCTAATGGGAAATACTTGAGTTCGCAAGCAACCCTATCAATAATTGGATAAAACAGTGAAAATAACACAAGAACGATGAAGAAAAACCCACAAAAATAATAACTTTTATTATAGAAAATACATTCAAACAAAACACAAAGAAAGATACAATTGATCTTCTATTCGAGAAGAGGATCGTCTCTCCCAAATCTCTAGACAAGAGTCTAGAGCCCAAGACACCAAAGAGACTACAAGAGAACAATAACCAAAGCATGCCCTAACCCTCCCTTCTTATGTCTATTTATAGCCTTAGCCGCCCACCTCATTTTCCAAAATAGTTTAATTCAAATAAATTAATTCAAACCTCCTTTCCCTCACCTCCTTTCCCAAAATAGATTAATTCAAGTAGGGCGTGGGCCCCTATACTAGGAGGCAACCAAGGGAGCCGGTTTGAACCGCCTCCTATAGTCCATTGCCGGCCCAGGTGGGGCCGGTTGGGTCGGTTCTGGATGAACCGACCTATCACAATGTTGCATAGAACTTGTTCCTCAAGGTGGCCAATGGAGAAATTTACTAACATTGTTTGCAAACATGTACGTCATTATTCTTATGAATCTAGGAAAGAGTATAAGGATTGAGATGATCGTTGGTGGGCAATTGAAGCTTGTTAACCATGGTGGCGGTCACGACATTCTCACTTTCACTATCTAAAATAACATGACAAACCCTTCCCTCCACTGTGCAACGTGTTCGGAAAATGCTATGTCGAAGCCATGTTTCTCCTTTATGTGTGTTTAGTACTTGTCTTAGCACCAATAATTTTCCCTCATCCGCATGCAGGTATGTAAGCTCACTATCAGCTGGATCTTTCGATTATGGTCACAAGAATCTTCAGATGCACTCATGTGTGTGTGACGAACGAGAGCATGAGAGACTAAGAGAGGGAGATCAAAAGAGAGTAAGGGGAGTAAGAGAGGGGAGAAATATGGAGTGTGCGAGCAAGAGAGTATGAGATGGGGAGCTTGCAATTTTGTTTTTTTGTTTACTATTATCATTATTATTTTAAAGAGAATTGGATGGTCTAGTTCTAGCTAGCACCGGCGTGGGTGTGATGTGAAACAATGAGGGGGGAAGGACCATAGAGAAATGAGATTTTTTGTATTTTTGGTTACTTTTTTTCATATATATATATATATATATATATATATATATATATATATATATATATATATATTAATTATTGATTCTTTTAGCAAACTCTCGTTATTCACACATCGAAGTCACCTCACCACAACGTGAGCGTGAATTTTTCAATTTTCATCATGCGACAATCTATGGAATATGGGTGTAAATCTTAGTTGTTTATATTGTCCTGAACATGTTTGTGTAGTTTGTTTCATGAACAAACACTGTTCAGATGATTTCAACTTTTGGTTGACATGTTTTGGACAGCATTTGCGAGGCGTCGCATCTTTCGCTTGTAATTTTCATCGTACTTGGTTAGGTCAACCCCAATTCGATTATTGAGGTCAATAAAATATTTTATAACCAACAAACTTAAACGAATGGAAGTTGAGAATAAAAAAGAATGCGAGCATATACAAACAAAGCAAAGCATTATTAGCATATATACAACAAACAACTTTATTTGAGCAGTCTAAACAAGAGACAAAGCATAAACCTAATTAGAAAAACTCTTGCAGAATATCAAGGAATTATCAGACAAGTTCATGGGCCATCGTTTTCATAACGGACTAATATATTATAAAAATTCCATTGTTATGTTTGCAACATCAGAGCTGCGGAAAGCTGTTTTGACAGAATTACACTCTAACCCAGTAGGAGTTCATGGCGGAGTACGATGCACTATGGCACAAACAATGGCACAATTTATTGGCCCAACATGATAAATTATATTAAACATTTTGTGAGCATGCCCCATTAGATAACAATTATGATAGTTAGAAACCTGCCCGATTGCTTCAACTATTTCCAATTCCAACGACCATGTGGGATGACATCTCCATCGTTTTTATCACTAGATGACCAAATCACAAGGGAAAATCATTATTTTGGTATTCATCGATTGATTATCAAACTATGCCCATTTTTCTAGCATGAGTAGTAATTTTTTGACGTATAGTAGTAGCTGTTACATTTGCGATAGATATTTGCAAATTTCATGAACTTTCGTGAGTAATTGTTTCAGATCTGATTTTCTTGATCACGTTTTGGAAAGAATTATTTCGCCTTATTGAAACTACTTTAAATCACAGTAGTTTATACCATTTGGAGTCGGATGGGTAAATGTAGGACCTGAACAATATCTACCTTGCTTTGTGGTGGAACTACCAAGCACCTGATTGAAATTTTTGCCATGGGCAAAATTTCCAATATGCTGCTACACATATATTTATAAGAATGACACCAATTCAGGTAGTTTATGGATTAATGGCCTCTACAGTCATTCCTTACGCACCTCGAGATTGAAACTACTGCTGTGTCGTATAGGAGCATGCCCCTTTGAGTTCAAGCATGAGTAGCATCAGTAGTTTATAAACTATAGCTTCTGAAACAACAAAGATTTACCCTATTTTTCATTTGCCTCATTTGAAACCGTTCTGTGAAGACTCTTCTTTACACCCAGATCCATTACTAGCACAATTCACTGACGGCCAACCACTGGTTAAACCAGGGACAGTTCTTAACTTGTGAATAATTATGCAAGGGGAGAAGACAGGAATATGAGTTTTTGTTCAATGGGAGAAGACAGCAAATAAAAAAAGTGTATTTGTGTTTTGGCGGCTCTACTTTGTATTAGTAATGAAGCGGTCTTCTGATTTAAGAAAGTATGTGTTCATTGTTGTAAGATTATGGATCACTGCAATATAAAGTTTTCACGTACAATTTTCTTTATCAAATAACGTATTGTTATTTATCTCTAATGAAATGAAACCAACAACAACAACATCATGCATTTATCCCGCTACGTTGGGTCGGCCACATGAATCCCCCTTTCTCCATTGTGTCATATTAAAAGTCAAATTCTCAGAAAAATCTAAAAGAAAGTCATTCCTAATATTTTCTAGCTAAGTCTTTTTTAGGTCTACCTCTATCTTTTTTAACATAGGCCAAATCCAATACTTCTAATCTCCTAACCAGGTCATCGGAAGGCCGATGTTTTGTGTCCAAACCATCTAAGGCAACTCTCTCTAATCTTATCTGCCACTGGAGCTACTCTAACCTTTTCAAATATATACTCGTTCCGCATTTTGTCTCTGAGTGAAGCCACTCATCCACATCCTCATCTCTACAACACTTAACTTTATGTTTCTCTTTTAATGGCCAACATTCTGTGCCACAAAGCATTGCAGGTCTCACCACCATCTTATAGAACTTCTCTTAAATTTGAGGGGTACTTTTCTACAACAGGCTCGATGCATTGCTCTACTTAAACCATCGAACTTGAATTCTACTAATAATTTTCCTATCTATTTCACCATCACTTTGAACAATAGACCCAAGATATCTTAAATGTGTACTTATCCTAAATGTGTACTTATTAATGACTTGATCGCACAAAGTCACAATCTCCCCACTAGATCTATTACTATTAAAATTACACTTTCAGTTTTTAGATCTACTCAAACAAAAACCTTTATACTCTAAGGTTGGCCTTCATAATTCAAGTTTTCTTTCAAATCCCTCTCTAGTCTTATCAACAAGAAGAATATCATTAGCAAAAAGCGTACACTAAGGAACATTCTCTTATAAATGTCTAGTAAGAACATCCATGACTAAAGCAAAAAGATATTTGCTTAAAGCTGATCCTTGATGTAATCCAACTGAAATAGGGAAATACTTGGTCAAACCACCTTGTGTTTGAACACAAGTAAGCTCCTACATACATATATTTAATGACACTAATGTAAGCATTATTAACTCCTTTCTTTTCTAGAACTCTCTAGAGCATTTCTCTTGGAACTCTATTATATTCTTTCTCTAAATCAATAAATATCATATATAGATCCTCTTTATTCTCTCTATACTTCTCCATCAAACTGTTAGACCAGGGCCGACACCTGGTCTATATCAGGTGTACCAGGAAGCCGCCGGCCCCCTTTGTAGGGCCCGTGAATTAAAAGCAATTTTCAAATAGGAGGGGGAGGAATTAGGAGGGAAATTAATTTAAGGAGGGTTGTTTAGTAATTATGCATTTATTTTGTGTTCTCTAAATAGGGGGGAAGAGTTAGGGTTAAGGTTATGTTGATGTTTTGCTGAATTTAGGAGTCTCTGAGTTTTGCTTGGGCTCTGGCCATCGGTTAGAGATTGGGAGAGCTGGATCTTTCTCTCAAATTGAAGATCCATTATATCTTGCTTGTTTTCTTCTATTATTAAGTTTCATACTAATTTTCCAAGGAATTTTCTTCAATTCCTACATTGTTCTTGCTAAATCCCTAATTATAACCTTTATTGTGGTAATTTATGTACTCGTTTCCTATCAAATTGGTATTAGAGTACTTTCTTGAGCGGAAAAACAAGTCTTCTTCATTGTGTTTGCAATTGGAACTTAGATCTACTTAATGGCAGCAAAGAAGATGGATAGGTTGGAGGGCGAGATGGAATAACTCAAGGCTGGAGTAGAGAAAAAATATTCCGGAGTGAAGGGAAGACTTTCGGCCATCGAGTACTGCTTTGGGAACTTTGAAGAGATGATGAAAAAGGTGCTTGAGATGCAATCAAAAGCATCACCGACGATTCCTAATGTGGAACCACGAGGAAAGGAGATCTAGGAGGACGACGATGAATTGGAAATTGTTTTTCATCAAGTCCACCACGTGAAGCCCCGTTGGTGGGCGGATCGGGTTATTATGAAGATAGGACATCAAGGAGGAGGGAAGCCAATCTTTTTGGGAGAGTAACCGTGCATGGGGAAAGGTGGAATGGAGAAGGGCATGGTTGGGGGGAGCCATGGGGTCAAAACAACCAAGGAAGGAAGGAAGGGAATCACTCCACCACTACACTAGGGGAACTAACGGGGGAAGGAACCAATGGGGTATGGATGTGAGGGCAAGGTAGCTAAAGATGCCGGTCTTTGAAGGGGATGATGCTCAGGATTGGGTGTACCAGATGGAACGTTACTTTGACAAAATGGGTTGACTGAAGGGGAGAAACTCATGGCGGCGGGTCAATGTTTGGATTGGAAAGCCCTTGCTTGATTTCAATGGAGGGAGGCGAGGTATCCAATTTACTCATGGGGAGAATTTAAGGAGTTCTTGTTGGAACGTTTCCGAGCCATCCGGACCTCCACGAGCAGTTCTTTGCCCTAACATAGGAGGGGACAATTATGGATTATCGGGAGAAATTTGAGCTACTATCAGGAAGACTGAGGAGAATCTCTAAGGAAAGATTGGAGGAAAATTTTATGAAGGGGCTTAGGGAGGACATATGGGCAGAACTTAGGATACTGAGGCCTAGGGGGCTAAGAGAGATGATGGAGCTAGCTTAGAGGGTGGAGGAAAAATGTAAGAGGGAGAAAGCCATCAGAAGTAACACCATGAGAGGGGTCTATCGGAGTACCCCTACAACCCTAGCTCCTAGAACCTAAACAATATCCTTCCAGAGAGAAGCTGCAAGGGAGAAGAGCGGTGGAGTTCGCCTGAGGGCAAACTTCAAGCGACTCACAGAGGTGGAGGTGCAGGAGAAGCGGGAAAAGGGATTATGTTTCAAATGTGATGAGAAGTACACGCCGGGGCATAGGTATAAGGACCCAACTCTTCAGGTTCTCATCGTCTGTGATGATGAGGAAGCTGAGGAGGGAAATGGGAGTGAGGTATCGACGGAGGAAGAAAAGTTGCATTTAGACATGACTGAGGTCTCCTTGAACTCAATGGTGGGGTTCACTCCAAATCACACTATGAAGGTGACAGGAGAAATAACAAATAAGGAGGTAGTTGTGCTAATAGACAGTGGGGCCACTCACAATTTCATCTCCAATAATGTTGTAGATCTATTAGGACTGAAACTGGTGGACATAGGAGGTTATAGGGTAATGATGGGAATAGGGAAGATGGAGACAGGTAGAGGGGCATGTAGGAGAGTGGTCTTGACCATACAGGGAATCCAGGTGAGAGAGTAGTTTCTCCCATTGGAGCTGGGGAGCATTGATGTCATTCTGGGGATGAGATGACCACAAACCTTGGGGGACACCAAGGTAAATTGGGGGATGCTGACAATGGAGCTGATGGTGGAAGGGAGGAGGATGATGATTAAGGGAGATGCAGGCCTCTCCAAAGCCATGATGTCACTAAAAATCATGGTAAGAGCCATACAGGAGGAGTATTTCTGGTGGAATTGCAGAGCTTGGAGGCGATCAGAGGGGAGGAAGGAGGGGACATCCCTCTTTCAGTACAGCCAGTTATATAATAGTTCCATGAGATTTTTCAGTCATCTTAGGGGTTGCAACCACAGAGCGGATAGGAGCATGCCATCACACCGAGGGAGGGGGTATCACCGATTAGTGTCAGGCCTGATCGATAACCCCAGGTCCAGAAGGATGAAATTGAAAAGCTGATTTGGGAGACGTTGGAGGCAGGGATCATTAGGGGTATCAAAAATTGACACGACCCGAAACCCGACCCGAACTGGAAAAATCTGGGTTCGGGTCAACCCGTTTGTGAAACGGGTCGGGTTCGGGTTCGGATTTCCGACTCGTTTGAAAAACGGGTCGGGTTCGGGTTGACCCGAAAGCCCGCGGGTCAACCCGAATTGACCCGATTAGCTGCATCTGTGTCTAGTCCCAGGTCGCGTCGTGTCACTTTCGTGACCCACAGTGCCGCTCTCCGCGACTCCGCCAGCCCCGCTCTCCGGCACTCTGCCAGTCCCGGCGTCCCGCAGTCCGCGCTCTCCGCCAGTCCCGGCGTCCCGCAGTGCCGCTCTCCGCGACTCCGCCCCAAGCCCCTAGGCCCCAGTGCGGTAGTGCCGCTCTCTGCGAGTACCGCCAGTCCCGCTCTCCGTGAGTCCCGCCAGTCCCGCTCTCAGCGCGGTTCGCCCCAAGCCCCCAGGTCCCCTGTGCGGTAGTGCCGCTCTCCACAAGTTCTGCCAGTCCCACTCTCCGCCAGTCCCGCAGTGCGCGTGGTTCGTTTGAGCTGCTCTTGCCCGCGCTGGGAAGAAATCGGTGGGTCGGGTCGTGTCGGGTCAACCTGGCAACCCGTGCGGGTCGGGTTCGGGTTCAATTTTCTGACCCGTTTAGCTAAACGGGTCTGGTTCGGGTCGACCGAACCCGACCCGTTGACCCAAATTGACACCCCTAGAGATCATCATGCCGAGCATGAGCCCTTTTTCTATCCCACTTCTATTAGTTAAAAAGAAGGATGAGAGTTGGTGTTTTTGTGTGGACTATCGGGCCCTGAACAAGGAGACTGTGCCAGACAAGTTTCCTATCCCAATGATAGATGAGTTGCTAGATGAGCTTTATGGAGCAACAGGACCTGAAGTCTGGATACCATCAGATTCAGATGAGAGAGGAAGATGTCTCGAAGACAGCTTTCAGGATATATGAGGGACACTATGAGTTCTTGGTGATGCCGTTTGGCCTCACCAACACCCTTGCTACCTTCCAATCCCTCATGAATAAGGTGTTTCGACCTTACCTCAGGAAGTTCGTTTTGATTTTCTTTGATGACGTCCTAGTGTATAGCAAATCCAGTGAGGAGCATTTGGAGCATCTTAGGGTGGTCTTGGAGGTGTTACAGGAGCATCAACTGAGGGCTAATTTGAAGAAGTTTTGTTTTGCACAGGCGAGTGTAGAGTACTTGGGACATGTGGTATCACAGGAAGGGGTGGCCGCTGATAAGGCCAAGATTGAGCCAATGCAGATGTGGCCTCTACCTTGGAACCTGAGGGAGCTAAGGGTTTTCTTTGGATTGATAGGGTACTACAGGAGGTTCATGAGAGGATATAATAATATTGCCTGGCTTCTGACAGAGCAGCTAAAGAAAGACAGCTTCTTGTGAGGAGAGGCAGCTACTTAGGCCTTTAAGAGATTGAAGACTGCCATGAGACAGTTCCGATCCTGGTACTATCTGATTTCAGCCAGATGTTCGTGGTAGAGACAGATGCCTCAGGATATGGGTTGGGGCATGCAAAATCACAGACCCATAGCCTAGTTCAGCCAGGTGTGAGCTAGGTTGAAGTCAATCTATGAGAGGGAGCTAATGGCCCTTGTATTAGCTATTCAGAAGTGGCGGCCGTATTTGCTGGGACGATATTTCATTGTCAGGACCGACCAGAGAAGCTTGAAATACTTACTAGAGTAGTGGATGATGATCGAGGAGCATCAGAGGTGGCTGTCCAAGTTATTAGGATATGATTTTGAAATCCAGTATGGACCAGGGATAGAAAACAAGGCGGAAGATGCATTGTCTAGATGCATGGGGGAGCTTCAGGAGATGGCCATTTTGATATCGCTGATGTTGGATTGGGGGCTATTAAGGAAGAAAGTGTGCAGGAGAAGGAGCTGAAGAAGATTAGAGAGGATCTGCTGAAGAATGAGAATAGCCATCCTGGCTATTCAGTAGATGGGGAGAGACTTCTATATCAGGGGAGGTTTGTGTTGCCACCAATCTTAATTCATATTCTACATTTGCTACAAGAGTTCCACGGGAGTGCTGTTGGGGGTCACTCGGGTGTACAGAAGACATACAGGGGATTGGCTACTGATCTATATTGGAAGGGAATGCACAAAGATGTAGAGGAGATGGTGGCCATGTGTGAGGTTTGTCAGAGGAATAAGTATATGGCTATGGCTCTAGGGGGCTACTACAGCCTTTAGCACTTCCAGGCAAAGTGTGGGAAGAGGTCTCTATGGATTTCATAGATGGGCTGCCCCGATCGGAGGGGTTTACAGTTATTATAGTGGTGATGGACAGACTAAGCAAATATGCTCATTTCATTCCTCTACGACATCTTTACACGGCAGTAACAGTGGCATCAGCTTTCATTAGAGAGGTGGTCAGATTACACGGGATACTAGAATCGATAGTATCCGATCTAGACAAGGTGTTCCTCAGTTATTTTTTGAGGGAGTTGTTCAGGCTGCAAGGGACTGTACTAAAGAGGAGCACCGCTTACCACCCTCAGACCAACGGGGTGACAAAGGTGGTCAATAGAAGCTTGGAAACATATCTATGATGCTTTGTTTCAGAGACATCTCAGCAGTGAGCTAAGTGGCTGGCGTGGGCAGAGTACTGGTATAACACTTCGTACCATTCGGCGTCCCAGATGACCCCTTTCAAAGTGCTGTACGACAGAGATCTGTCTCACTTGGTGCAGTTTGGGTAGAGCAACAAATCAGTCTTTTCAGTGGAGCAGTACCTTGCAGAGCGGGACGGGATACTAGAAGAATTGAAAAGACATCTGTTGAGAGCTCAACAAATTATGAAAAGGCAGGCTGATGAGCACAGGAAGGACATTCAGTTTGAGGAAAGGGATATGGTGTATTTGAAGCTTCGTCCCTACAGACAGAGGACAGTGGCGAGTAGAAGGAATGAGAAGCTGGCATCATGGTACTTTGGCCCTTTCGAGATTGTGGAGAGGATCGAAGCAATGGCATATCGACTGAAGCTACCTTCGACCGTGACCATATACCCGGTTTTCCACGTGTCAAAGTTGAGGAGAGCTATAGGGGATCACACCTCCAATGCAGAGTTACCAGCAATGCTAATAGAGGATTTGGAGGTGGTTTTGGAACCACTGGAGTTGGTAGGAGTGCGACAGGGGGAGGGAGGAAGTAAAGAAGTGTTGATTAAGTGGAAGGACCTACCAGAGTACGATGCCGTTTGAGCGGATGAAGCATCAATTTCCTTCTTTCCACGTTGAGGACAAGGTGGTTCTTTGGAAGGGGAGTAATGTTAGACCGGTCTAAGATGGACCGGTCCAGTCGGCTCTAAACCAGGGCCTGCACCTGGTCTATACCAGGCGGACCAGGAAGCCGCCAGCCCCCTTTGTGGGGTCCATGAATTAAAAGCAATTTTCAAATAGGAGGGGGATGAATCAAGAGGAAAATTAATTTAAGGAGGGCTGTTTAGTAATTATGCATTTATTTTCTATTCTCTAAATAGGGGGGAAGAGTTAGGGTTGGGGTTATGTTGATATTTTGCTGAATTTAGGAGTCTCTGGATTTTATTTGGGCTCTAGTCATCGGCTAGAGTGGGAGAGCCGGATCTTCCTCT
Organism: Dendrobium chrysotoxum; assembly: GCA_019925795.1. Lineage (NCBI taxonomy): Eukaryota > Viridiplantae > Streptophyta > Magnoliopsida > Asparagales > Orchidaceae > Dendrobium > Dendrobium chrysotoxum. Next base: position 6,147,477 of record CM034300.1, on the reverse strand, counting down.
CAAATTAAAGATCCATTGTATCTTGCTTGTTTTCTTTCGTTTTTCTTCTATTATTAAGTTTCCTACTGATTTTACAAGGAATTTTCTTCAATTCCTGCATTGTTCTAGCTGAAATCCCTAATGTCAATCATTATTGTGCTAATTTATGCACTTGTTTCCTATCGCAAACCTCTTAATAAATGTATAACTTCCATAGTAGACATGCCTGACACAAATCCAAATTGATTTTGAGAAACATTAGTATCACGTCGGAACCTATGCTCAATAACTCTCTCCTATTGTTTTGAAGTATGATACATTAGCTTGATTCCTCTATAATTCGCACTCTTGTGCATCATATTTATTATTAAAAATCTCAAAAAACTCTTTCACTCATCTGACATCTTTTTAGTCTTCAAAATAATATTAAAAATTTAGTAAGCCAAGAAATTTCTTCATCTCCTAAGTATTTTTAGACCTCTATTAGAATATCATTAGGTCCAACCATTTTTTCATACTTCATTTTCTTTAAGGCCTCTCTAACCTCGGTTTTATTAATACGATAATAAAAACAAAAATTTATTTTTATTTAAGGTTCATAGGCCACTAAAGTCGATCGTATTCTTACAATTTTTATTGAAATGATTATCGAAATATCTCATCCACCTTTGTTGAATATCCTCTTCTAATAAAAATATTTTTTGATCTTCATCTTTAATGCATTTCAGTTGAATTAGATCCTTACTTCTCTTATCTCTTTATTTGACAAGCTTATACATACATCTTTTACCCTCATTAGTATCAAATATATTATATAAATCATTAAAAACTAAATTCTTTGCATCACATATTATTTTCTTAGATTTTTTATGGACCCCTTTATATTTTGCCCAACGTTCCAAGCTTTTACATCCAAACTAATATTTATAACAAAGCTTCTTATTTTTGATCTTTTCTTGCACATTTTGATTCCATCACCAACTATTTTTATTATTAGAAGCTTTTTCTTTTAATACTCTAAGCACATTCTTTACAACATTCTTAATATCTCCAGCTATTTTTCTTACATAACATCAGCTTCCTCATGCACAGTCAAAATCTTAAGATTTTGAATCTTACTTTCAAAATTATTTTTATTAATGTTTTTTAAATGTTCCAATCTAATCCTATGAAACCTTTTATTTTATTTTTTATATTCCGCCCCATCATCTTAAAGTTCAAAACTAATAAATGATGTTAGGTACATAAACTTTCACTCGGAATAACTTTACAATCTTTTCAATCTAAACGATCTATTTTTCTTATAAGAAAATAATCAATCAAAATCTTTCTACATCCTTTCTTATAAATGATGAGGTGCTCTTTTTCTTTCTTAAGTAAGATATTAGTAATCACAAAATCTAATATAATCCTACCAACTTCATTAGTCGTTCCAAATTTATAGCCAATATGAATATTTTTAAAATTTTTATCACTGTACCAATATGTTCATTTAAATCTCCTCCAATAATGAAATGAAACCAATATATTTTCTTCGGACCATATGCTCTATTAAGTATGCAACACTTCTTTTCAATGTTATTCATTTATTGTTTTCATTATCAGATGTTTTAACTGGTTCAGAGTTTTCTTTTGTGTACAGCAACATTGCCATACAGAACGGTTATTCTTCCATGCTATCTTTTACTGTGACTGACATACAAAGCACTGTAACAAAATTAGTTACATTAGGAGCGGAGCTAGATGGTCCAATTAAATATGAGATCCATGGAAAGGTAATACTCAAAAATAAACTTTCTGGGGGAGAAACATTTTCCTGCGATATACCATATCTGAAGCACTTTGTAATTGTACAGGTCGCAGCCATGCGTTGCATTGATGGGCACATGTTGGGACTTTATGAACCAGCATGATTGGTTTAATGGAAGCCATGTTGATGTTTTGAAATTTTATTCTGGATCAGCAATGAATCCAAGAATTTCAGCCCACAGGAGACTTGAATCTGGACCTTCTCTGAACTTTATGAGATCGGGAGCACATAACAAGTTTCTCCTCTCTTTGGATTTCCTTCAAATATTGAGAGAGTTTGTTCATCTAAATCAATCAGTACAGTGCATAGAGTGTAGAGTGTGGGACCTGTCAATTCCAGGGATGTTACTTTTGTATTGATGTATCCCAGATCAATCAGAAAACAGATTATATGTTGTCCCACAGAGTGCAAACTGATTACCTTGCATGTAAATTGGATACTCTTCATCCTCGCAATCTCCTAGAATAGAGAGTGCTTCTGTTTTTGTTTCTACTGAAAGTTGAGCTGCTCTTCTTTGCCGTCTAATTGAACTCTCATTTTGTTCCTTCATTAGATAAAAGTGATCATAACGTATTCTGAATCTATTAATATGCACATAAGTATTATCAGTTAAACTATTCCTAATTGATCTTGTCATACATTTCTTTGCTGTGTATGCTTTACCTGTTGTATTTGAAGGTGGATATACATGTTTGCATGGAAGAACTGTTCTGGACCAGCTTCCTGAAAGGCATAGCGGTTTCGAGATGCTGTTTCGATATTTAATATCCTTCGACTTCTGACATCCGCCAAATTATAATTGTGCCCAACAGAGACGTTGGCTGACAAAATTCTCTGGAAATAGAAGAGGATCCTTCATCAGTACAAATTTGAGTGCAACATTGCCTTTAGTGAGAATCAATGTAATATAACCCACATTGAATGCATCCTCAAGGTCAGTTGATTCTAACAAATCTCTTGATACAAAGTTTCGGCCTATGCCCCCAGCCAAGATTTCATCAGGTAATGGAGGTACTGCATTTAGTGTAAATGCCTGCAAAATCACAAATATTTATTCATGTTCTTATGCCATTTAACAGTCTTTTGAGCAAAGTAGATAGATGGAATATCTAACTATTCCATTGCTGTTGAAGCCAAAGGCACAGCTTGGGAGCTCTCCAGCATAAGTGAAAGCGGTAAATGACAAGCCATTTGACAACGTAACCTTCACCAAGTAGCTGCACATCCGGTAAAAACACAGACATGTAAGCACACATTTGTTCTCTTTGTGACTATATAACAAACTGTAGCATTTCAGTTACCTATGACCAATTAGAGCTATGTTTCCATCTTCATTATGTGCAGCAATAGCCATGGAGTTATTGACAATAAGAACATCGGAGCAATCATTACTAGCTTCTTCTTCTTCTTTGGTAGCTGCTCTCCCTGATTTCGGAACAAAAGGTAAAATTTCCTTCCTGAAGTTTAGCAACACCAGCTGCTCAGAATCACCAGTTTTTCATCATATTACTCCATTTTTTTAACTGCGATGAAGATTAAAGCTAAAAACTTACGTCTAGAACTGTGACACCGCTCCCTTCTGCAGCACCGACAAGTTCATCCCAGTACCTTGGAAACCTTTGCTTGTTATTCTTGCAGAGTTCATCAAGAAGTGATTTTCCCAGAATAGTTTGAGCAAACGGCAGTAGCTGCTCCTGGAGTATGAGATCAGAGGCAATCCTGTTCTTAATCAGGCAGGAAAACCTCTTTCCAATGAGGAGCCCGATCTCGAAGGCCGTTTCACATACCTCAACTTCAAAGAACTCCAGCTTCTTTCCAGGCTTAGCTCTCTCTGAGGCCACGAGAGCTCCTTATCTTCTCAGATCTGTAAGTTCTTCAATCACCTTTCTGTTAAGACACTTTGTTTGTTGTCTTATACTAATAGACCCAATCCTAAATTCTTATTTCTATCTATCGTCAAGCTCAAGGCATGGGAGAACTTTTGTACTTATTAACGTTGTCACTCTGCTCCATTCCACTTAATAGGATTAAAAAACAAATCAAGTCATCCGACCCGCATATGTTAATCAAACAATCCTTCCCAACTTGAACCCAAATACTAAACATTTAGAATTAAATAATCAAATAATTAGTTCAAAAAAATTTTGAACTATAAATTCTTGTACTAAAACAATGCTTTGAAAAGCGGCGAGAAAGTTGTTCCAAACAAAGCCTTAATCTTTCAATATTTATCCAGACTTTTGTGATGAATAAGACTATCACCAAGTAATTGAGCTCTAAAATTTCTACTTATAGGTGTTGAAACACAAATAATTTATAAAATCAATCTATGTGGTTTAGCGAGAGTGATCATCTAAAGATGCTTTCAAAGAATGATATATTCATAAACACTTAGTTTTTTTATAATTATTTTGTCAAAATAATATAACTATTAAGGTTTCGTTTGGGATGGCTTTATTACTGCTTCTTAAATTAATATTTTAATACAAAAATAAAATTTTTGTACTAAAAAATTGCTTTAAGCAGCAGTAAGAAAGTCGTCTCAAACGAAGCCTAAATCCTTCTTGATTAAGATTTTATTTGAGACAGTTTTCGTACTACTCTCTAAAATAGCTTTTTAGTATGAAAATTTTCAATTTAAGAAATTTTTGTATTAAAATATTGTTTTAAAAAGCAGTAAAAAAATTGTCCCAAATAAAATCTAAATATTTCTCAACATTTTTTACTCGCATGAGTGCCTTATTTAGTGCCTAAGGGTGGTGAGGAATCAGGTCAAAATCAACCCATAACTACAGTTAAAAATAGCCGTTATAAGCATTTATAATCGTATGGTCCCATCGTGGGTCATTATCTGGTTGGCAATATTATGGGAGTGCCATCTAAGTAAATAAGTGAAAGTTCATGGTATTAATTTTATTGCACAGTGTATAAAATGTACGTTACTAGAATTAATATAATAATAATAATAATAAAAATAATAATAATAATAATAAGATCAAATTATTATATGAAAAAAATTAATAAAATTTGTACTTGCCTAATTGATAGTAAAAATATATATAAAAATTTTAATGTTAAATTTACCAATTCAACTAATGAGATAAATTTCCCAACTACAACTTAAAGGCTTATTAAAATTACATTTCATAATTTTAGAATTAAGGATTAATATTAATTAATAATAAAATAAATCAAAATTTTATAACATAAAAAGTAAAAAATATAGAAAATAGCACATTATCATAAATAACATATTAAATATATATTATGTTAGATAGAAATATATTTCATTATAATAGGAGTAATGCAAATTTCCTAGAAATTATAATAAATATGAATATGATTTATTTATCACTTAGAGGTTTGTAGAAAGTAATTATTTTATTGTTGAATGGCATGTAAAAATTTATCAATAAAATATTAAAGAAAAATTCTTTAGAATAAAACATGGATAATGAAATTATAATTATTTGTTAAAAAAATTAAATACAAACAATTTTGATTGCATGTCAGAGCCCTGCATTGGGCACCCATACCCACACCCACCCATGTACCCACCCATACCCAATGGATATGGGTGGGTATGGGTCTGCCCATAAACTTATGGGTGGGTATAGGTGGGTACTCAATATGGAGGGATAAACCAACTGCGTTCAAAAAATATGAATATTGAAAAATGCATAAAGATTATTCACAGGGTATCTTAAAAAAGAGTTCATTTCTCGATTAGTACTAAAAAAGAGCTAATAGACTTGCAGGTTTTTTACTTTCATTACACTCGCCACGCTCTCTATTCTGTACATTTCAGCTGCCGGCACCATGTCCGAGAACAACTTTTCAGACACCGGCAAAACACTGGCTAAGAAGCGCAGCAGTCTAAAGCCCGCTCAGGTGAACGATTTATTATTCTACCGATCGAACGATAACTTGAGTGGATTGTTAACACATTAGTCCAATGCACTGCAAGCTTCACATAACATATTGTGCTGCTCTCTAACAACTTGTCCCCTGCATCATTATATAAAACCATGTCTTCTACCTTCCAATTCTCTGCAGGATTGCTTTTATGGCTATGGTCGGGCAACGCATGGATATGGGTGGGTACGACGTCCTGAAAGCTGCCATGAGTGGGCATGGGTGGGCGAAGCCCGCCCACACAGAGCGTGGGTACCCAATGGGTACTCGACTAGGACCCCGTGTAGGGCTCTGTTGCATGTGCAATAAATAAATGTGAATAAAATGTAAAGATTTCAGAATATTTTTTATAAAATATTAAATTCTAGCAAATTGGTTGTTTTTTAAAATGAGTTCAATTTAAAAACCTAATATAAATGTCCGTACATATGATGCACATCAATTAAATTTTATAAAATAAAAATAATATCATAAATTTTAAAATAAACTTATAGCATATTATATCAACTATATTAAATAAAAGACGAAAATTACCTATAATATTTTTATGCTCATAAATTATTTATGCATAATTAATAGGTATATACGATCCCAAATTTAAGCAAAGAAGCTGATAAATGAAGTAGGCTCACTCTAGTTGCCGGGCTTTGCAAGGCCAACTAAGGGTGGGAAAGTATAAAGCCGGCGATCTAATGAATACCACCCTGGTTTCCAGAGCACACCAACGACCATCCAGGGATGGAAAAATTATTATGCGCGGCGTCCGAATTCGTCCGGAGGTTAATCCGGACGCGCTACGTCACCCGAGGCCCGATGCATCCGGGTGATGTGGCGCGTCCAGATTGACCTCCAGACGGTTCGGATGATGCTATAATGAACATGTGGCTCGTCCGAAAACCAAGAACATTTTGATCCTTCATTAGAAGATGCGAAACCATTTTTAGGGTTCTTAGAAAACCAAAAAATGTTTTGCAATTTCATGAAAAATGCACACATCCTGAAACCACCAATTAAGCATCTAAGCAATGATATAAAGTCTAATAGAGATGAGCAGATGAACTATAGGACAGGCAGAACATTGAACTGATCAGAGAATAGCTAGGAAACCTAATAGAACAATATATTCATAAGGAGAAAATTGAAAATATACAAAAGCAGAAATCAAAATATAACTATATAAGAAGCAATCAAATCCAAATATACAAAAGCAATTAAGTGCATGTAAATTAATTACCTTATATTTGAAGTAGAAAGAGTACAGATTATTTGAAGTCGAAAGAGTAGAGTTCAAGAAACTAAATACAAACCACGAAAGGAAAACATGTGAGGATAGTTTAAGCAAATATATAGGATGGACAGGGAGAGTAGCTTCTACGGTTACCCACCAGGGAAGACCATTTCCAAAGGGTCCAATGGCTTCATGTATCTTCCAAAAAAAAACTAAAATGCTTGAGGCGAAATGGAGAGGGAGAGTAGCTTTGACGATTTCATTAATTTTCCCAAAAAAAACTGAAATGCAAGAGGCGAAAGCGTTGTAGATGTTGAAGACACATAGCGGAGAAGACGGTTATTGAAGGGTTCCATGGCGAAGACGAAGCTAGGGAAATCGAGGTTCCACGGAGAAGACGAAGCTAGGGCAAGCGAACGGGCAAGCGAATTGAGGGCGAAATAACATGTAATGGAGGGAATCTGAATTAATTTGTTTAAATGAATGCAGCACTATTACGTTATAATTAATTAAGCACTATTAATTAAGCATATGAGATATATGAGATATGGAGGGAAATTAGAATTAATTGAATTTAATTGGCGCATGAAAATAGAGCCGTTTTGAATTAATCACTTTTTAAATTGAATTTATTATTAATTAAACAGCACTATTTTGTTATTAATCTTTAAATAATTATTAAATATTTTTAGATTTATTAAATATGTATAATATAATGAAGGTTAAGATAATATTTTAAGAATTAAAATGAAAGGTCAGGATTGCGTATCAGTGGAAACTCAAGCCCCTTTTATAATAGTAGTATAGATTTTTAAAAAAATTAATAAAATTATATGATAAATATGCTATATCATATACAAAAATTTATTTACAAAATTTAATGAATCTAATGTAATAAAAATTAAATTCTAATTGTTTTACTAAAATTAATAGGTTTAATAAATTAATTACTATAATTAATAGCATGTAAAATATATATTTAGCTGATTTAAAGATTTAATCAGAAGATTTATGATCACTTAATTTGTTAAAATATGAGTGATCAAATTCATGATAATAAACAATTTAAGTATATGATTGCTAATTGTATAATTATTACTGTAATTTTCACAATTATTTAGTTGGTAAAAAATCAAATAATAAGAAATCAAGTCAAATTATTTAATAAAATATACAACATAGAAAATAAATTATTTACATATGAAATATATTTTAAAGAGTTTCTAGCTAAAAATAAATTCCTTATATATTTAGGGCTCTTCTCCCAAAAATAAAGAGAGATAAAGTGTAACGAATCTAGGCCCGACCCAACTACCCTCTGACCCAATTTAGGTCAAAATTATTATGTGTGGTTACCGGACGCCGTCCGGAGGCCAATCAGGACCCAACTACCCTCTGACAGCGATGTATCGGGTGACGTGGCGTGTCATGATTGGCCTCCGGATGGTCCGGTGACTTCACGTAATAATCTTTCCAATTTAGGAGCTCATCATCTTCATCACAATACATGAAAACCCTTGCTTGACATTGCCTTCAATAGGCAGCCTCAACCCTTACTGAAAACCACAAGAGCAGCAAATTACGTGAACCTATCCCCTCTCTTCTCCATCCTTTGATCTCAATTACAAAGCATGGATGACCTTCGTCCTACATATTATGTTCTCTTCATCAACCTTCTGCATTGGCAATGGTGTTATTCTTCTTTTCTACTTCATCTTGTTATCTCACTGAAATATACTTTTCTTTATTCTTGGACAGATTTCACAATCAAGCTTTCTCTCTATCGCCATTTCTTGGTTGCTTGGAATGTTGTTCCCTTCCTACTATTGTGCTTAATATGTTAATTTCTTGGAAATGTTAATCTAGGATTTGGTTATCATAATAATGAATTTACTACATTTACTTTGTTTATATCAAACTTAATTAGGCTAAATGTTAGTAGAGGCCACTATGTGCATGATGGTTATTTATGTGGAAGTTGAAGAATTTTGTTGAGAGGCCTTTGTTGTAGGATGTAGGTAGAGAAGCTCATCATTGTGCTACAAGGCAGGATGCTCAAATAGATACATACCAACCACAAGCTGAGCTCCACCCTAGCATATCTTCATTATGTGGTAAGTATGAAGATTTTTTAATTATATGTGATTCACTTCATATGTCCAATTGCTTTAACTTACCTATTCATTATACAGAGTGCAACTCTCGTGGCATCAACTCATCTTCAAATGGTTCAGGAGGGATTCGTATAACGTTCGCATTTTATAAAGGCTTTAGAGCATGTTGATATTAACTGTATTTTCCACTTGGAGTTTATCAGACTTGACCATCATCTCATCACAAAAATGGTAGAGCGATGATGTCCTCTATTGAATATCTACTTACCCATAAAGGAGAGGCACGTCGCACCATTAATTGATCCTATAGTGATTGGGCCTAGTTTATGATGGTCAAATTGGCTCAAGTGATGTGTTGAGCTATTGGGAAGCTATAATGATGATGATGTCGCTTTTCATCACCCAAGTGAGCATGAGGTTGAAGCGAGCTTTTTTTTTTTTTTAAATAGTTGCATTGTGTATTAGAAACTAAATAAAGAACCCGATACAATGAAATCACCTTGAAAGCAAATATAAAAGCGAATCCTTTCTTTACAAAAGAAGAGAGAGAGGATAAACTAATGAAATAGAAAATGCAATTAAGATAAGTTTGGCAACATTTTACCTTACATAACTAGAAAAAAGTTTGATGAAGAGTTGCTTTCATATGGGCACTACACTGAAGCACAATCGATAATACCCTTATATTAGTTTAGATGCACATTTTATATGGATTCCTAGAATTATTTATGATATAGCATATTACGTGGATATAGATAATCAAGCTAAAGACTCAAACACAATAGCTAAAATTAAAGTTCAATAAATAAATCAACGAGATGGCCTAATTACAAGAGCATATTCAAGAGCTCAATTAAAAACCCTTCATTTAGAATATTTCAAAAATAATTTATATTTTACTTTCCACCTAAAAACTTGCATGGCTAGCCCTAATATGTTTGGATATGAATGAAGCTTTAAAAATATATAATTGAAACTCATTTGCATTAATGGACCTTTATTTTTGTTCTCAAAAAATGATTTCCTAAGAGCCTTGTGATATCTATAAATATAGGATGAAATGCTTCATAATTATTTATTGATAAATAAATATTTTTGTGAAAAAGTGTTTTTCCTTTACTTGATGCTTAATGGCTTTTAAGTAGTTTTTTTTTTGATGAAATGGATAGTTATCTTTATTTATATATTTAATTACTTATTACTCCTTAACAATTTGCTCCATACTCTTCAAATATTTTCTTCCATTCATAGGCATCCTTCAAAACCAATAAACTAATAATGAAAATCTTAAAATCATTTTAAATACCTCCACATAAGTCTTGGCAAAAATAGAAAATAATAAGATAATATTTTTCCCTACACCTCAACATTCTCTTAAACTCCACCAAACCCTGCCATCAATCCTAGATCATAAGTTAACATTATAAGCTAGCGTTCCATCACTATTTTTAGCCACTTTTCTCACATAAAATAAATTCTTAAAATCAAACTTTTAAATTAGCCAAAATTAGATTACTCTTAGCCTTCCTATTATTATACTCCTACAAACCCCTCATCCTTCCACCATAAAATCTATAATATTTTTTAAAAATAACAAAATAGAGATTCATAAACTTTTCTAGCTATTAACTTCACCAAAAGACAACCCACCACCATCAATTTACCTTTGCTATTTTTGTAAGGCATATCAAAGCCTACTCTCTATAAATGTTGTGGTGCCTCTTGCTTCAAAACACTTCATCTTTATTCACAATATTTGCAATTGTAAGAATATTTGAAAACAATTTCCCACTCCTACAAATTTTGTCATACTAGAGTTTACATATGGGAGCTCAACTCTTAGTGTAACTTTCCCAAGGGATATCTTAAGACAATTACTTAGATTTAGGTATATACTCATAAGTAGTTACAAATTAGCTATTATAAATAATAGTCCTATAACCTTGTAAGAACTAATCGGTAGAGTAACATATTGGTTGATCACTTAAACTTTAGTATTCATGAAAAGAAAACTAAAACTAATGAATTATTTAAGGAGAATGAACATGAAGAAAGAACCTAAAGACCAAATGCAAACTATTTTGAATCATTTACAAAATAATAAAAAATTATTTCCCACGCCCTACCCAAATTTATACTGCATCCTTAGATGATAATAATTCTTACATAGACCAGGGGGAATACTAACCTAATAGGACACAACTCAATCCTGGAAAAGGAGATAGAAGAGATCATAGTCATAAATTTGTTAATGATTTTAGCAATCCCTCCTTGAAAGTTGAAATTGTAGCTCCCACCTAAAATGATACCCATTATCCCAATATATCCTTAGATTGGTTAGTTCAAATGGGATATTTCTTTGATTGGCATAAAATAAACTACTACCAAATAATCAAATTTGCTGACAATATGTCAAAATTTAAGACAACTACCGTAACAAAAGAACAAAGACTAGGTAACCATAATGGTTAGCAATAAGGTGGTGGTTGTGGCAATCATTTTATGGTCATCCATAAAGATGGTGGGGATGGCGAATGGTGGAGTTGACCAATGATGGTGGCACTGGCTACTACCAAGTTTTTAAAAATTGAATTAGATCGACCATTTCGACTGATTTCTTTGAACTAGCCAATTCAATAAATTATTTTAATAATTAAATAAATCATTTTAATATATTATAGTTGACAAATTAATTTAAATTTAATTTATTTTAGTATCTTGACAAGGATTTTGTCAAAAAAATTCTAATTAACTATTTCATATAACTTTATCGCTCACTTCTCATATAAACTCAAAAAATAATATAAACAACAAAAAAATCCTCAAATAATATTGGACTAAATTAGAGGTGCTAAGTATATAATATACATAAAATATATTTTAAAAATTACTTAATTTTTTATAATATAAATAACATTTATTTTTAATTAATAATATTTATTTATTTATAAACTTTAAAATTTTATTTATTTATTTATTCATTAATAATAAATGATCTAATATTTATAACTTATAAATGTAAATTTCTAATGTAAATGTAATATATAATCTATAAATATAAATTATATATAAACATATAAAATAAATGAATTAAAATTTATGATAAATTTTTAAATTTACATGTGAACTAAAATTATATTAAATGTGAATTAAATTTAAGAGGTTGTACCATAGTGTATTCTTTTTGCCAATGATATTCTTCTTGTTGATAAGACTAGAGAGGGAGTCAAATGTAAACTTGAATTATAGAGGTCAACCTTAGAGTCGAAAGGCTTTCGTTTAAGTATATCTAAAATTGAATATATGAAATGTAATTTAAGTAATAATATATCTAATAAGAAGATTGTGACTTTGGGCGATCAAATCATTAATAAGATATACATTTTAGATATCTTGGGTCTATTATTCAAAGTGATGATGAAATAGATGGGGATATTATTAGTAGAATTCAAGTTGGATGGTTGAAGTGGAGGAATGCATCGGGCTTGTTGTGTGATAGAAAAGTCGCTCTCAAACTTGAGGAAAATTCTGTAAGAAGGTGGTGAGACCTGCAATGCTTTATGGTGCAGAATGGTACATAATGTTGGCCATTAAAAGAGAAGCAGAATATTAAGTTAAGTGTTGCAGAGATGAGGATGCTCATTTGGATGAGTGGATCTACTCTTAGAGACATGATACGAAATGAGTATATACATGAAAAGGTTGGGGTAGCGCTAATGGAAGATAAGATTAGAGAGCATTGCCTTAGATGGTTTGGTGACATAAAACGGTGGCCTTTCGATGACCCGGTTAGGAAAGCATATATATTAGATTTGACTTATATTAAGAAAGGTAAAGGCAAACCTAAAAAGACTTGGTTAGAAAATATTAAAAATGAAATTTATTTATTTAATTTAAATGAGAATTTAACTCTTAACATGACAAAACAAAGAAAAAAGATTCATGTAGCCGACTCCACATAGTGGGATAAAAGTTTGATGTTATTGTTGTTGATGATGAAAAGAACTATCCAATTAAATTTAACAACCAGAGCTACTAATAGTGATAGTTATTTTTAAAAATACTTTAAAACCCTAAAAACTATTTTGATGGTTTTAAAAATAATTTCATTTATCATTAAAAATAATAAATAAATTTAATTAAAAAACACATTAAAAACGTATTTTTTGGAATAAGACAATAAAATTGATGCCCAACAAACCCTAAATAAATAATCTAAGCCATTTTTTGTGTTGCCAAACATGACATTGTATGATTGACCTTTTTTTTCAATAGTTAGCCAAAGCTAATATTATTGCATCAAGTTCCCAACTATGATGCATAGGCAGGGACACGACGACACAAACACGACAATACAGACACATTAATTATTGAAAATATAGGACACGGCCACGGGTTGAATAAGGTATTATAATTTTTATATTTTAAAAATAATGTATAAAAATTAAATAAGTATACTATTAAAAATAATTTAGTAATAATAAATCATTTAACTTGAATTTGTGCTTAAAATATTAATATTTAGATGTTAAGAGTAGGGAGTCGATGTTGTGTATCAAGTATCGAAAGAGGAGACAATAATGTTGTAAAAAATTGGGCATCAATGTTATGCAGTAAATATCAAGTGTCGATGTCAAGAGGGCATCTGTCGTTGATGTTGAGAGAGCATTGGTCATCGATGTTAAGACAACGTCGGACACAAATAAGCTATCAAGTTGTGGGTCTAGGAATTGCTAATGTCGAGCATCAATGTCAAGACAATCTCAAACTTTGATGTTGAGACAGTTTTGAAATATTGATATTCAAACAACGCCAGACGTTGATGTTGAGATGACATCGAATATTATTCTGAACCAAAGTCGCGACCTGCCAAAGAGAAATCTAATACTTTATGAACGAGATATTGAGTGCGGAATATTAATTTGGTGTTGTATATAGAAAATAAAAAAATTATTTTTTATATTTTAAATAAATTAAAAATTTTAAATACAAAAATTATGTTTTTTTTTAATTATAAAATATTTAAGACACGCGTGTATAATTTGTATTTAATATTTTTTTAAATCGAACACATTTTCGGCTTGTCCGATATGTGTCGAAGGCGTGTTACGCTTATTATATCGAATACGTGTTGGACATTGTACTCCTTTTTTAGGAGAAATAACGGTGCATCATAACTTTCTAATAGGTTGCCAATTAAAGCTTGAAGTCGCCACACTTCCCATCCTTGCTCAGTTCAGATTTCATGCAGCATCGTAAGACCATCAATCACTTGGACTTTGGGATAGGTAGCTCTATTCATTTATCTCTAAGAACATCTGAAAGCTTGTGAAGGGCATATACTATCAAGCAAGCTATCCATTACTATCATCACTTGTAGAAATATCACTGATTGAGGCTCTTATGAGATTTATTTCATGTTATTTCTTCTCATCTCTCCCACAACAATTTGATTAAAAAAAAATTCTAAAGAAAGATAATAAAATTCATAAGGAAAAAGCCTTCTAATCTGATATTGTTATTAATGACATTATGATGTCTTTATATAAAAACTCGAAGAGCTACCTCCAACAAAAAGCATCCTCACAAATATTAAGCCTTGGGTTCTAGAATAGGAGATAGAGATAAAGAGAGCAACAAAGTAACCATTTATGTTAGAACTACATGGCAAAAAGGGTCAATTTGATAATGATGATTTTTTATTTTTGATTCTCAAACATCACCCTCAATGGGCTGTTTAATACTTTTCATGTCTACATAATTGAAAAGCCTTTTTACTTATTACTATTAGTACTTGATCTAATTAGTAATAAAATTTGTGTTTTTGGTTTGAATTTTAGTGAGTTGGCATAGTCTATTTTAAAGGAATGGGCCTATATATAGAAGGCATTCCTCTTTTAGTTGGGGTGTGAAAAGAATAAGACTCTGTTATGGTATTCCCTAAAAAATCTATGAGCGCTCTCCCTCTCCTTTCTCTCTCTCCTGTGGTACAACAATCTAGAGAGGCTCTCTCTTCAGCCAAGAATTCACAATAATTAATATCAAAGTTTGGTGGAGATAATCAATGGGACGGATGAAGGCGTTTCTTATAATCAAGAAAAAAAGATGGGCTCATGCATTCGGAAGCCGACAAGCGAAGGCAGAGTCAGATGCGAGCGAAATTGGGCTCAGGTTAGCAAGCTTGCACACAAAGTGGTGGTGCACACAAAAGTATCAGACCAAGAAGAAGGTGGGCGCGAGCTTGGTGAACATGCGGGTGACGGGCATGCGGGTCACAGGAACAAGAGCAATGGGCAGGTCGCTTGCTTGCGCACAAAGGTAGGCTCACTAGTGGGCATTTGCAAGAAACTGGAGCGCGCGGTATAGGCGTGTGGTCGTGGGCCTAAGACGGTGCGTGGTTTGGCTCAATAGTGAGACAAATCGTGCGTGATTGGTTGTGTTCACACGGAGCATAGCCGAAAGGAGGGACCGTGCGAGAAGACTCAATCAAGTGGAGGAGAAGCAAGCCGTTCAATTGAGGCTTTTCTTGATTGTTCTCTATGGACAACAGGTAGAGGAGGATAGGCAACCGATGGGGAAAGTATTTCTTGGGCTGTTTTTTTGTTGACAACAGGTGAAGTAGAACAACAACTGGGTTACTGGGTTGATTTTAGTGTACAACATACTGTTTTGAAAAAAGGTGAAGCAGAGACAACTTTTGCTCCAAATATGTTGATACAAAGATTTGAGTTCGACAAGTTCACCAATGATAATGATTTCAATTTGCGAAAAATAAAGATTAAGGCACTTCTAATTCACCGGAGAATTTCTAATGCAATTTCAAGAGAAAATCTAGACGTGATGGCAGACAAAGCAAAGGTAAGGAAAATTCAACTGAAAGCTCACAATGTGATACTTCTTTCGCTTGGCTAGGGCTGTAAGCGAACTAAGCGTTCGACAAGCTGCTCGAGGCTCAGCTCAATAAGAGCTCGTTCGTGATCGTTCAATTAGTTAGTTGAACAAGCTTGAACACTTTCATAAATACTTAATGTGTTAATAAACAAGCTTGAACAACAATGCGTTTGGCTCAATTAGGTTCGTGAACATAATTGTTTAAAGCTCATGAACATACTCGATATGAAGCTCGATAAGAAGCTCGTGAACAAAAAATTTGATTAATGTTTGATATTTGACATCAAGATCAATTATTTCTCATTATTATTATATATATTTAATAAATAAGCTATTATTATATATTAATTGATATGAATCAATTTATTCACATTAATATTATTATTTATAATTTATTTACTAATAATAATTATTTAATTTATAATTAATAACAATATAAGTTTATTATAATATAATGATATAATTATTGTTAAATAATAAAATTTAAAGTACATAATAATGCGCACTATATTTTTCATATTGATTAATGTTATTTTCATTTTACATAAACAATTTCTTTTATTATAAATATTTTTGTTCATAGATATATTCATGAACATATTTGTTTGCTTGTTTAAAAAAATTCGTTAAATATGTTCACGAGCATGCTCGATGTAATCTTTTGTTAGGAAGCTCGATAAAGCTCGTTTGTTAAGTTAATGAACATCTAAAAATAGAGCTCGTTTATAGCTCATTTGTTTAAAGCTCGATAAGCACTAAACGAATCGAACATGAACTGAACATGAACCGAACATGCACACTTATTAGTTTAAATGAACCAAACATAAACACAAATAATAAAGCTCGAACAAACACGAACCAAACTTGAACAAGCTGATATTAAATGAGCTTAAACATGAACACTTACATACTCGGCTCATTTCATTTGCAACCCTACACTTGACGACAAAGTATTAAGAGAAGTGGCAGAGGAAAATTTAGCAGAATAGGCCTAGGAGAAACTAGAATCATTATTCTAAAAAAAGATCACTCGCAAGTCCTCTATTCTTGAAGAAGCAATGGTACAAGATGCAAATGGACAAGTCCACGAATCCGAGGAAGCACATGAATGCTATTAATAAAATCATTCTAGATCTTAAGAATATTGATGTGAAATACTAAAGAAGACCGTCAAATTATTCTTCTAAGCTCTTTGTCAAAGTCTTATGAACATATATCGAATACGATGCTGCATTAAAAAATTAAAAAATTACTAGGTAATATATCTCTTTCAAACAATGTGGCTTAAGTAATGGGAATTTATTCTTAAATAAGAGAATCCAAGGCAAGACATACCAACCCACTACAAACAATTAAGCATTATATGAATAAATTATAATTATGCAATCATTGCTAATTTTCTTAGAAAATCACTCAATTTTTAAAATCTCGAACAAAAACATACATTGAAGTATGAATGCCAATATGAATTTTAGAGCCTAGTTCAAATTTAACTCGAAATTAACTCACCTTCAATTTACCATGACAAAAACCCAACCTAATTAAACAAACAGATAAAAAACCAAACCTAGACCCAACTAGCTCCCAACCCAAATTAATAAGACCCAACTGACTAACCCACAAGACAACTAACAAGGATGGCGAGTGCGGGCAAACAAACGCAAGCACAAGCACTTCGGGCAAGGGGTGCTAACTCAACCCAGACCCAAAATTAAAATTAGGTTAAAAATTAAAACCCAAAGCAAACCCAATTGCAAAAACCTATCTTCCAAGTTTGTTTAATGCATATTAAATTAGACTTTATTATTGTCACATCCTTTCATAGAGCAATAAAAATATATAAAATCAAGATCCCATTATTGTTTTCTTGACAAAGGCCAAATTTGATTCAAGTATTCATGACTGCCCATCAAAAAAATCTCTTGTTTTTACGTTTTCCATTATTTTTTCTTATTTGGTTCATCTTTTTTCCTCCCAATTTATCTAAAATCCAATGTTCAAACTCTTAAAGAAACCCATAATCACATATAACTCATAAAGCAATTCCCTAAAGCTATATTAATTAATACTAACATAATAGCAAACTAACTTTTTGAAGTAAATGAACCATAAAGCTCCAAAAATAGTCAGAACTAAAGAATCACCCTGCCATATGCCCCAAACAGTAGTACTTAAAACTAGAGACAAAGCAGGAGATTTGCAGAAGGGTGCGTGCAACCAGACCACTAATCAAAATCCAAAGGGCATTTTGACAAACAGTTGAGCAAAAATGGCAGTAAACTTGTGGGTTCCATTAAAAGAGTTGCAGAGAAGAATATACATTAATATAACATCTGAAAAAGGGTTGGGAAAGGAGTCCTTAGATTTTGGAAAGAGGAGAGGAACTTAGGGGAGATGGCCCATCGCCCAATAACTTTACAGAAAACAAGACATCTCATTACAAACACACAATCGTGCAGCACAGGACTTTGCCTCGTGGGAAGAGAAGAGGGGAGATTCTGCACATGGGCAGCGTGTGACTTTTAAGTGTGACAAGTTTGCTTCTACCTCCATTAGGGTTAGGGTTTCTTGTTGAGATCGGTAACAAGTTCTGCCGTTTAGCAGGAACAAGCAGGATTTTGTTAGTGTTAAATCAGCTTGATCTGAATGAAAAGCCTTAACATGCTGCAGAGTGCTTCAAAGGCTTTGATTAATTTTTGGCCTTTCAAAGTTTTTTTGGTTGATGATGACAAAACGTTTAAGGAGAATTAATTATTTTAAAAAGAATAATTATTGATTTATAAATAATTATTTAAAAACATTTAAAATCATACAAAAACTTATATAGGAACATAAGCATATTCAAAAAACTAGGCATGCTCCATTCTCCATTATAACATGATAAGTTCAAAGGAAAATTTAGTGTAATGAAAGCTCTTCACAAACACTTCTTATTTTTTGCAGTTGGAGTGAAAACCAGTGGACTTTGCGACATGCCTGCTGCTTCATCAGATAAACTGTTCATATCACTAACTCAAATAGGAATAAGAAGAATTATACAAACAAAACAAAAACACTTTAAAAACAAGAATTACCAGTTCCAAACATTTATAGCTATAGAGAACCAACAAAACATTGCCATATTTCTGAACTTCAAATCTAATGAATCTAAGAGAGTTTAGGAATGGGCATCCAAGTTTTTAAGAATGAAATCATAACACAAGAATATCACACTTAGGGCATCTCCATCCGAACGCCAAACATGCATATGGGATCGTTCGGTGGCTCCAGCCAAATGCCAAATCTTCTGCTATTTGCTTGAAACTGAATAGTGTCGCGCTGTTCACTAACGTGATTTTTTATCTCAACTGGATTTGCCGAAAAAAAGCACACATAGGAGAAAGATAGTTACCTTCGCAGAAGCACGCAAAATGAAGTTCAATTGGAGATGAATCATGTCATTTGAGTTTCACTGCATTTGGAGTGAAAGTTCAGATTTTCAGTTGGAGATGCCCTTAACAAACTATTCCGAGGGAAAGGAGGTTAGGAAGTTAACTGGGAAGGTTTAACTAGGAGCAGATTTCTACTAGAAGAAAGATCCACAATACCATATTACTCCAAAAAGAATAAGTGGACAGTCATCTTTGAAGTTGTTTGCACCATGCAACAAAAGAAATAGCAAAATTGAAGTTGTTTGCACCATGCAACAATTGTAAGCCATCTTTATTGCTGATAACGCTAAATTCTAATTGTTGATGATGGCATCTTCAACTCCAGCCTGTAAAGTAGCCACATAAGAAACTACATACCCATCACCTTCCACAACTAATGAGAAATACTTCCATAACCAGAGATTTCACAGGCATTCTTCTTCAAATTTAACCTTCTGCTCACTTTACAAAATGTATAGAATAAAACTTCATCCTTTAATGCAAATTAGTGCAAGGTAAACAACAAATTATACAAACTTTTTCTCAACATTTGGAACTACCATAAATTTCCTGACTGCTGTTGGTAGCTTCAAGTAATTATATGTATATAAGCAATTTAAATCTTTATTAGGTGAAAAAAACATGCTCTTAAGCTGTTGGGTATTCCACAGCTCAAATAAACAGCAGAAACACAGTAGTAAATTAGGATCTAACAGCAAATCATAGATCAAAATTTTCAAAAGCACTTCACCTACCAAAGTCTAGTTCAACATTGGTCCAAAAATTAATCTTTTAAATATAATATGTAAATAAAACACATATATACACATATCGGAAGCACAAACTGTCGTTAACACATGAAAAATTAATAAAATATTCAGAAAAGAATGGACAGTATATTCAGACTAACGTTCTTACAGTTCTAGCAATACTATGTATTTCTACAACTACACCGTATACCCAAAGAACTTTATAGATAGATGTTTACTAGGTCTGCTGCGATAGAAAAATAATATCATAAATGAATGATTTGATAAGGCAAATCAAGTATTCAAATAGAAATTATCATTTAGAGATAATAAAATATATTCCCAGTAAAAATAATGAAGTAAATAATTAACCAAAAACCCAAAAACTGCAAATTTAAACAGAAAAGACGAACTAAATTATATTTGTGAGCAGCGTGAGACGGGTCAAAAATTTCCAGACAAGAATAGCTTTATATAAATGGCAGATCAACAAAACCTTCAGAAAAGGCTCAGTACTTAATGGATCAGATTTCAACAAATTATATTAACTAAAACATATAAACTTAATACTCAATCAGTTGATTATAAACTAAAATATGTTTGTTATGTGATTTCATTTCATATATTTTGAAGGAGAAACAACAAAGAAATAACAAAATCTTTCTATTCTTAGCATGTTCTTTAGCCTTTGAGCAGGCAATTGAGAAAATGGCTAAACTAGTAAAGAGAGAAGTCTTGAACTAATAGACCTGACGAAGGAAAAAATGAAGGTTACTAAGCAACTTAAAATGATCAAGCTACACAAACACAGCTTAAAACTTTGACAACCAGCAAAATCGGTTGATAAGTAACATGTTTTAAACTTTCTAAAACAAAAGGTCGGAAAAAATGAAGGTTGCTAACATAAAAGTGTGGAAAAGAGAGGCCGAGAAGGGCATACCCACACACATAGAGAGAGAGAGAGAGAGAGAGTATGGTACCAAAAATAAATATTTGTAAGGAAAACAAGAGAAGGGAGCTCCCTTCAGTCCAAGCAAAGATAGCGCGAATCCAATTATCTCCCGCATCATTCACTCATCTACTAAGCACATCAATGCCTCTCTCTGAAAAATTTACTTAGCATTTGAATGAATGAGTCGGCAGCAAATTTAATCCCAACGCCACCCATGAGTGGACTGGAGGAAGCTCTCTTTACAAATCCCATGCAACTCACAACAACCTATATAGAACATATATTAAAAAAATATAAAGAAAACTCTAGCAACACAAGTTACTGTAATGAAAACATAACATATAAAGCAAACAAAACATTTGCAACATGAGTACTCTAAGTAGCTCTCGATGCAGAAGCCAGCTGAAGAATTTATCGAAGAAGAGTAGATAAGAGAAGAGAGGAGAAAGAAATAAGTAAAGAATATGGCTAGTTGGATGAGCTTTCACTTCTGAAACCCTAGCAACCTTCGAGCTGTATGATGAAGAAGAAGGGTCTTTAAATAGCTTCACATCATCATACGGAAAAAAATATTATATTATTTAGCAGACAGCCAGTGGGAGTTTTAAATAATGCAATAAATCCTCCCTTTTCATATTCTGTCGATCCACCAAGCTTTCATTTACGAGATCTGTCTTATTTTATTGAGCGTATTATTATTTTTAATATAAATTTCTTGAGATAAATGCACATTAATTACGGTACAAACTATTGTCTGAGGTTTAAAAGGAACATTAGTGCAATGTTCAGCGGAGTCCAACGCGCCAACGTCGCAATATACCTTTATTTATTTACTAAATTACGGACCTTATATGGAAAGAATTGTCCAAACGTCGCAATCAAGGATTTTTTTTTTTTTTTTTGTGTGGAAATTGAGAGCTTAGCTTAGTATAGATTAAAATGATATAAGAAAGTTATATGTATTGTGCAGTAAAAAATGGGACAAAATTCTCAGAAAAAAAGGAAAAAAAAACAAAGAAATCCTAAAAACTCAGGCTTAGCTAAAAATTAGGAGATCAAAGCAGGCTCAGGATGAAATCCAAAGCGTAATGATCAATTGCGTTGAAGATGAAGAAGAGAGGAACGTTGTGTGTGTGAGACTGCTGCCATCCAAAGCTATGACACGACCGATTTGGCCTGATCATCATAACCGACCAAAATTCTTGGGAAGGTTGAAGAAAGCCAGGAAGGTCATCAATAATTGAGCAAATATGAATGTGTGTGTTTGGTGGATCAAACAGAAGCAGAATAAAGCATCTTAAAATCCAGCACCTACATTAATTTAGCACTTCCCCTTTAAACCATGGATCCCATAATAGCGTAAATGAGGAGCCATTTCCAATGAGAGAACTGAGGTGGGTTTTCAATGGAGATCATCTTGATTTATTAGTTGGGAGCTTTGACTATTCATGAAGAGATTTTGGATTTCAATGTTGTGTATGTGGTGTTCTTATGAGTTTGCTTTAATTGTTAGAATAATTAAATATAATAATTATGCGAGACATTACAATAATTATTTTAGTATATATATTTAATTATTTAAACTATTAAGTGGTCCACATACTTAATTAATTAATGATTTAATTATTTATATTTAAATCCTATTAGTTAAGAAGAGATAATTTGATCAATTGTTTATGGACTGTTTGATCAAATAAATCCTATAAGCGGTTATTATAACTAATCTGCAGGAAATAACTACCGGTCCTCTCTCTTTCTCATTATGAGAGTTAGTTTGTTCCGTAGAGAATTAACTCGTGAAAGAAGAAAGTGAAAGAGAAAAGTGAGAGAAACCATAGTTCGGAATTCAACGAAGTCAACATGAACCAAGGTATGTTTTTTTCCGATTAAATCTTGTAAAAATCATCTTGTTCAAGATCTTGTGTTTTTAAGATTTATGTAAATTTATCTTTCATTTCGATTTCTTTTACATAATTATAATGCAAGTTCTTGTAAGAGTTAAAGAACTTGATTATGTAAGAGGAGTTCTCATAAATGTAAGAGAACCATTAGTGCTTACATGTGGTATCAGAGCATGGTTGAGAACTTATAATTTTTCGTTGAAGTTTTCTTTACTTTCTTCTACGTCTCTTTCTAATGAAATTGAGTTCATATGATTTGTTATCGATTTTAATTAACATATTAATTATCGAATCATATCTTGTCATGATTTATTCATGGCAAATTAATTATGTTTATATTTTATTTTTCAAAATACATTATGCTATTAATTTCATTATGAATGGATTTGTCATATGAAAGCTAATGCTGTAAATTCATTTTGCTTTTGAGGATATTTTGTTCTTACATGTAATTATATACATTAAGTAATTTCTTTTATGTATTTCATTTATTTGAAATAATTATTATCGTAATTATTTAATTTGATGTTTATATCAAGTATAGTTTGTTAATCACCAAAGTGGTCAAATTAAAAAGTTTTAATAAATATAAATTTAAATATATTTAATTACTCATGAGTATGCGATGCTATTAACATAATGACATGATGATTTTATAAATTTTTTTTATTACGAGTAATTAAAAATTCAATAGCTACAAAATATTTAAGGATCGCCCAAAGGTTGATTAGTCATTTTGTACTGTCGGATATAAATATGATAAATTATCAAACTTAATTAAATATATTTAGTATATCCAATGATAATGAATATATTTAATTGGAGTATGTATAATTATCAATTATGAGAATTTTAATTTGAGCATCTATTATGATTATTGTTGTATATTGTAGTATCACCCAAAGGAGAACTTCAATATGCATTTTATTGATTAACTGAATATTATTTGAATCTATTTTATACTTTTTGAATTTAATATTCAAATCATTGATATGTGAGAGTTATGTATTTTTTTATTTTGTAGCATCTTATTATGTTATTCTTCATTTGCAAGCTTCATTTATTGTAAAGTTCAATGAGATTAATTATTTTGAATAGATTAACAAATTCAGTTCCATTTAAGAGTTTTGGATTTTGATTTTACACTACTTAATGATAAGCCTGCTGCTCTTATTGATACAAATAGTGTTGAACAAAAGTCCTTTCATGAAGTTTGGGAAATATCAAATAGAATAAGCTTAATATTTATGCAAATGACTGTAACAGACATTATTAAATAAACCAGTTAAAAAATTGATAATGCTAAGGAATTTATGAAGTTTATGAAAAATATATCTCAATCTGAGTCTGCTGATAAGTCATGTACTGAGGCATTAATGGGTATGCTAACCACCATGAAATTTGATGGTTCTCATATTATTTATGAGCACATTATTGAAATAACTAATATAGCAGTAAGATTGAATACCATGGAAATGAAAGTGAGTGAAAGCTCCATTGTATAATTTTTTATAAACTCATTGCCTCCTGAATATGGTCCATTCCAAGTTAATTATAATACAATTAAGAATAAATGGAATGTGACCAAATTATAGAGTATGTTTATTTAGGAGGAATCAAGGCTTAAGAAATAAAAAAATTTACTCAATTAATCTCATGGGTCAACCAAATTTTAAAAAAAAATTAGGAAAGAAGAATTCAAAGGGCAATAAAGGACACCTAAAGCCTAATGTGTCATCTGTCCAAATTCAAAATAAGGAGCCAAAGAATGATAGATGTCATTTCTGTCACAAGCGTGAACACTATCAGAAAAATTGCCTGAAATATAAGGCTTGGTTTGAAAGATAGATAAGCCTAGTGCTTTTGTATGTTTCGAATCAAATTTGACTGAAGTTCCTTATAATACTTGGTGGATTGATTCTGGTTGTACCACTCATATTTTAAATGTGATGCAGGAATTTCTTATGACTCAAACCATAAAGCAAAATGAAAAGTTTATCTTTATCAGAAATAGAGTCAAAGCTCCAGTTAAAGCCATTGGAACATATCATTTGATTTTAGATACTAGATATCATTTAGATCTTTTTCAAACTCTTTATAGGCCTTTTGTTTCTAGAAATTTAATTTCTTTATCAAAGCTTGATACAGCTGGTTATTATTTTAAGTTTGAAAGTGGATATTTCAGTTTATTTAGTGTAATCAATTTATTGGTTCTGGTGTACTTTATGATGGTTTATATAAATTAAGACTGGATAGTTTATTTGCTGAGACTTTATTAACTTTGCATCATAATATTGGAATAAAATGTGGTTTAATGGATGAAAATTCTGCTTACTTATGGCATAAATATTTGGGTTATATATCCAAAGAAAGAATACAAAGATTAGTGAGAAATATAATCCTTTCTGATTTAGATTTCACTGATCTTGGTATTTGTGTGGATTGTATTAAAGGAAAATTTATAAAACACACAATTAAGAAAGCTGTCACAAGAATCGCATAACTTCTTGAAATCATACATACTGATATATATGGACCTTTTAAAGTGCCTTATTTTAATGGAGAAAAATATTTTATTATCTTTATTGATAATTTTTCACGTTATGATTATGTCTATTTGTTGTATGAAAAATCTCAATCAGTAGATATTCTTGAGATGTTTATTAATGAGGTTGAAAGATAATTAGATAAGAAAGTAAAAATTATAAGATTTGATAGAGATGTGGAATTTTATGGAAGATATGATGAATCTGGATAGTGCCCTGGTCCATTTGCTAAATTCCTTGAAAGACATGACATTTGTGTTCAATACACAATGCCTAACACACCATAATAAAATGGTGTTGCAGAATGGCATAATCATACTTTAATGGATATGATTAGATGTATGTTAAGTTATTCTTCTTTACCCTTATCATTATGGATGCATGCTTTAAAAAATGTTATATATTTGTTAAACAGGGTTCCTAGTAAAACAGTTTCAAAGACCCCTTTTGAGCTGTTAACAGGAAAGAAACCCAGTTTAAGGCACCTACATGTTTAGGGTTGCCCAATGAAAATAAAAATTTATAATCCACATGAAATGAAATTGGATTCTAGAACAACCAGTAATTTTTTCATTGGTTATCCAGAAAATCTAAAGGGTATAAATTTTATTGTCCTAATTATAGCACAAAAATTATTGAAACTGAAAATACTAGGTTTATTGAGAATGGTGAAATTAGTGGGAGTATAGAACCTCATGATGTAGAGGTTCAAGAAGTTAGGGTGAAAATTCTTTTGTCCGTCACTTCTAATAAAGTTGCTATTTCTATAATTATTAAAAAATTTGAATATATACAGGATGAGCAAATGAATGATAATACATCCCAAAATAAAGTTTTTATTAATGAATCTATAATTGATGAATCACAAAAAATAGCATTAAAAAGATCTACTAGAGTTAAAAGATCTGCTATTTCAAATAATTATATGGTTTATTTACAAGAGTCAGATTTTGACTTAGGAATTAATGATTATCCAGTTTCATTTTCACAAGCTATAAAAAGTATGAATTCTAATATGTGGTTAGATGTTATGAAAGAAGAGTTAAAATCAATGAATCATAATAAAGTCTGGGACATCGTTGAATTACATGAAGATTCCAAAAGAGTTGGGTGTAAGTGGGTCTTTAAGATCAAGCTTAACTCTAAAGGCAATATTGAATGGTATAAGGCTAGACTCGTTGCCAAAGGTTTTACTCAGAAAAATGATGTTGAATACAAAAAGACCTTCTCTTCAGTTTCTAAGAAGGACTCATTAAGAATTATTATGGCAATAGTAGCTTATTATGATTTAGAGTTACATCAAATAGATGTGAAAATAGCATTTCTAAATGGAGATTTAGAGGAAGAAATTTATATGGATCAACCTGAGTGGTTTTTAGTTGAAGGAAAGGAACACATGATGTGTAAACTTAAGAAGTCAATATATGAATTTAAAGAAGCTTCAATGATATTTTAAGTTTAACAATACTATCACTTCCTTTAGATTTAAAGAAATCACTGTTGATCAGTGTATATATCTAAAGGTCAGTAGGAGCAAGTTTATAATTTTGATTTTGTATGTTGATGATATTTTGTTTGCTACTAATGACTTTGATTTATTACATAAAATTAAGAAATTTCTCTTAAATAACTTTGAAATGAAAGATATGAGTGAGGCATCCTATATGATAGGAATTGAAATATTTCGTGATAGATCACAAGGAATGTAAGGATTATCTCAAAAAGCATATATTAATAAAATTCTTGAGAGATTTAAGATGAAAAAATACTCAACAAGCATTGTTCCAATTCAGAAAGGAGATAAATTGAGCCTTATATAATGCCCAAAGAATGAATCGGAATATAAATAAATAGAACAAATTCCTTATGCATTTATTATTGAAAGTTTAATGTATGCTCAGACTTGTACTAGGATAAATATTAGTTTTACTATTGGAATGTTTGGTAGATATCAAAGTAATCCAGGACTTAATCATTGGAAAGCTGCAAAGAAGGTTTTACGATATCTACAAATAATAAAAGAATACATGCTCACTTTTAGAAGATCTGATCACCTTGAGGAGATAGGATATTCAGATTCAGATTTTGCTGGATGTCTGGATTCCAAAAAATCCACATTTGGCTATATGTTTCTTTTAAGTGGAGGAGCAATATCTTAGAAAAATGCAAAGCAGTCCGTCATTTCTGCATCTACAATGAAAGCTGAGTTTGTGGTATATTTTGAGGTCACAATTCAAGGATTATGGTTGCAAAATTTTATTTCAGGACTTAGAGTTGTTAACAGTATTGTCAAGCTGCTGAAAATTTATTGTGATAATACTGAAACAGTCTTCTTTTCTAAGAACGACAAGTATTCAAAAGGTGCTAAACATATAGAGTTGAAATACTTTGACGTTAAGAAAGAAGTTCAGAAACAAAGAGTATCATTTGAGCACATTAGCATCAATCTTATGATTGTGGATCCATTAACTAAAGGGTTTGTTATGATTTGGGTACATTTGTTTGTTCAAGTAAATTCTAATCCAAGTTATATTTTTTTGATGATTACAAAATCTTATTGTTTGTTATTCTTCTCTCCTAATAATTATTTGAGTTTTTGTTGTGTATACTAAAGTATTTTTCATGAAATTCACACTCCAAATTGCTGAAGACTTCGAGTTCACTTGTTCACTGTAAAATGAAGTCTGCAAATTTTCTTTTTCTTGAGTCTGAGAGAGTGTGATTGTAAGTTGGATAACTGTACACACACACACAACGGGGGGAGTAAAAAGATTAAATTTTTTAATCTGATCGTATTGTACGATTTGATATTATACAGGATGATCTGTAGAATATGTCCTCCATGTTGAACCCATATGGCGAGAAAATTTTTCTAAGGTATGTTCGTACAGTACGAATACTATTCGTACATGAGTTTTTACTGTACAAACTGCTCAAAATTGGGTTCATCCAAGTGTTCGTACGGGATGAATTGTTCGTACAAAGCTCACTGACTTGGTCGTCCAAGCGTTCGTATGGGACGAATGGTTCGTACGAAGCTCACTATCTTGATCGTCCAAACATTCGTATGGGACGAATTATTCGTACGAAGCTCACTTACTTGGTCGTCCAAGCATTCGTACGGGACGAATTGTTCGTACGAAGCTTACTGACTTGATTGCCCAAGCGTTCATATGGGAGGAAATGTTCGTACGAACGGCTCTGACTTGTTCGTCTCATGAGGCATACGGAGATGAAGTGTTTGATGTTTTGAGCTATTCGTACTCTACGATCATAGATCGTACGGGACGATCGGCACGGATTAAACTTGAAAATTCAATTTTTGGACGATTTTTCCAGTCCCAAGTATAAAAATGACTCAAAACTGACTGAAGGACAGATCCTTCTGCGAAAATTCTTTTGGGAATAGGTCGAAGAGTGATTGGGAGAGTGTTTGGGAGTGAGTATTGAGAGATCTTTCAAGAGAGAATTGTGAGGAAATTCACAAGGTTATCCAATTGAGAGGATTTCTTTACTTGTTCTTCAAGCATCATCCTAGTTCCTTGGAGACTTTTGCAAGAGCATTGCTCGAGAGGATTCCAGTTCTCTGCCTCACTTGGAGGGTGAAAAGGAAGACGGTTCTTTGCCGCACTTGGAGGGTGAAAAGGACGACGGTTCTCTGCCGCACTTGGAGAGTGAAAAGGACAATGGTTCTCTGCCATACTTGGAGGGTGAAAAGGACGACGGTTCTCTGCCGCACCGGGGTTGGCGGAAGAGTGTTTGTAAAGGCTTCTCCGCCTTGCTGTGGGGGCAAAAGGAGTGTTACTTGAGTTTAGTGCAATACCTAGAGAAGGAGTCTCTAGGGAGTGGATGTAGGTCGTGTTTGACCGAACCACTATAAATTATGGTGTTTTTTGTTCACTATTTATTTTCTGCATTTTTATTTTTTTTGCAGTTTTATTTTCTTTGTGGTTAAATTTCTATGGTGAACGAAAGAGCAAAATTATCTCTGTTCGTACTGTATGAAGTTCTATCGTACTGTACGATTAGCTTTAAAATTTTTGAAAATATCAAGAGTAATTTTTAAGTTCACCCCCCCTCTTGGTTAGCCTAGGGACGTGAGCAATAGGTCTAACAACCTATTCACACTTTCAAGTGGTATCAGAGCCAATTTCAAAAATAACTGTTTTAAATACTTTTTGAAATTTTGATCATGGCTAATTTTGAAAATAGAAATACTATGGAAGGATACTCGATCACTAGACCACCGTTGTTTGATAATATCCCTTTTGATTTTTGAAAAACTCGCATGTCTATTTTTCTGCAATCACTTGACTATCATATGTGGATGTTAGTTCATGATGGTTATAATGAACCTACTAGGATTGTAGAAGGAATAAGAGTTCAAACACCTTTTACAAACTGGACTGTAGAAGAACGTGAATTAGCTCAACTGAATGTTAAGTGTTTGAATAGTTTCTTTTGTGCTCTAAAGTCAGAAGATTACATGTGTGTGTCTACCTGTAAATTAGGAAAGAAAATTTGGGATAGGCTTTGCATCACATATGAAGGTATGAATAAAGTGAAATAAACTAGATTGAATATTCTCTTGAACGACTATAAATTTTTTCGCATGAAACAGAATGAATCAATCTCTGACATGTATACTCGTTTTACACACATAGTCACTTCATTGCATGCTTTTGGTAGGGAGTTGACGAATGCAGAGAAAGTTAATAAAATATTATATTATTTACCTCCTGCATATGATGCAAAGATAACTGCAATAACAAAATCTAAAGATTTGAATGTTTATTCTGTTGACAATATACTTGGATCACTAATTGCTTACGAGCAATCGGTGACTAAAAGATAGATTGATGCAGGTGAGAAGCGAAAGAAGAAGAATATTACTTTAAAGGTGGATGACTCTAAAAGTGATCAGCCACTACCTGAGGACGAAGAGGATATTGCCATGATGACGAGGTAATTTAGAAGTTTCCTAAAAAGGAAGCAGAGAAGACGCTAGCATTGGAACAAAGGTAAGTTCCAGAAGAATGTTAAGGCTTCTGATGAAGTCATTTGTTATGAGTGCAGGAAGCCATGACACATCAAGATAGAATGCCCCAATCTCAAAGAAAATCCTAGCAAAGATAAGGTCGAGGAGAAACCAAAGGACAAAAGGGGTAAGAAGAGAATACAACGAGCTTTTTGGGCAGACTCAGCTTCAGATTCGTCAGAAACAGCACCTGAAGAGGAAGTTACAAATTTTTGCTTAATGGCTGACAATCTCGACCATTCGGATGAGGATGAGGTATGTGATTTAAGCTATGAAGAATTATTTGAAGTTTCTAAACGCATACACTCTGCATATAGGAAACTTAAGAAACTGCACGCCAAGTTAAATTTGGATTATTTAGAGCTGCAGAAAGAATATGAGATCCTTAAGAAAGATCATGCATTAATTGACAGCAACCACATGACTTTATTGGATGAGTATGATGATTTAAACAAACAGCATAATATTTTAAAATCATCAAATGCTGAACTTGAAAATGACTTTAGGACCTTTATGGATGAATCAGATTCTAGAGAGCATGAGTTGAAAATTGACAATTCGATTTTAGAAAGTGTTAATGCTTATCTTAAAGTTCAGATTAAAGCACTTAAGGAGAATAAAAATTCACCTAAAATTGAAGAGTTTCATGAATCTTACCACAAGATCATTGACTCAAGATCTAAAAAGAAAATTTTTAGGAAGAATAGGTTGGTGAATCCTTTTCCAGGGATAAAGATTTTTCTTGTGGTAGTTTAGGACATATTTCCCATACCTGTACACTCAAATATAGAACACATTTAGTGTGGAGACCTAAGGTGCATAAATCACAGCATATCACATATGCATCTGGTTTAAAATTATCAAGAGGTAAACTCAAACTTGTTTGAGTTCCCAAGACTAATATTTGATCCTTTTACAGGAATGCTCTCACACAAAACCTCATGAGAGTACTTGGTACCTGGACAGCGGTTGCTCAAAGCACATGACTGGAGATACGAATCAATTTATATCGCTGGAAGTCAGGAATGGAGGCAAGGTGACACTTGGAGATAATACCACTGAGAGAGTGGTATGTACAAGTATAATTGGAAATTCAAAAAACTTTGTGATTGAGAATGTACTGTTGGTTGATGGTTTGAAATACAGTCTGTTGAGTATTAGTCAATTGTGTGACAAGGGCTATCATATAAAGTTTTTACCTACAAGTTGTGTTATTAGTCTAAATGGAACTGTTATTTTGAATGGTGATAGGGTTAACAATATTTACATGCTAGATTTTAATTCTGTTAAACCTTATACTGCATTGTGTTTAAAAACTGTATCTGATGAATCATGATTTTGGTATAGAAGGCTTTATCATGCTAGCATGAAAAATCTTAGGAAAATCACTTAAAAGCAACTAGTTAGAGGAGTACCCAAATTAGACTTCACTAAAGATCACTTGTGTGATGCATGTCAACTAGAAAAATAAGTGAGATCCTCTTTCAATTCGATCAAGAAAATTAGGACTAACAAACCCTTAGAAATTCTTCACATAGATTTATTTGGACCTGTTAGTACCTTAAGTTTAGGAGAAAAAAGATTTGGGTATGTTATTATGGATGACTATACTAGATTCACTTGGATTAGATTTTTGAATCATAAGAGTGAATCATTTGAAGAGTTTAGAGATTTTTCCACTTGGATTTAGAGGAAATTTGGTTTTGAAATAGTTAGTATCCAAAGTGATCACAGGGGAGAATTTGAAAATGAAATGTTTAATGATTTTTGCAAATCTCTTGGAATTGAACACAACTTCTCAGCTCCTAGGACATCTCAACAGAATGGAGTTGTAGAAAGAAAGAACATGACATTAGTTAAAACTACTAGGACCATATTGGCAGAATATTCACTTCCTAAATATTTTTGGGCTGAAGTGGTTAGTATAACATGTTACATATTGAATAGGGTCTATATAAGGTCTAAATTGAATAAGACCTTATGAACTTCTTAAAGGTAGAAGTCCCAATCTCTCACATCTACATATTTTTGGATGTAAAGTGTTCATTCATAATAATGATAAAACTCTTCTAGGAAAATTTGATCCAAAATTAGATGAAGGAATCTTTCTAGGATATTCAAGTGTTGGAAAATCCTATAGAGTTTTTAATAAGAGAACATTGGTAGTTGAAGAGATCACACATGTTATTTTTGATGAATCTTATGATAGTAAAGGGACTAAGTTAGATGAAGATGAGGTTGAAGTAGAAACCCAAAAACTTGATGATCAAAAAGTTGAAGAAAGGGTTGAAAAAGAAGAGGAAAATTAATTGCCTAGAGAATGGAAATTTGTAAGGAGTCATCATAAAGAGTTGATTTTAGGAGAACCAAGTGAAGGAGTTAGGACTAGGCATGGTTTGAGGAAAGAAGTGAATCATTCAGCATTTATTTCAATGATAGAACCCACGAACATAGAACAAGCACTTTTGGATGAATTTTGGATTTTGGCCATGCAAGAGGAGTTGAATCAATTCAAGAGAAATGATGTTTGAGAGTTAATTGAAAGACCAAAAGATCAAAGTGTAGTTGGGACTAAGTGGGTGTTCAAAAACAAGATGAATGATTCAGGAGTAGTTGTGAGAAATAAGGCTAGATTAGTAGCTAAGGGGTATAATCAAATTGAAGGAATTGATTTTGAGGAGACATTTGCCCCTGTAGCAAGACTTGAAATAATAAGAGTTTTGTTAGCCTTTGTCTGTTTTAAAGATTTTAAATTATATCAGATGGATGTCAAAAGTGTCTTTCTGAATGGGGTGATAGAAGAGGATGTTTATGTTGAGCAACTTCCTAGTTTTGAAAATTCTAAATACCCTAATCATATTTTTAAATTGAAAAAGATATTATATGGATTAAAACAGGTACCTAGAGCATGGTATGAGAGGTTAAGTACTTTCTTATTAAATGGATTATTTGTTGAAGGAAGTGTGGACATCACTCCGTTTTTTAAAAAACTTGAAAATGAAATACTCATTATACAAATATATGTGGATGATATTATTTTTGGATCAACTGATAAAGCTTTATGTGATGAATTTTTAAAAATAATGAGTAGTGAATTTGAGATGAGTTTGATGGGTGATTTGAGTTATTTTCTTGGCTTTAGCATAAAGTAAAATGAGGAAGGAACTTTTCTTTATCAATCTAAATATATTAAGGATATCCTCAAAAAGTATGAAATGGATAATGCTAAACCAGTAAATACACCCATGAGTTCCTCAGTACTATTAGATAAGGATCCTAAGGGAAAATCTTTTGATCAAAAGAAGTTTAGAGGTATAATTAGATCTTTGCTTTATTTGACTGCTAGCAGACCTGACATCATGTTTAGTGTTTGCTTATGTGCTAGATTCCAAGCTGATCTAAAAGAATCACATTTGACAGCAGTGAAAAGGATCTTAAGATATCTTCTGGGAACTCAAAATTTAGGAATTTGGTATCCTAAGAATAGTTCTTCTTTTAAAATTATAGGATACTCAGATTCTGATTTTGTAGGCTGTATGGTGGATAGGAAAAGTACTTCTAGGACATGTCAATTCATTAGAAATTCATTAGTATCTTGGTCCAGTAGAAAATAAAATTCAGTAGCACTTTCTACAGTTGAAGCAGAATACATTGCCTTAGGGAGTTATGTAGCACAGGTTCTTTGGTTGAAACAACAATTGAGTGACTTAGGATTTGTAGTTGGCACCATTCCAATATTTTGTGACAACACGAGTGTCATTTGTATTTCAAAAAATCCTATTCAATATTCTAGAACCAAGCATATTGACATAAGACATCATTTTATAAGAGATCATGTAGCGAAAATGGAAATTGAACTACATCATGTCACTCCTAAAGATCAGCTTGCAGATATTTTCACAAAACCCTTAGCCTTTGACACATTTAGCATGTTAAGGACAAGACTAGGTGTGATAGATCTTAATACTTGATTGAAAATTCTACAAATATACTTTTATTTGCATTTGTTAGTTTGTTTATTGGATGTATTTTTATTTTCTAGTGTTTTATATTTTTTTTTAAAAAAGGGAAAAATTAAAAATTTTTGTTGTGTTTTTGTTCCTTGATTGAATGTTAAAAGCATGTAAGTTTTGAAGTGATGGGAGTTTATTGTGTCTATTCGTACTGTACGATATCATATCGTACTGTACGATATCATATCGTACTGTACGATTACATCATCGTACATGCATATCGTTCGTACAAAGTGGGAGGAATCGCGGTTAGAATCAGTTATTATTGATGATTGTACGTATGAATACGTCATTCATCTGTACGATCCACATGTCGTTTCGCGTGAGGGACGAACCTAACCGTCGCCTGAACGATCTTAAATTTTCTAATCATCTCAGATGAACACGTCATCGTCTGTACGATCGGGAAGTCAAAAAGCCTGTATGAAAGGACGCCTCGGGACGAGCAATTTACGAATAACCGTTTCATTTTGACTGATTTCATTCATCCCGGATGAACTTGTATTCGTCCCGTACGAGGACAATTTCATATTGTACGAAGTATATTCGTACTGTATGATATAGGGCATTTTCTATATAAAGGAGGGTCATATTCTTTTATGTCACTATCTATCTAGAACCCTTTAGAGCTTTGAGAAAAGATGTCGGGCAGTGGAAAGAGAGCTCGTGTTGCTAAGGGTCCTGCTTCTGGAAGGAATTGTGATGAGAACTTCCTAAGTGAGGAGAATGAGGAAGCATATCTTAGGTATGCTACATCTAAGGTCACTCCTTCCCGCATACTATTGCAGGAAAACATTCACTTTGCTGTGATGCCCCTTTTTAACTCCACCCATTTTCTTTTCTCTTGACTTTAATCTATGCTTTCAATAAAGATCTGTTTCATGTGTTCCTGGCCAACATGACCTTTAATCAGGATCACACTGTCATTTCTTCTTTTGTCCTTAAGCAAAAAGTAGTGATAACCAAGGAGGATTTAGGGGAATATATTCATCTTAGAACTCAAGGGACTAGGGCTCATACCTTCTCCACTAGACTTGAAAATGGTTAATCAGAAATAAATCGAGTTCTTAGAGGTATAAGCACACCCACACATGTCTCCCGGGTAGATTCTTTGAACCAAAATGCACGAATAATTCAGCATGTGCTTAGGACATCAATCATTCCTAAAGCAGGAGATCAGATAAATATGACCCCACTTCTTTCTTCAACCACTTTTCTTATTATGACTGACCAACCTATAGATGAAGCCCAATTAATCTTAGACTACATCTACTATCTTTTTGATATTGGTTTGGCTAGTGTGAAGAGGAAGAAAAATATTGCTTTAGGACATGTTGTGTGTTATATCCTAGAGAAGAAATACAACCTAGTTCATCCTTCTGGTCCTTCTGAACTCCCACTGTACTTCATTGATACTTTCTTTCGAGCTTTATTTGGGAAAGAAGGTACTACTGACAGCTCAGATGATGAGCCTCCTTTTGCTTCTGCTCCTTCAACTGAACCCTCAACTGCATCTGGACCATCTTAAGATTTTTATTAAAATATGGTCCAACATTTTGAAAGAATGGATCAAAGATTTGATCACATGGAGGCGCATTTGAAGAGACAGGATGATCAGTACAGTGAGGATAGAGTTCGGGTTAGGGATCAATTTGATACTGTAAACACTAACATTGCGATGTTGAATAGCTATTTTGCGCTGTTTGGCAATCCGCCACCTCCTCCAGATCAGGGTCCCTCTGATTTTTAGTATTTCTTCTGTTTGGCTTGGATGGATGTGTTTGTAGTTTGTCTTTGCTATTCTTTGTTATGTGTTTTGTTTGTTGATGAGATGCAAGTTTATCTTTTTCCTATGTGCTGCTCTAGAAAACTTGCTATTGTGATTGTTGTATCAGTTATTCTATGATATATCTTGAATCAATATGAATGAGCAATGGTGTAGTGCTTTGGTGCATATCTTTTGTGTATTTTAATTGGAAATTTTTCCTACACTAACTCACCTGATCGTAGTTGATCAGGTTTCTAAAATGTGAATAGAAAATTTATTACAATAAAAAACTCTGTGCATAAAATTAAATTCTCAAAATATTTAGATTTCATTATGATTTGGTGTTAGATTAGAAGATCTTAATTTATCCTAATTTAGACTTACATTACTTAGCCTAAATCATTATAAAGTGTTCATTATTGTAAAAGTGATCAAAAAATAGTGTTGTTGGAAAGAATCTTACATTCAAAGCAAAGCTTAAAAAGATGCACAAAATATGCCATACAGTAAAAGATACGTAATGTCGCCAAATGAAACACACAAAGTGTGTTATCCCATAAAAGATGCGTAATGTCGCCAAATTTGACAAGAGGCACAAAATTAGCCCAAATTATGAAAAAGATGCGCAATATCGCCAATTGTTCTTTCCTTTAACATGTTCTCCAAATTCACTAATCAATGATGAATTTTTTATTTAGAATTTTTGGTAATCTTATTTCATCTATTGTGCAATTATTGTGGTTACTTAATCTGTCTAATACATTAATATCATATATCATCTTTTCTTCTCCTCATTATTGTATGTAATCTAAATCTTTTTGAGTTCTTACTTATTGCATGTGGATTTTAAATTGTAGTCAATTTTTCTTTAACATTTTCTAAATCCTCAACTCTTTTGAGTATTTTCTCTTTTTGTTGTTGTCAAAAGGGGGAGTGTTGTATTGTTTGTTTGTGTTTGTTGGTCTTTATTTGTTTGATTGTATTCTCATATATATGATATGTGTGTGTATTCTCATATGTATTCTCATATTTGCTTGTGCTTGTATGTTTAGCTTGTGTTGCTTGTGCATATATATATATATATATTTGATCTTCCCTTCTGTATTCCGTGTTAGATTCTCTAACCTCTTATTCCCTTTATGTCATTTAGGGTTTAGGGGGAGCTTAGGAAATCAATTATTTAGGGGGAGCATATATTTATGGAAGAAAGTGAGAGCTTAGGAGAATTTTTTTAACCAAATAATATTTTTTTGCCATCATCAAAAAGGGGGAGATTGTTATGATTTGGGTACATTTATTTGTTCAAGTAAATTCTAATCCAAGTTATATTTTTTTTATGATTACAAAAGCTTATTGTTTGTTATTCTTCACTCCTAACAATTATTTGAGTTTTTGTTGTGTGTACTAAAGTATTTTTCAAGAAATTCACACTCCAGATTGCTGAAGACTTCGAGTTCACTGTAAAATGAAGTCTGCAAATTTTCTTTTTCTTGAGTCTGAGAGAGTGTGATTGTAAGTTAGATAACTGTGCACACACACACAATGGGGGGAGTAAAAAGATTAAATTTTTTAATCTGATCGTATTATACGATTTGATATCGTACAGGATGATCTGTAGAATATGTCCTCCATGTTGAACCCATATGGCGAGAAAATTTTTCTAAGGCATGTTCGTACAGTACGAATACTATTTGTACATGAGTTTTTACTGTACGAACTGCTCAAAATTGGGTTTATCCAAGCGTTCGTACGGGACGAATTGTTCGTATGAAGCTCACTGACTTGGTCGTCCAAGCGTTCGTATGGGACGAATGGTTCGTACGAAGCTCACTGTCTTGATCGTCTAAGCGTTCATACGGGACAAATTGTTCGTACGAAGCTCACTGACTTGGTCGTCCAAGCGTTCGTACGAAGCTCACTGACTTGATCGTCCAAGCGTTCATACGAGATGAAATGTTCATACGAACGGCTCTAACTTGTTCGTCTCATGAGGTGTACGGGACGAAGTGTTCGATGTTTTGAGCAATTCGTACTGTACGATCATAGATCGTACGGGACGATCGACACGGATTAAACTTAAAAATTCAATTTTTGGACGATTTTTCCAGTCCCAAGTATAAAAATGACTCAAAACTGACTGAAGGATAGATCCTTCTGCGAAAATTCTTTTGGGAAGTGAAAGAAGAGTGATTGAGAGAGTGTTTGAGAGTGAGTATTGAGAGATCTTTCAAGAGAGAATTGTGAGGGAATTCACAAGGTTATCTAATTGAGAGAATTTCTTTACTTGTTCTTCAAGCATCTTCATAATTCCTTGAAGACTTTTGCAAGAGCATTGTTCGAGATGATTCCAGTTCTCTGCCGCACTTGGAGGGTGAAAAGGAAGACGGTTCTCTACCGCACTTGGAGGGTGAAAAGGACGACGGTTCTCTGCCGCACTTGGAGAGTGAAAAGGACAACGGTTCTCTGCCGCACTTAGAGGGTGAAAAGGATGACGATTCTCTGCCGCACTGGGGTTGGTGGAAGAGAGTTTCTAAAGGCTTCTCCGTCTTGCTATGGGGGCAAAAGGAGAGTCACTTGAGTTTAGTGCAATACCTAGAAAAGGAGTCTCTAGGGAGTGGATGTAGGTCGTGTTTGACCGAACCACTATAAATTCTGGTGTTTTCTCTTCACTGTTTATTTTCTGCATTTCTTTTACAGTTTTATTTTCTTTGTGATTGAATTTCTGTGGTGAACGAAAGAGCAAAATTATCTCTGTTCGTACTGTACAAAGTTCTATCGTACTGTACGATTAGCTTTAAAATTTTCCAAAATATCAAGAGTAATTTTTAAAAGGACCAATTCACCCCCCTCCTCTTGGTTAGCCTAGGGACGTGAGCAATAGGTCTAACAACCTATTCGCACTTTCAGGGTTGTCACCGAAGACATTTCATGAATATGTTGCTAGGATGGGCATTGCCAAGAACCTTTATTAAGTTTATGTTTGTTTGCTCTTTATATCTTTTGATACTTTGGCTCTTTTATTTAGTTTCTGATAATTAGTGTATCATATTTATTATATTGTGTATACATAAATATTTATTTGAATATTAATAGGATTTGCCTTTTATAAAGACATTATTGTTGGACCATTATGAGTATATCTTATTATGCTTCATATTACGTATAAGATTAATATAGTGATACATAGAAGGAAATGCATTGAATCTAATAATGTATGATCGCCATGATCCATATTAATTTTGTACTTAATAATGAATTCTTGATTTGACCAATTTAAGAAAGAGGATTTACATATTGCGCTTTATATTTATAATTATTAACTTATTAATTGAATTATAACATATGGGCCAAGCGGGAGAATGTTAGAATAATTAAATATAATAATTATACGAGACGTCGCAATAACTATTTAAGTATATATATTTAATTATATAAACTATTAAGTGGCCCATATACTTAATTAATTAGTAATTTAATTATTTATATTTAAATCCTATTGGTCAAGAAGAGATAATTTGATCAATTGTTTATGGACCGTTTAATCAAATAACTCTTATGAGCGGTTATTATAACTAATTCGTAGGAAATAACTACCGATCCTCTCTTTCTCTCTCATTATGAGAGTTAGTTTGTTCCATAGAGAATTAACTCATGAAAGAAGAAAGTGAAAGAGAAAAGGGAGAGAAATCATATTTCGGAATTCAACGAATTTAACATGAATCAATGTATATTTTCATTCGATTAAATCTTGTGAAAATCATCTTGTTGAAGATCTTGTGATTTTAAGATTTATATAAATTTATGTTTCGTTTTGATTTCATTATGATGCAAGTTTTTACAAGAGTTAAAGAACTTGATCACGTAAGAGGAGTTCTCATAAATGTAAGAGAATCATTATTGCTTATATTAATTAGCTCAAAAGCCTATAAAAAAAATTGGGTTTCGATTTGTGAGCAAGCAATCAGAAATTTCTTTATATATAAAAAAAAATTACTTTTGATAGTAGGCTTTCAAATCGTGAAGCATTCCCCCAAAAAAATCATGAAAAGACAATGTTATCGCTTTTTCAAAATTTTCATATAAGATTATCTCTAGCATCTTGTCATTGAGCTCTCCAGTTTTTTGGAATTTGAGAATATTGCAGTGCTAAGTCTAGAGCACTGCGACACCACTACAGGAAAATTCATTATTTCCGGCGGATCAAATATGGCGGTAAAACAAAAAATTTTGACAGAAAAAGGATATTTTTGTCGCATTTTCGTCGAATTTTGATACGATAATAATTTGCGCGTCGGTAAAAATTTTCTTACGTATATAATACGCCAAAAACATTTAGCATACTTTCTGGCGCAAAACTGGCAAAAAAGAAGATAGTGGTTATGTCGCTTCCTTCTCCCTTATTCTGGCATTAAATTTGCCAGAATTTCCAGCGTATTGTTACGCCGGTAATTCTGACGCATAAACCGTCATTGTATATGCCGAAAATTAAACGACGAAGATAACCAGCGCATTGTATGCCGAAAATCGATACAATTCGTTGTATCATTATTTCCAGCGGATTACCGGCATTTTATCTGCCAGAAACCTGTAGAAATAACAAAAAAAATAACCTTCCCATATAACAATCTGATTTCCACAACATGCAGCAAACAGTTACATAAGATAATAACCAACATCAACAATTGATTGCATTTAGTGCAATAACAAACAACTACCCATAAACATCACCAAATATTTAAAAACATCACAAAATTTATAAACATCAACAAATATTCATAAACTTCACCAAATATCTAGAAACTAAAATAAGTACATATGAAACAGAAAAAATTAAACAACTACTCTAAATTTGTTAACTCATCCTCCACTGGAGCTACCTCCTTTCCACTCAACTGCCCCCTCATTTTTTGCATTTCATCTAACAGCTGATTGTGTTGCGTATGTATCTGCATCTGCATCTGTATCTGTGCCTGCAACTGCACTTGCCAATCAACTTGTGATTTCCTTACTTGTTATAGCTCCGCTTGAAGAGCAGCTATATGTTGACTATATAAGGACTCCTGAGAACTTACTGCGAAGCTGGATCCACTAGAGGTCATCCCCTCGTATGCCTGGGCTTGCGAACCTAAACTATAAACCTTGCCATGTTGCATTCTCCTAATGTTTGCGATCAGATACGGTACTTAGAATACTCTACAGAGTCGCCAGAAGGACCCTCACCTATTGCAGCCTGGCTCTCTCGAAGCCATGTATACTCATTCTATGAAAGTTAATAAAAATTTAAGCAATTTAGACATAACCTAAAAAATATTAAACGCATATACTTACATGGGCTTTCCTCGCTCGCTCATCAACCCATTGTTGGTCCTCCTACCGCTTATGGGTGTGACTATGCAAGTTAACAGGAGTTGGTTCTCTACCCAGCATTTCTTTCTGTAATAGACTTCCATTAATATTCCTATTAAAAATTTTTAAAAACTTTTAAAATTTCTTACTAAACATCGCATGTGCTCAATATGTGGAACTGAGCCCCCAGTATCTAATACCTCTACTTTCCTAACTGGGTCATCAGAAGGCTGCCGTTTTATGTGCCCAAACCATATAAGACGACTCTCTCTAATCTTAACTTCCACTGGAGCTACTCCAACCTTATCACGTATATGCTCATTTCGGATCCTATCTCTAAGGGTAAAGCCACTCATCCACCTGAGTATCCTCATCTCTACAACACTTAACTTAGTATTATGCTTCTCTTTTAATGGCTAACATTTTGCACCATAAAGCATTATAGGTCTCACCACCATCTTATAGAATTTTCCCTTAAGTTGGAGGGGGACTTTTCTATCACACAACAAGCCCGAAGCATTCCTCCACTTCAACCATCCAACTTGAATTCTTTTGATAATATTCCCATCTATTTCACCATCACTATGAACAACAGATCCAAGATATCTAAAATATATACTCTTATTAACGACTTGATCGCCCAAAGTCACAATCCCCTCACTAGGTCTAGTGCTATTAAAATTACACTCCATATATTAAGTTTTAGATCTACTAAAGCGAAAACCTTTAGACTCTAAGGTTGATCTCTATAATTTAAGTTTAGCTTCAACTCCCTCTCTAGTCGTATCAAAATGAATAATATCAT
This sequence comes from Dendrobium chrysotoxum, assembly GCA_019925795.1. Lineage (NCBI taxonomy): Eukaryota > Viridiplantae > Streptophyta > Magnoliopsida > Asparagales > Orchidaceae > Dendrobium > Dendrobium chrysotoxum. The sequence continues at coordinate 6,105,012 of CM034300.1, read as the reverse complement.
CAGCAAAAAGTATACACCAAGGTACATCCTCTTGCAAATGTCTAGTGAGAAAATACATGAAAAAAGAAAATCTTATGGTGGATTATCCTAAAAATAGTGGTGGAAGTCGGCAACTGAGGCGGCGAACGTCGGCAAACTCAGTGGAAGTCCGTTGGGTGATGGGTAGGTCTCGGAAGCGGTGACATTCGGCTAAGGCGACGGAGGTGAGCTGAGCGAACGAAATAATATGTATCAACATGAATAATATCATCAGCAAAAAGCATACACCAAGGTACATCCTCTTGCAAATGTCTGGTGAGAAAATTCATGAAAAAAGATAATCTTACGGGGGATTATCCTCAAAATAGTGGTGAAAGTCAGCAACTGAGGCGGTGAGCGTCGGCAAACTCGGTGGAAGTCCGTTCGGTGATGGGTCGGTCTTGGCAGCAGCGACGTTTGGCTGAGGCGACAGAGGCGAGTTGAGCGAACGAAAATGGCGAGGAATGAAATAATAAGGCAGACGGACTTGGGAGAGTAATAGGGTTTGGACCGACGGGTTTTCTAGTGGATAAGACGTCAAAGCGATTTCCGTCCTAATTTTTGATGGTAATTATTCATCGTGTTTAAATACACCGGCGTAATATCCGTCGATTAGTACGTCGGACATTACCGACGGAAAATATGCTGCATTATAATATGGGTTTATAGATTATGACGGCTTTAACGGTGGATAATGCGTCGGAGAATTACCGGTGTAATATACACCGGACATTCCGCCGTAATTTTACCGTCGCATAAAATGTCGATAAGAACGCCATGATTTCCAGCGTATAGATTTCCGCCAGAAGCTCCGACGGTAATTAATGGTTTTTCTGTAGTGCACTAGATTAGAATTTTTGTTTTTTAAATAAATATTTCAAAGTATTTTCTCTTAAATCCCTACCCCACTCTCATTTCGATACCTTGTCAAGGAATAAAAGAAAGGTGAAGGAGAAGGAGAAGGAGAGGGCCGGGGGGGGGGAGGGAGGACAAAGAAAGTCTTTTGGCATTTTTTTGTTAGTCGCTCATGTTACAAAAAACTATTCTGATCGTTGTACATGTCCTTAACTCTACTTCTATTTTTAATGTTTCTTAGTTTTGTATATTTCTCCCTCTTGAATATGATAAAAAATGCAATATCTTTCATTTTAATGAATCTTTATCGTGTAACTTTTAATATGTATAGATATTATTATTCTAAACATTTTGAATAACTTGTATTGATTTTTTACTGTTTGATTTGGCTTATTTAACATTTTAAATGATATGAGTAGAAAAATATTGAGTGCAAAATGATCATGAACAAATATATTAAAATTGAATATGAGATATATGATATACATATGATTACTATTTATTTGACATAACATGCATTCAAACATAAATATATGCATATTAATTAGTATAATATATAGATCTACAGGTTATAACAATTGCAATAAAATATGTATAAAACATGCATATGATATGAAGGATGTGAACTGCTGAGCAAAATGAATGGACTGATGTGCTATGTGATTGGGAAGATTGATGAGCAATATATGACTGGTGAGATGGCTGAGGAGTGAGAACTAATGATTGGTAAGACTGATAATTAATAAGACTGACAACTAATATGATAATATAGATGATGGATATGATAAATAATCGATATGACAAATGATACAAACGAAAGACATGTATGATAAATGATAGATAGATGCGACTAATTATGATAAATGTGACTGAATATAGATATGATCGATGATAATTTTTTTCTTCTTTTTTTGAATGATCGATGATAGATGACAGACAAATGGTAGATATAATCGATAAAAGATGTGTCACGCCTTGGGATCTAAAGTAGAAGAATTTCATCTCTTTTTCTTTTATTCATTTATCATTCTTCTTATAATTCAATTAGAGACCAATATTCATTTACAATCTGATCTGATTAGTTATATTAATGACAAATAATTATAAACAATGAAAAATATAATTATATTACTATGGACAATATTCATATTTTTTAAATAATTTTATTTTTTAATTTTTGGGTTGTTATAAGCTCTTGTTACTCCTCAGGATCTAAAGTAGAAGAATTTTATCTCTTTTCCCATTATTCATTTATCGTTCTTCTTACAATTCAATTAACAACCAATATTCATTTACAACCAGATCTGACTAATGACATTAATGAAAAATAATTATAAATAACGGTAAAATATAATTATATTATTACAATCAATTTTCATATTTTTTAAATAAGTTCTTTGAAAACTTTTGAGTTGTTATATGCTTTTGTCACACCCTGGGATTTAATATGAAAGACTTTCATCCCTCTTACCTTTATTCATTTATCATTCTTCTCATAATTTAATTAATAGTCAATATCATTTACAATCAGATCTGACTAATTGTATTAATGAAAAATAATTATGAATAACAAAAAAAATATAATTATATTACTACAGTTAATATTCACATTTTTCAAATAAGTTTATTTTTATACTTTTGGGTTATTACAAATTTTCCATCATAAAAAATATCATTCTCAGCATTTTTATATCACTCTGAGAGAGAATGAGAGAGAGAGAGAGAGAGTATACTTAAAATTAAAATTAAATTCTATAATATGCCAAATCAAATTGGATCCACAAAATTAAAATTAAGAATCTATATCAGAAATCACGTTAAAATTAATTCTAAAATCACATAAAATAAAATAAATTAAAAATTATATGTCATTTCTTGAAGCACTTTAGAAGCCTTTTTCACTAAATTTAATAATCTGCTTCAAATATGAATATATCCTTGCCCCTTTCCACGCAATGGGCATTCTACCATTCGGTGTCCATAATCACCACACCTAAAACATTATCCTGTCACCCTAAAGTAGGGTCCCACATGTCTTCCCCCACATCAAATGCATTACAGAGTAGTAAATACGTTGACAATTTTATCAGTCTTTTTCTTGCTATTTTCGCATATTTTCTTATAACTCTATCCATATCATTTTGATAATTTATTGCTCTGATACCACTTTTGTCCTTAAATTTTGTCATAGTTTCATATGCCACTTAAAATACTTCAATATTGGGTTCATACTTCTTTTCTTTTGGGTTCATTTGTCTGATCAATAAGTAAATCTCAAATATAAAATAAATTCTTCGAAATTACATAAATCTACAAGCATATTTAACCAATAAATATTACAATCATTCTATAATTTTTTTACAATTAAATTCTTCAACTAACCATTACTCTAATACCACTTTTGTCACACCCCAGGATCCATAGTGAAAGAATTTCATCTCTTTTCTCTTTATTTGTTTATCATTTTTCTTACAATTCAATTAACAACAAATATTCATTTATAACTATATTTGACTAATTGAATTAATATAATTATAAACAATAAAAAAATTATAGTTATATTACTCAGTTAATATTTATAATTTTCAAATAAGTTCATTTTTAAACTTTTGAGTTGTTACAAGATGACTAATAAGACCGATAATATCGATTGACAAATGAAAAAGATTGAATGATATAAAAAACATGACTGATACATACATCCAAACTAATATGGTATTGATATGAATACATGATATATGAACGCATATGATGAGATTGATCCACATAATATAGGATATGACTGATACATATGTATGATAAGATTCATATGACCAATACAATGACATGATATATATATGGATTACATGATATATATTATACTGTTCACATTGACTGCTATATGTTAACATAATTATATATTTACATTACTTTGAAATGAATGATTACATGCATATTATTTCTATTCGGTGCATTAATTTCAGTTATAGTTAATGGTTGTTTGTTGAGCTATAAGCCCATTATATAATTTTAATATATTTTCAAGTAAGAGTGAGGAATATGTGGAGTGAGGTTGATCCGGGTAGCAGACTAGGCTTTCTTTATGTATTTGTTGATTTACTTCCTTTTATAATCATGATGTATTGTGTTAGTGATGGAATAGTGTGATTATTGTATATATTTTTGGGCCCTAGAATCAAGGTGTAATTATTAGATGAATAGAAATATAATTATGTTTTATGCTATTTATATTATGTTTATGTAAGCTTAGGTTAATATTTAGAGGATAAAAAGATGTAATTCTTCTAATTTAGGTCTTTAGGTGTCACACGTATAACATACTTTAAGAATTGAAATCTCCCGGCAAAGGAGAGACACCTAGCTTCCAAGCCAACAAGAACTTGGCAAACTTTGATAATTAGTAGCCAGAAGGCCACCATGCTTGTCTTATGGGAAGAAAAAGGGATGTCAAGTTAGGTGAAATAAGTGGGGGAGATAATGAAACTAAGGATATCATTGAGGATTGATAGTTGTGCATTCCATTAGAATGGAAAATTATGTTTTTCGATGGATTGGCCTTTAGATTGGAGAGAAGGTCAAACTCATGCAAAGTGTTTTTAAGCCAATGTAAATTGCTAATTGAGCCATAGATGATAACATCATTCTCATAAAGATGGTGAGAGAGATGGGTATTGTTGGTGAAAGAGATGATAAATAATTCAAGAGATTGAATTAGGTCGTTCTGAAGATTAGAAAGCTCATCTTTACATGCTACAGTTCAGCCTCTTCCTCATACTCAAGCTAAGGGAATTTCCATCAATGGAAATTCTATGTGTATCTATGACGTTAGTGTGGCAATCTATCCCTTAGGTTGTCTTATCTCCTTCTGCATCTTATTCTCCATTTCATTCTAAAATCTTGGATGTCCTTCCTACTAAGTATAAATTATTTGCTCTTGAATCCCACAAGGGGACCATTGTTCATGATGATTATGTGGACACCAATAAAAATGGGATGTCAATTTCTTTTTAGATTTTGTGAAATATTGCGTATTTGGTAACACAATTAGGGATTCTACCCAAAAGTGATTCAACTCCTCACCCCATTTCAACATAAACACTTTTTCTTCATTATCCTCTCTATTTTGTTATAATTTAGCGAAGAAGAGATTGGCCAAAGAGCCTCAGTCTCTGCTTCATATTTGACAGAAGGAAGGAGATTTCCCATATGATTATCGTTACCAATTTAACAAGGCTGTCCATGAGGTTACTTGTTATGACAAGAACAAGGTCAAGGTTGTACTAACCATGACTCTATTGTTGAGCAATTTCAAACTGTCTTTGACCAAAAATCTCAAAAGATTATGGAGGACATTTTTTAGAAAGCTGCAAAATTTATCAAAGCCATGGAGTATATGAAAGGTTGGGTCCAACATGAATTCTAACCCCAACAAGTGTTAAAATTCATGAGATAATCATCTTGACTCAAGTCTTCTCCAAGAACAAATTCTCATTGAGACGCCCATTTTGAGTCATTTTAACCAAAAAATGATACGCATATTTAGAAATTTTTTGAGCGAGCTTTCTTGCTAATTTTATAAAAATATTCAAGACACTCTATCTTAGGGCCGGCATTAATTTCCTTGATCATTCAATATTTTTAGTCTTAAAGAACTTATAATTGTATGATCTTTGGTTAATCTTTTTCAACTATAACAAAAAATTCAAAGGTCATCTAATCTTTACCCAATCATATGAAGCTTTGAACTATATCTCCAAAGCCTGACTAAGACTTCTTTAGGACAGATTTCTTATTGCTTTCTAAAAAAGCTTTTTGTTACCAAAATTTAAGTTCAAATAATTTCAGGCTTTGTTCGGGACATATTTTTTATTGCTTTTTAAAGTAGCTTTTTAGTATAAAATTTTTTAAATTAGAAATTTTGATACTATAAAGTTGCTTTAAAAAGCAATAAGAAAGTTGTCCCAAATGAAGCCTTAGACTAATTTGAACTTTGATCAAATATTTTTAATATTATTGAAGAATTCATCTTATTAAGACGCTCAACTAAACTAAATTTTATCAATAATATCATATATATTTTTTCAAAATACACCCTCTAATTCTATCAATAACACTTCACAACAAAAAAATATAACATTTTCTCATCCAACAATTCTCTTTCCAAAGCCAGGCCCAAATATAAACTAAAATATTATCCCATCACAAATAATATTATTTAATTAAAGAATATAAACACAATAATGTCAGAATATGCGACGAAAAGCAGTCCTCCTTCTCCTCTCTTCTCCATAAATTATGATAAATAATGTGTAAAACTGTGCAAAGTCTATATTTTATATTAAATAATAAAATATAATAATAATAATAATATAAAATTAACAACGTAAATCGTATTTATTTAATAAATATTATTATTTTTATCTCTATTCCTTTATGTTTTATTTAAATAATTCCTATTATTTCTGGCGACGAAATAACGTATGGGCATCTTTAATATTGTAATACCGGCACGAAAGGACCATACGATTAATTAATAATTAGAATATTTACATAACTATCATAATTTTTTTATATATTTACATATTTAATATCTATATATTTTTTACCTAATAGTTTAATTATATCAATGAAAATATATATTTCATTTAAAATAAACTAATATAAAAATTTTAATGTTATAAAAATAAATATAAATATTTAGGTATATACGTAAATACATAAATTTGCTTTTTAATTTGCTATGGGTAAAATACAACATTCTTTTCTGTCAACGTCGGCAGTTGCAATTACAAATTTTTTTTTATTTGAAAAAAGTTTGTCAAAATCATCCGATGTGATATTTATGAAAAGGAATTTAATTATAGGTCATATGTTTTTTATTTTAGAAAATAAAATATTTTAATACTCAAAAGTGTCTTGTAATTTAGTTCTTATATGATATATCTTTCATATATTGACTATTTAATATTTAATATTTTTAAAATATTTAATATTATCATAATTCATAAATAGTGCTACTACAAATCTTAACACTATGAATCATGCTTAACTACTCTACATTATTTTTTAGTTTGTTGGTTGGGAGCTTTGGCTATCAATTAAAAGGTATTGGGTTCGAAGCTTGCATATGTGATGTGTGAATTTGTCTTAATTGGCCCAAATGTCCAAACTTTTTAACATGATATCATATCATTATTAATCAATAACACATTAAATCTTTGTTTGGGATGGTTTTCTTATGAAGTAATTTTTTAGTATAAAAAATTTTAAAATTAAAAATTTTTATACTAAAAAACTACTTTAGAAAGCAATTAAAAAGCTGTCCCAAACGAAACCCAAGACTTCATTTAAGCCAACCTTCTTACTATTTTGGTACAAAAATTTCTTAAAAGTAATAAAAAAATAATGGCAATAAATTGTCCTAAATGAAGCCTAAAAGTAAACACTCCACAAACAAAAGGATCATCCCAACAAAACTCCACTAAGAGATAATGAATGGGAGTTGCTAAAACATATTTATTGATCTTGCACCTTTTTTTAATAAATAGTAGAACTTTTACAAGGCAAAGAAGAATAAGCATCATTATCATATTGATTGGAATGCAAACTAAAGGAAGAGGCCATATATGTAAGGATGACATCTCCTCTCCTTTGAGTTGAGTAGTGAGGATAAGAAGAGGAAAAGCTATAAGAAATGAAAAACCAAAGAGGGTTCTAATAACATAACATAAGTTGAGGAAAGATAATTAAGAATCAAAGTAGAAACTTTTAATGAGAGATGGAATGTTATTCTCTCCATTAAAAATTAGATCAATGCTATTAGCATTCACCACAACCTTTTGATGTCACTGACAAGAGTCGTAAGGTCATCATTAGTGGTATCCTCAACTAAGTTATTGACGACAATATGATTAATTTTGCACTGAGTGGATCCTTCTCCCCAAGAAGATTAACCACTTAAAATATAACTAGCACAAGAATAACTAGGCCAAAAGCTAGCTTACTCAACACCCCCTCAATTAGTACGTGAAGCCCAACATTCAACCAAAAGCATATTATGGTATTTCGCTCACACACTAAAGAGACTAATAGGAATAACTAATAAATCTAGCAAGACCTAAAAATTAAGCTCCATCGTAGATGATGGAGCATGATAGTTTATAGTAATACCATTGAACAATTTATAAGCTTTTTATAGAGACCAACATAATAAACAAAAAAAAACATTCAATTTTTTATGCAAAAATAGTTATCGATAACCATTATATGCTCAATTATATAATCTGAACCTCTATTTCAAAATTTTAAGCAATATCTAATTTCATTGAAATACGAACTACAAAGATTGAATAAATACTGCACTATACAGTTTAATCTTGAAGGGTTCTCAAAGATATAAATTTGAGGGCATATAATATTACAAGTAATAAAATTAAATGAAGTCTTGGCACAAGTAACCAAATTAAATGAGAAAAACTAATCCAAATTGGTGCAATAGATAGCTCATCTTTAAATAGATCATTTATGTAATCACATAAAAAACTTTTAATGTAATATATCTGATAAGAAGCAACTGAGCATAATCTTCCTAAAAAATTAGCAAATAAGCCTCCGGCACAGATGTAAATAACTAATTTGAAAATATTTAAAGAACTTTTCAATCATTAAAAGTGTTGATCTCATAAATAAAACAATGAAAAAAAAAAAAATAGTGGCTAGCTATCATCCTCTAAAATTAAGAAAAAATTTATATAATTATATATATAGTTTTTTTTTCCCTTAAATCCTCTTATAATTTTGTAAATTATAGAAATTTTAGTCCTTTAAATTTAAGATGTTAATCATGACAGCCCTCTAATTTGATATTCAAGATTCAACCATTGATGCCAAGAAATTCTTGTTGCCAATAAGTTAAAAAGAAGGGATCTATGTGCAAGAATTGAAGGAATTGGAACTTGGAAGCAAGCAGGTGGAATAATTCGCATATCAAATGATACTGTGATGTATAGGGGGAGCAGAGTTGACATTGCAGTACTGTCTTTTAGCCTCTCCCTTGTAACAGTGCTGCATTGGGGTTCATTTGGAGACCTCTCAAATTACCATAGTAAATTATGTGAAGGATTGATAAATATATAGAATTGAAATCATCATGTTTTGTATTTAATTATGAGATTATCATGCTTGTTCCTTTTTTTTTTTTAATCAGGATCAGTTTTTATCAATGCTATATTAAATAATTGCATGTTTAGTTTAATATTTATTATGATCAAGATTATCATGTGAAAATCATATGTTTATGTATGCTTTAATGATCATCTCATATAGTCATGTATACTAGTATGCCATCACATGCATAATATATATATCATCATGTCAACTAATATAATACCACATGTATCATATAAATGAATATTATATCAATATCAGAAAGTCAACAATTTGCGGAGGACTCTGCGATGGAAATTATTTTCTCCGAAATTGAGACAGTCTTGTGATGGAAGTTGTCGTTGTGTTTTTTGTGACGGATTTGCGGCAGATTTGAACGGAAAATCCGCGGCTAATTTTTGGCTGCAAATCCTCCGCAAATTTATCACAAATTTGCCGCAAACAATCCTATCTAAACCGACTAAATGGCCATTTCTCCGCTCCTTCGACGACGTTCCCTTGGCATCGCCTCCTTCAACGACGGTCCTTCCTGTCGTGTGCATCCAAAGTCACACTTCCTCGCCGTTCTTCGTCTTCACAGCTGCCATCTCCCCTCACCGTGAGTTGCTCGACTTCTTTGACGATGTTAATTCCTGTCGCCTCCTTCAACGACGTTCCTTCCTGTCGTATCCAAAGTTCTCGCTGTTCGTTCGACACTTTCTCGCCGTCGTCTCACCTCTGATCATGACCTTGCTCAACTCCTTCCACGATGTTCCATCCTGTCGGAGCTTATCAGAGCTTGCTCGTTGAGAAGGTATCCATCTTTCTTCCTTAAATATCATGAATCTATTGTTCATAGTGATGGTGTAATACTTAGAGATATTATTAGTAGAATTCATGTTGGATGGTTGAAGTGGAGGAATGCATCGGGCATATTGTGTGATAGAAAAGTTCCTCTCAAACTTAAGGGAAAATTCTAAAAGATGGTGGTGAAATCTGCAATGTTTTATTATGGTGTAGAATATTGGCCATTAAAAGAGAAGCATAATATTAAGTTAAGTGTTACAAAGATGAGGATGTTTAGGTGGATGAGTGACTTTACTCTTAGAGACAGGATTTGAAATGAGCATATACGTGAAAAGGATGTAGTACAATAGAATATAGGATTAGCGAGAGGCGCCTTAGATATGAAATGAACATTACAGCGGAATATCTGCCGCAATGTGCAATGGATAATCTGTCACAATTTACGACGACATTTCCGCTACAACTTGCGACAGATTATTCGTCGAAATCGGTCGTAATTTGTGATAGAATTTGCTACATTTTGCAAAAAATGAAGACGTTGCTTTTCTCCATATGATTCCGTCATAAATCCACCACAAAATGGTTGTGATAGATTTAGTCCGTCGCAAATACTTTTGTGACACGAATTTTACCGTCTGATGTAAATCCGCCTCGAAGTGAAATTTGCAACGGATTTGGCTTGATTTGAGGCTGATTTTTTCGCCGCAAATATCTGACTTTCATGTAATGTATATTATAATTAAGGTATTATGAAATATCATCATGTTCACAGGCATCAATAGTGTGAGAACTCTTGAAGAAAAAAAATTTTTTTTGTGCTGGTTAGTCCCGGACGAACCTGTACAAACTGAGAAAATCAATTTTTTTGTGCAGTTCGTACCGTACGAACCTGGAGCCATATGTACGAACTGAACAAAAATTTTTATAGAGCCGATCGTACAGCAGTTTCGTTTGTACGAACAGAACAAAAATTTTACAGAGCCGATCATCCAGTAATTTTGTTCGTATGAAGAAATTATCGTCCGGGACAAACGACACGATCGTCCGGGACGAACTGAAAAGATCTCAACCCATTGAATATCTCAGCCATTGGATTGAAAAGAGAGAAATGGCTAGAGAGAGAAAGAGAAGGAAAAAGAGAAGGAAATCCGCATTTTAGGCGACTTCGGTCTGTTTTCGTCCGTCGTCGTAGTTGGGAAAGTTGATCGACTCGAGGTAAGGAACATTATGCCTATCTCAATTTTCAGAAATGTAAATTTTGACAGATTTTCTGATTAAAATTGTGTTTCCATTAGCGAAAAATAGGTATAACTTTGCACTGGTAAAACTTTTACCGCGTAACTTTTGGTATGTTGTCGAGATTGTTATTATGCACATTTTGACTATTTTCTGAAAAATTTTCATCGGGTATTTTGAAATCTGTGGGATTTTTATCGAACAAAAAATTTTCTGGATGTCAAAAAATAGTGCTACAGTATAATGAAAGTCTTGAAACGATGTTGTGCATGATCTATAGTAATTTAGAAATGTTCTGAAAATGTGAATTTTGATTCGTTGGATTTTCTGTTGTCTGACGTTATACTATCTGACTGCATTTTGATGCGTATTTGATTTCTTTGAAAATGATATGATTGATGCTTTATATGATTGAATGCTCAGAAGGGAGACATAAGGGGCCAAAATCCTTTGAGATTCTATCTGTGTCTAGGAAGGGAGGCATAAGGGGCCAGAATCCTTTGAGATTCTGTCTGTGTTCAGGATTATGAAAATGAATTCTGATCTGATAATCTGATATGTTCTGGTGCTGTAAGCACAAAGGGAGACATAAGGGGCCAGAATCCTTTGAGATTCTGTCTGTGTCTGGGAAGGGAGGCATAAGGGGCCATAATCCTCTGAAATTCTATCTGTGTCAGAGATACGTGATCTGATATGTGATCTGATATGTGATTTGAAATACGATTCTGTGATGTGACTTGTACGATTCTGTGAGATGAATTTGATTCAATTTTCGATGATTTCTATGATAAGATGTTTTCTGTGGTCTGATGAATTTTGTTTATGTTCTAATAATTTTTGTGATAATATCTGAACTCTATTTGATGCTTTGAATTACGTGCTTTATTTTGAGATTTTAGTTTTATGTATGGATCTGAGAATTTAGATCGGCTAGTGTGATCTTACTGAGCTGTTAGCTCATTGTGGTTATCTTCATGATTTTCAGGTTCTGGGAAAGGGAAGGAAGTGTTAGACTAGCCGTTCAGGATCTAAATTGCAGTCATATGTATTTTTGTACTTTTGATTTTTATACAGTCATGGCTAGGTTACTTTTCTGTTATGTACTTTCTGTTTATAGCCATGCACTGTAGTGTACATTATTTTTGATGAAAGAAAGAAGAAAGAATGTATGAGTTTTTCGTACACTTGGATGTTTGTAACAGCTCTGTGGTTCTATAATTCGTTGAAAAGAAAAAGAAAAGCAATTCCAAAGCTAGATCCTGGGGTTTTCTGTCGCAACCTAACACGATAGGATCAGTTCTTGTCGCGTTGGGTTGTGACAATCTTTTTTTTATCAGAGCTTTAGTTTTGTAATTGGATCGTAAGACAGAACTATAGGCATTGATCTGTAAGTATAGTGGGGTAGTTTTGGGTTATCTGCGTGTTTATTATTTTTATTTTATGTGCATAGTTTCGTATTCTGTGTGATCATGAATCCGCCAGACCCGGATATAATTGATGGACAAAGTGCTAGTCAGGCAGCTCCTGTATATAGTTCTGCTCCCATAGTTGGTTTCGATACAGTTTTACAGTTTGCTATTTTGATAGCCCAGATGATGGGTGAGGCACAGAGCAGAGTTCCTGTTGTCAGATCTGAAGATGTAGACAAACATCTACAAATATTTTTGAGATTGAAACCCCCCGAGATTTGAAGGTACTGTTGTGCATAGAGAGGCAGAGGACTGGTTGAGGAGACTGGAAAAGACATTTGATAGTATGTAGTGTCCTTCTGAGAGAAAGGTACCGTTAGCAGTTTTTCTATTAGATGGGGAGGCAGAGCGCTGGTGGATGGGCTAACAGGAGGAGAAATTCCAAGGGAGATTGAACTCTCTGATTTCTTGGAAGGAGTTTTCTGATGTGTTTCGAGCCTGGTTTGTACCCCCTTCTGCAAGACTGCAAATGCAGGAGACTTTTTTGAGGTTGGTTCAGGGGAGCAAGACAGTTATGCAATATGAGGCAGAGTTTACTGCTTTGGCTAGATATGCTCCACAGTTGGTGAGCACTCCTGCAGAGAAGTGGTACAGGTTTTTGAGAGGACTTCAGGATAGTCTGAGGCAACCACTGGTACCATTTCACATTTCTGATTTTTTTGTGCTTGTGGGGAGAGCCAGACTGATAGAAAATGATCTGATGGCTACTCAGCAACGGTGGACTGCTAGTAGAAAGAGATTCAGTGGTGATACTTCAAGTAGTAGTTTTCCTGGAAAGAAGAACAGATTTGTATCTGGATATTCCAAAAGAAGTGGACAGTCAGTATCAGTAGCAGTTTCTGGTAGTGGCAGTGCGGCCAGTTCTGGTTCTGTCAGTGGAGCACCCGTGTGCTAGAATTATGGACGGTGACATTTTGGCCAGTGTTACAGAATGACTGGTCAGTGCTTCAGATGTGGTCAGACAGGACATCGGATAGCAGAGTGTCCACAAGTCAGATTTGACCAACGATCTGAGTTCAGATCCGAGAGTTTTGTTAGACCGACCTTCCAGCCGAGGATAGTTCCTCCCCATACTATTTCTGAAGGATCATCTGGTAGAGCTAGTGGTTTAGGTTTTGTGGCAAAGAAACCACCCAGAGGTACTCAGAGGGAACCTAGTAGTTTTGTAGCTCCAGCTCCAGTTCAGCCACGTGTGTACAGTTTGAATAAGCAAGAGGCTCGAGATGCTTCAGATGTGATGACAGGTACGGTTTACATTTCTGAACATCCCTATCGCATTTTATTTGATTCTGGGGCTAGTTATTCATTCATTTCCGAGCATTGCTTTGATATTTTGCAACTAGATTCAGTTCTATTACCTATTTTGCTTTCTGTTATTTTGTCGGCTGGAGATAATATGATAGCCCGAAAGTTTTATTTATGTGAGATTGAAATTTCTGATAAGAAGTGGGAGTCTTGTTTGATTTTATTGCCGATTTCTTCGTATGATGTGATTTTGGGTATAAATTGGCTGAGTTTGTATAGGGCTCAAATTGATTGTTTGAAGAAGCGGGTTACATTATTTATGGACAGTGAAAGTTATGTATTTCAAGGATTAAGAGGTGTTTTATCCTGTCTGATTTCTGTATTGGAAGTGAGAAGATTGTGGAAGAAGGGTTGTATGGTGTTTTTGGCATCAGTTAGGGATATGAATATAGATGCGGGTTCTATTTCTGTTATGCCAGTAGCACAAGACTTTTTGGATGTATTTCCTGAGGAGTTAGTCGGTTTGCCTCCGGACAGAGATGTTGAGTTCTACATTGATGTATTTTCAGGTACGGCCCCGATATTAAAAGCTCCATATAGGATGGCACCAAAGGAACTTACAGAATTGAAAGTTTAGCTTCAGGAGTTGGTTGATAGAGGATTTGTACGTCCTAGTGTTTCACCTTAGGGAGCACCTATTTTATTTGTAAAGAAAAAGGACGGTACGATGCGTATGTGTGTTGACTACAGAGAGCTGAATAAAGTTACAATCAAGAATAAGTATCCATTGCCACGGATTGATGATCTATTTGATCAACTTGCTGGATCTTCTGTATTCTCAAAAATTAATTTACGATCTGGTTACTATCAGGTAAAGGTAAGAGAAGCTGATGTAATGAAAATAGCTTTCAGCACTTGATACGGACACTATGAGTTTTTGGTTATGCCATTTGGGGTGACGAATGCACCAGCTATTTTTATGGATTTGATGAACAGAGTGTTCAAAGAATATCTGGATCAGTTTGTAATTATTTTTATAGACGATATTCTGGTATATTCTGCTTCTGAGGAAGATCACGCAAGACATTTGAAAACTGTATTAGAGACTCTGAGGCAGCATCAGTTGTATGCAAAATTCTCCAAATGTGATTTCTGGCTAAGAAGCATTTCTTTTCTGGGGCATGTAGTGAGCGGTGAAGGTATTTCTGTTGATCCCCAGAAAATTCAAGCAGTTGCTAATTGGCCAAGGCCTACTACGGTGTTTGAGGTACGCAGTTTCTTGGGTATGGCTGGATATTACAGGAAGTTTGTGAAGGGCTTTTCTCAGATTTCTGCACCTTTGACAAGATTGACTCAGAAGTTAGTAGCTTTTGTTTGGACACCAGAGTGTGAAGCGGCTTTTTAGATATTGAAAGATTGTTTGACTTCTGCTCCAGTGTTAGCACTTCCATCTGATATGGAAGGATTCTAAGTATTCAGTGATGCTTCATTAAAAGGTTTGGGATGTGTTTTAATACAGCATGGTCGGGTAATAGCTTATGCTTCACGAAAATTAAAATCACATAAAAAGAAAATTTTTTGACGCATGATTTAGAGTTGGCAGCTGCTGTATTTGCTCTGAAGATTTGGCGTCATTACTTGTATGGCGTCAGATGTGAGATTTTCTCAGATCATAAGAGTTTAAAGTACATATTCACTCAGAAGGATCTGAATTTGAGGCAAAGAAGATGGCTTGAGTTGATTAAGGATTATGATCTGACTATACAGTATCAGCCTGGTAAGGCTAATGTGGTGGCTGATGCTTTGAGCAGGAAGTCTTCTGGCTTATCATGTGCATATCTCACTTCTGATGAATATCTGATATGAGATATGGAAAGACTACAGTTGGAGGTAATATCTCCTACTGATTCTGGAAGAATAACTCAGATGATCATTCAATCCTCTTTAGAAGAAAAGATTCATGAAGCTCAGAAATCAAATGTTGAATATTCAAAGTTGATTGATCAGATCAAGTCTGGTAAGAAACCTGAATTATGAATTTCTGATTCCGATATTATTTTCTGTGAGAATAAACTTTGGGTCCCTAATTCTGGAAATCTGAGACAAGAGATTCTACATGATGCTCATTATTTAGGTTACATTATTCATCCAGGAAGTGGTAAGATGTACGAAGATATGAAAAGTATGTTTTGGTGGCCTGGATTGAAAAAGGATATAGTGGAGTTTATTTCAAAATGTGAAGCCTGTCAGTTAGTGAAGGCAGAACACCAGTGACAGGGAGTTTTTTTGCAGTCATTGCCTATTCTTGAGTGGAAATGGGAAGAGGTAACAATGGATTTTGCTATGGGTTTCCCCAGATCAAGGCAAGGACATGATGTTATTTGGGTTATTGTAGATCGACTGACGAAGTCTGCCCATTTTCTTCCGATTAGACAGACAGATTTGATAGACAAGTTGGCACAGATCTATGTTAAAGAAATTATCAGATTACATGGTGTGTCGAAAGTGATTGTCTTTGATCGGGATGGTAGATTTACCTCCAGACTATGGAGAGGAATTCAGCAAGGATTGGGCACGAAGTTGCATTTCAGTACGGCTTTTCATCCGCAGACTGATGGACAGTCTGAAAGGACTATTCAGGTACTGGAAGATCTTTTGAGATTGTGTGTTTTGAATTTTGGAGGCAGTTGGGAAGATCATATCCCACTGATAGAATTTGCCTATAATAATAGTTATCAGTCCAGTACTGGTATGGCTCCATACGAAGCTCTATACGGCAGAAAGTGTGGAACTCCTTTGACTTTGACAGAAGTGGGAGATAGATAAGTGATGGGTTCAGCTTTTATGGATGATACTATGATGAAGATCAATCTGATTAAAGAAAAGTTGAAATCTGCACAAGATAGACAATAGAAGTATTACAATCAGAAGCACAGATTGGTTGAATTTCAGGTTGGTGACCTTGTATATGTCAAAGTCAGTCCGATGAAATGCATTAGCATATTTGGAAGAATGAGCAAACTCAGTCCAAGGTATGTTGGACCTTTTGAAATCATTGAGAAGATTGAAAATTCTGCTTACAGGGTATTATTACCTGAACAGATGTCTGATATACATAATGTGTTTCATGTGTCAACTCTGAGAAAGTGGATATCTGATTTCGGGAAGAAATTATCTGCTGACGATGTTCAAGTTCAGGAAAATCTACAATACAAAGAAGAACTTGAAAGGATTTTAGCTTATGATGTAAGAAAGTTGAGAAGTAACTAGATTCCTATGGTTAAGGTGCAGTGGAAGCATATAACAGCTAGAGAGACTACTTGGAAGAAGGAATCTGATATGAGACAGTTATATCCAAGTCTGTTCTGACTTCGTTTGTTTTGGCAATATCGAGGACGATATTGTTCTGAAGGTGGGTTGATTGTGAGAACTCTTGAAAAAAAAATTTGTGTAGGTTAGTCCTGGACGAAGTTGTACGAACTGTCTGTATGAACTGAGAAAATCAAATTTTTTGTGCAGTTCGTACCGTACAAACCTGGAGCCATATGTACGAACTGAACAAAATTTTTACAGAGCCGATCATACAGCAGTTTCGTCTGTACGAACAGAACAACAATTTTACAGAGCCGATCGTCCAGTAATTTCATCCGTACGAAGAAATTATCGTCCGGGATAAACGACATGATCATCCGGGACGAACTAAAAAGATCTCAACCCATTAAATATCTCAGCCGTTGGATTGAAGAGAGAGAAACGGCTAGAGAGAGAAACGGCTAGAGAGAGAAAGAGAAGGAAATCCACATTTTGGGCAACTTCGGTCTGTTTTCGTCCGTCGTCGCAGTTGGGAAAGTTGATCGACTCGATGTAAGGCATATTATGCCTATCTCAATTTTCAGAAATGTGAATTTTGACGGATTTTCTGATTAAAATTGTGTTTCCGTTAGCGAAAAATGGGTATAACTTTGCACTGGTAAAACTTTTACTGCGTAACTTTTGGTATGTTGTCGAGATTGTTATTATGCACATTTTGACTATTTTCTTAAAAATTTTCATCGGGTATTTTGAAATCTGTGGGATTTTTATCGAACAAAAAATTTTTTGGATGTCGAAAAATAGTGCTACAGTACAATGAAAGTCTTGAAACGATGTTGTGCATGATCTCTGGTAATTTGGAAATGTTCTAAAACTGTGAATTTTGATTCGTTGGATTTTCTGTTGTCTGCCGTTATACTGTCTGACTGCATTTTGATGTTTATTTGATTTCTTTGAAAATGATATGATTGATGCTTTATATGATTGAATGCTCAGAAGAGAGACATAAGGGGCCAGAATCCTTTGAGATTCTATCTGTGTCTGGGAAGGGAGGCATAAGGGGCCAGAATCCTTTGAGATTATGTCTGTGTTCAGGAATATGAAAATGAATTCTGATCTGATAATCTGATATGTTCTGGTGCTGTAAACACAAAGGGAGACATAAGGGGTCAGAATCCTTTGAGATTCTGTGTGTGTCTGGGAAGGGAGGCATAAGAGGCCAGAATCCTCTGAGATTTTGTTTGTGTCAGGGATACGTGATCTGATATGTGATCTGAAATTTGATCTGAAATGTGATTTGATATGTGATCTGATATATGATTTAAAATACGATTATGTGATGTGATTTGTACGATTCTGTGAGATGAATTTGATTCAATTTTCGATGATTGCTGTGATAAGATGATTTCTGTGGTTTGATGAATTCTGTTTATGTTTTAATAATTTTTATGATAATATCTGAACTCTATTTGATGCTTTGAATTACATGCTTTATTTTGAGATTTTAGTTTTGTGTGTGGATCTGAGAATTTAGATCGGCTAGTGTGATCTTGCTGAGCTGTTAGCTCACTGTGGTTATCTTCATGGTTTTTAGGTTCTGGGAAAGGGAAAGAAGTGTCAAACTAGCCGTTTAGGATCTAAATTGCAGTCATAGATATTTTTGTACTTTTGATTTTTGTACAGTCATGACTAGGTTACTTTTCTGTTATGTACTTTCTATTTATAGCCATGCATTGTAGTGTACATTATTTTTGATGAAAGAAAGAAGAAAGAATGGATGAGTTTTCCGTACACTTGGATGTTTGTAGCAGCTCTGTGGTTCTATAATTCGTTGAAAAGAAAACGAAAAGCAATTCCAAAGCTAGATCCTGGGATTTTCTGTCGCAACCTAACATGATAGGATCAGTTCTTGTCGTGTTGGGTTGTGACAAATAGTATGCATCACATCATACTGGGGCTATGATTATCTATTGCAGCACTAGGCATCATAAGATATTTGAATTATTATCATATATAATAATACAATGATCTTATAATTTCATAATGCATATGACTGTGATACACATAACAAAACTATTAAAATGATCATGTATTATCATAAGCATTATATCATATGAAAAGTTCTTATGTATGCTAATACTATATATTGTATGTAATTATGATGTATATAACAATAATACGTAGGACAGAACTAGTATAATAGTCATGTTTCATCATTGGATGTAATTGAATACATTATCACATCACATCACATCACATTGTATCGTATAAACATTATATTTTAGCATCATAGCTTTGTATTCATATATATCATAAACAAATCAAGATTTTGGTTAATCATATCATGCTTGGTCATTCTTGTACAATATCATATTCCACAGTATCATATCATATTAGTAGAATAGTAACAATCAAGTGATCATGCACACTTCAATCATAATCATATCATGCCCCATTTAAAGGAAAGCATGTCGGCCAACTCTCTTACATAAACATATGTGTGTGTGCAGGTGCGTGCGTGTGTGTGTGTGAAATGGCATGTAATCATAATATAATGCAATATGCCCATTTCCCTTTATACTTATTCAATTAATACATCTAATAAGTATACATGCCCTAGCCAAATAAGTCATGCAAACTTACTAAACATGTCATGTCAATTTACTATGCATGTCATATGAAATGATCCTATCAGATATGTCATCTTGCCTAAACTAAATGTGATAGTCATTCATCAATTTATTTATTTATTCATCTTACTTTTCTTAAAGAATATGCATCAAAGTACTAAAATATTTGATGATATTTCAATATGATCATATAAAATCATAAAGGATAAGCAAATCTACAATATACTAAAAGTTATATAATGAAAATTTACTAGAAATCAAAATATCACATCTTTTGTAACTTTTGATCAAATTCAATCTCAAAAGTCCTATAAAAGCTAAAATCATCAAGGATAGATCTAGGGTATCACCCAATTAACCTTGAGAATTAGTCCAATATGGATTACTCACATTACTCTAAGCTAATTGGCCACTTAGGAGTCCAGTGCACCTATAGTTAACTGGTTTGTGTCTCAGTTAAGGTGAGTTCAATTGATCCAAATGGGTTAAATTGGGCTCACCTACACTAGGTGCACTAACTGGCCTAAGATTAATTTGGGTTCCTTTGGGTGATAAAAATCAGGTCTAGGAAGTATTATGTATCAATTCAGGCTTGGCGAGCCTAATTACACCTAATTAGGTTAAAAAGATCAAATATATTTATATTACATTTAGGGTTCCAAGTGACTAAATTGAGGCCTGGACTAGACACATATGGTCACTAGGTATCATGTTTTAAAGGATTTTGGTGTCAATTTATTTCAATGAGCCCACTCGCTCCCAAACGCATCAAGTAAGTTTGATATTGCTAGTTTTTATTTTAAAGCTAAAAAGGGAATAATATTTATTACTAATGAGGATTATGCCAAATCATCACTAGAAATATGAATAATGCCTACATACCTTCAAAGGAAGGATTGAATCCCATGTAGTTCAACAAAAAAGGGTAACCTTAGTCTAAAGAACTATGAAACAAAATATGATAAAGAAAGTATTAGGTCTCAAATGATAAGAACACATACAAATGAGAAATTAAGCATACTTAATTTCACTTTCTAAAAGTCCATAACTTCCTAGGAGTTAGAACAAAAGAGGTCTAACAATTTTAAATTAGGTCAACCAAGGATCTAAGTTATGTATAGTGTCCAAGTGGCTTAGGTTCGACTAGTTCATGGCCACAGGAATAATTTACATCAATTATATTGAGAGATGTGGGTCACTAAATAGCAAAGGAGCCTAATTGATAAAATCTTTAACTTACATCATTTCGAGCATAAGTTGACTTAGCTTGCTTTCATTTGGGTCTTATATACTTTTAATAGACTTGAGATTTGAATTGGGTCATCAAATGGGTCAACAACTAAGCTTGGGGAAATTATGCACTATTTTGAATGATATGATTATGGTCTCTCATGTTCATAACAACTTATTTATATAAAAAACTATCATGTTACAGTGATCAAGCGATATACATATGGTGTAATTAAGCTTATAAAGCTTAATTTAATCATATGATCCTTCTCTATGGGCTTGTGATTAATAATTATATTAAAAAAATATCAAGCTACTTAGAGCATTATAATTGATTGATAACGTCATTTAATTTAATTAAATAAATATTTTTTTCTCTTAGTATGATTGGCTCAAATATATTGCTTTATGATTTGTATTTTTTTTCCAAACAAAAGGGTTATCTCCCATTAATAATACATATTACACCAAAAGTTGAACATGCCATTGTAAGATGATAGAATGCCCACGTACCTCTAAAAAAAGAATCAAACTATGTGTATGTTAATAAAAAAATGAACCTCAGTCCTGTAATAATTCAAAATTTCATAAAATTAATTTATTTGAAAATATCAAAATTTGAACTGTAGTTCTGTGGACAATGCTAGAGAGTGCAGCGATGCTCTATGATCTATTCTATAGTAAACCCAATTTTTTTGCATGCAGTGCTGCAGCATTGTGGTTTGTAGTGCCGCAGCACGCTAACGCTAGTTACTAAATAATGTTTGCATATATATAATATAAATACCCCTCACCATTATCTAACTCCTCCATTAATATATTGATAGTTGTGCATTCCATTCTAGAGGAAAAGGAGAGAAGGGGAGAGAGGAGAGAGAAAGCTGTTCAAGGAATTTTCATCTGTCAGATTTATTACGAGATTTCTTCTGATCATGGTAGGTAATTCAAATCCAATTTTTATTTTGATGATTTTGATTTTTTGGATTTTATCTCTCCTAAAATTGACTGAAATGTTATATTTTTAGTTTTAACATACTTTCATAGTGTAATTTCTTGTATATGATATATACAATTTTTACGAATAGTTTGATATGATTATTTTAGAATTTTGTCAATTAAAATGTAAATTATGATTTTTTAAGAAAATGAATAGTAGATAAGCTTGCATGGATTAATGAAATAACAACTTACAGCATTTGCATGACGTATATGAAAATCAAAACTTTAGGGTTTTACATATAAATTGAGTCCCATGCATTGGTATGCATTTATTATACCTGACATGCTTTATGAAATGGATATGAAAATTGCATACTAAATATGATATTCTGGATATATGATTGATATAACATTTATATGTAAATAAGAAAGGCTAGCTGAAAGCTAAACAGGTTGGCTGTTAAAATAATTACACTATACAAGAGGGTGGGCCGACGAGCTTTTCTTAAAATAAAAGTTTGTGATGTAATCCTAGATGTTAGCCTATAATTGATTGACTGAATTATACCAACGGGTAAAGAGTGACGACTTTTTATTGATATATTGAATGTCATTATAAACAAAATTGATTAATAAGATGGATGACAGATGTGATAAATATATAAAAAAAACACTACTTAAAAGCTAGATGTTTTGCCTTGCTAAATTCATATAACACGTGATACTTGCACATGCTTTGATATACATACATGATAGCACATATAAATTGACATGATTAATATAGTGATTGATGTAACATGGAAAGACATATATTTAACATGCAAGGCACATTTGTATATATTTGGTATTAAGATGGATATACTGATATAATATTCATATGATAAAAATACTAGTAAACATGATATGGCATTTGAACAACATATAATTAATATGACAGAAATGAATTATAATATTTCATAAGACATTGTAACAAATATCTTAATATAGAACTTATATATATATTTTTTATAAAACTATAGATTTGTGATGATTATTGAACTACTCGCATTTCCTTATCATTTTGATTCATACTGATCACTTACTGATAAATTCATATAGATTTTTTATAGTTTATACTAATCTGGAGTAGGGCTACAAATGAACCAAGCGTTCGCCATACTACTATTAACTCAGCTCGTTAAGAGCTCGTTCATATTTGTTTGATAAGGTAAATGAACGAGCTAGAACATTTTTGATAAATACTCAATAGCTAAACAATTGAGCTTGAACAACTTAGCATTCAACTCATTTATATTAATAAATATTATCATTTAACGCTCATGAACAAGCTCATTAAGAAGTTCGATTAGAGCTCGACTAAGAAGCTCGATTAGAACTATATTAGAGTTCTAAGAAATATATATTATTAAATTTAATAATTTTTTTTACTAATCCCATCTAAAATCATTTAATAATTTATTTTTACTTCCTGCATCTACCTAAAATTATGAATAACCTACTCTCTGAATAAATATAAGATGAATCATAGATCATTTATTTATGAATGAACTCATTTAGTAGCTCAAAAATGCTAATTAGATATATTCATGAACGGGCTCATTTGATAGCTTAAGAATACTCATTAGATATATTCGTGAATGAGCTTGTTTGATAGTTTAAAAAACTTAGCTAGATATGTTCATGAATAGGCTTGATGTAATTATTTGTTAGAATGCTCAATAAGGCTTGTTTATTAAGTTAATATACATCTAGAAGTATAACTCATTTATAGCTCGATAAGACTCGTTTGTTTAAAGCTCGATAAGCATGAAATGAACCGAACATGAACCAAATATGAAAACCTATTAATTTAAATGAATCAAGCTTGAACACAAATAAAAAAGCTTGAATCAAACTTGAACTAAACTTGAATAAGCTAATAATAAATGAACTCAAACATGAACATGAACATACTCAGCTCGGCTCTATTCATTTGCAACCCTAATTTGGAGTGAAGTATGCATATTGATTTTGAATGCCTTGTATCAAATGTGGTGATAAGTTTTTGTAACCTACTAGACTTTTATAGCTTATTATGTAATTTTATTGATTTCATGTCAGGCAAGAAGTCAGGACCCAGTGGAGTGAGGCTGATCAGGATTTCCATATTTAGTTTGATATAATTATTTTAGAATTTCCCCAATTAAAATATAAATTATGATTTCTTGAAGAAAATAAACAGTAAATGAACTTGTATGGATTAATGAAATTGCAACCTTGTAGCATTTGCATCACGTATATGAAAATAAGAACTTCAGGGTTTTACATATAAATTGACCTATGCATTAGCATGTATTTATTATTGTAGACATGCATTACAAAATGGATATGAAAATTACAGATTGAATATGATATCCTACATATATGATTGATATAATATTTATATGCAAGAAAGAAAGGCAGACTGTCAAAATAATTACCCTTTATAAAAGGGTGAGCAGTGGATTTTCCTTAAAATAAAAGTTTGTGGTGTAATCCTGTGTAATAATCCAAACTCTTAATCATCAAGATATTATCTTGGCCTAAGGGCCTAACAGTTTTGTTCTATCAGTGTAACATCCCAAAAGGTCATCCATGTAACGCCCTAGAATCTAATTTGAAAGTATTATTTCTTTTATCTTTTATTACACAACAACTAGAGCTATCTAATTTTATTTATCAATAATAAATAATAAAAATAAATTTTATAATTTAAAACATCAATATACATCTATAATCATTGACCAAAAAATAAATCATATAATCACAATATATTCTTTCATTTCTGAGTATAAAAGAATAACTAAAATAAAAAAAAATAAAACTTGAAAAATCTTAATCAATCGTACTCATGAATCTCTTCCTTGACCTAAAATTATTTAACCATATATAATAAGTTCAAGAGCTCAACAAGCAACTAACTCTTATAACTGAACTCAAAATATGATAAAGGAGTAATGTGCATTACAACAGTCAAATCATAATAGTAATAATACATGATCATAAATATGTATAAAAATAATAAAGCTCACATACAATAGCAGTAGAATCTACAAATAGAAAAAAAAGTATGGTATAGAAGCCAGTAAAATAGTACAGCAAAAAACTAATAAATAAGTATGGGTGTCAAATCAATAAAGCAGTCATCATATTAATATTATTAATCAGTAAAAAAATAGTATAAAGTGATAAAATCAAAGCAACGATAAAGACTGTCAGAATCATATCAATACAATAAAACTCTATAATGATGTACACATGCTATATAATTATGCTATATTAGTATCAAATTAGTATCTTAATCACATGCTCAGTATATCATGTGCTTAGTATATCGCATACTCAATATTAGTATAATGAATCAATAATAATAATAATAATAATAATAATAATAATAATAATAATAATAATAATAATAATAATAATAATAATGAATAAGTAATTGTATCAAATAGTATCGATGTCCATATAGGTAATAGTATCAGTGCAGTATCGTTAGTAAAACCAGAGGCAGTAATAATAAACCATTACAGTAATATTAAATATGTACAGTGATAGTAAATCAATACAATATCTGTAAAGCTGTATAATAATAATACATCTATAATATGCGTTTTGGTGGTTACATTTAAACAAGTAGTCCTAGTTATAATGGTATTTTTCAGTAGTTGATAATCAATAATCAGTAACTATTGGCTCAATAAATAGAATCGTCACTCTTTGTCGTCGGTACAGTAATAACTCCTTATAACTTTCAATTGTTGTATCATTATATTAGGTGAATTAGTAAAAGATAACACTCAACCATTGAATTTAAAGAAAAGCTTATCGGTCAACCATCCTATAAAGGTTAATCAATCTTCAACCAATGGTTCAACCAGTTTTTACTTATCTTTCACACATATTACAATAAAAATCATAACGACCAACTAATATCTAATCACATATATATTTCCATTCTCAATGGTTGTAGTAATAGTATGCTTAAATAAAAATACCTAATTTATATACAGTGTAAATTATATAAAATTCAATAACTTCTTTTTACCCAAAAAAATTCATAAATATCGCACTCAAAATATTCAGGATAATCAGCACGATAGCATATAAAAAGTTATGAGATAAAAGTTTAATAAAGCCAAAAAAATATAATAAAATAAATTTTAAGAAGAAGTCAGTGGTCAAAATTAAATTTTTTGAAAACAAAGATAAGTTTAAAATCACTTACTTCGATCTAAATAATTTTTGTAAAAATAGCATAACGATCCAGACATAAAAAATTCATATTTTCATTTCTCTATCCTCCTTCACTGAAAAGAATAATTATAATTATTTACAAGTACTAAAAAAATAATGCACTCTAGGCCTAACACCGTAATACTCCAATTTAAATAGAAACTTAGATTTTTTTAATTAGGTTCAGAAATTCAAATTGTTACAACTTATCCTAAGATTTCTCAGAGTTTCTTAATAAAATTTCAACCATTACATCAAAAGGTGCCTCAATATTTAAGAGTTTAACTTTTTTTACTTAAGAGATTTTATAATCTCCCCCACTTAAGTAACTGATATCCTCGTTAGTATATTTATCCCATAATTATTCACCATTTAGATAGGATTCTAGGGGTGGCCCTTACTAGTTCAAGTGTGAAGACTCCGTCATGTAGCACTTTGACCTATATAGGGTTCAAGAGGTGGCCCTCATGGCATAGCACTTTATCTTGTATGATACTTAGTTCACATCTTTCGGCTGGTGTATTGCTCTGATATCATTTGTAATAATCTAAACTCTTAATTATTGAGATATTGTCTGCTTTGGCCTAAGTGCCTCAAGGCTTTGGCCTATTAGTGTAACCTCTCAGGAAGTTACCCATCCCTGGATTTTCTTAGGATAAGCATGCTTAACTGCAGAGTTTTCTAATAAAATTCTAACCATTTACCAAAAGGCACCTTGATGTTTAAGAGTTTATCTTTGTTTTACTTTAGGGATTTTATATTCTGGATGATAGCTTATAAATGATTGACAGATTAACTGAATTACACTGATGGGTAGAAAATGCCGACTCTTTATTGATGTATTGAATGCTATATGTAAAAATAATTGATTGATAAGATGGATGACAGATGTGACAAATTGAAAAAGGGGAAAACACCACTTAAAAATGGGATGTTATGTCTTTCTAAATTCATATAACATGTGACTTGCACATGAATATATATATATATATATATATATATATATATATATATATATATATATATATATATATATATATATAGTATAAGAATTATATAAGAATTAGCATGTGATCAATGTAACTTGGAATGAAACATAGATACAACATGTAAGACACATTTGCATAAAATTGATATTGAGAAGGACATAATGATATAACATTTATATGATAGAAATACTAATAGACATGATATGGCATATGAACAACATATAACTAATATGATAGAATGGAATTATAACATTTTGTAAGACCCTATAATGAATATATTGATACAAAACTTATGCATAGATTATTATTTTTACATAAGCTTTTGATTTTTAGATTTTTTATGATTATTGAACTACTCTTATTTACTGATCATCTTGATTTATATTGATTATTGATTGATTGATAAATTTGTATAAATTTTCTGTAACTTCTATTAATATGGAGTGAAGTATGAATGTTGGTTTTGAATACCTTACATTGAATACAATGATAGGTTCTGATAACCTATTGAGCTTTTGTAGTTCATTATATGATTTTATTAATTTCAGGTAGGGAAAAGGGTCAGGACATAGTGGAGTGGGGCTAACCAGGATTTCCAGGTTTATTTTAGATTTATATATTTTAATGTTTATTCTTTTGTAATTGGGAATAATATATGATAGATTGATGTTATAGATTGAGTTCCTGGTTATTATACATGAATTTTGAGGAATGAATGTAAAAATATTTTGATATATATGATTTTTAGTTACTTTCATTTGACTTATTATTAATGAATAATTAGTAATTTTGGTAGATTAATTAAGAGATAAAATAGGAAATTCTATCAAATTAAATTCTAGGGCGTCATAAGTCCTATGCATAAAGATATGAAAGAAGATAAAGAAAAAAAAGGTTTAAAAGTGTATTAGCATAAAAATTTGAAAGAACATGATACTTTCTAAGAGATTAAAAGGGCTCTAGAGAAATGTTGGCTTTTGTCATATTATTTTGTCTTTTCTCTTCTACACCATTTTGGTATTGGTTCCATAAGGTAAACTTAAGAATCTTTGGGAATATAATCTTATAATATTGTATTCTTATAAATTTAATATCAACCATCTTAAAAATTAAATCCAGCAAATATTGAAGAGCTACAAAGGAAGTATAAGACTAGTAATTGGAATATCTTGAGGATTTGGTGGTGGTGGGGATGGAGAGGGTATAATAACCTCCAAGGATAAATTACTATTACTTAAAGCCGATTTGGTTCGGACAGGCATGTTAGGTACCTCACAAATTGGAATAGAAAGTTGATTAGACATCTCCTAATCAAAATTCAATAATAGATTATCTTAATTTTTATTTGGAGATAGATATTAGACACCATGTTAGAGGAGATTATCGTGATTTGTATATATATATATATATATATATATATATATATATATATATATATATATATATATATATATATATATATATATATATATATATATATATATATATATATAACTATTAGTATCAAATTTTAGATTAGATTTCATGATTTTCTTTGTATTACTAGTACTTTAACATAGTTTCTGAACATAAATTTGATTCATGAAAATTATATTTTTTTATTCAATTAGTTTAATTACCATTAAGTTTAATTTATTTATTATTACGAGCTAGAATATTTATGACAGTAAAGTAGGAAAATCTTTCGCCTTAGCATTGCACGTAGACCTAGCACACAAATAAAGTAATTAGAAAAACCAGGACTTTTACGCTGAAAACCCCTAGAAAAGGAAAATTTACGGGGCCACACTCAGTTGAAATGATTCTACTAAATTTGAGTGAATTATAAAGTTTGACCCATCCTTTAATTTGGAGACGGTGAAATTACAATAATTTAGAGAGTTGGACGAAAGTGTGGCGATGTTCGGTGGTCGGGCAAAAGTCCAACGTCAGTCGGTGGTCTAGTGAAAATTCGGTGTTGGTCTGTGGCCGGGCAGAAGTATGACAACGATCGATGGTCAAGCGGCAGCGGAGGAGGAGCTTGGTGGCAAGAAAGATCTCAGATTTCTCTCCCTTCTTCTCCTTTCTTCTTGCTTGCTTCATCCCCTCTTAGTGAAGAATGAGGGGTATATTTATAACTTTCTAAGAGTGGCATGGCCATTAATAGGGAGAAGATCAAGGGCATATTAGGAGTGTTTTGAATGGACAGTCGATATCGACTTCCTTGATCATGGACCGTTTATCGAGTATTTAAATATCTTAATGATGTTTGGATTTGACAATCTTGGGCTCGTTCGATTTGTCTCATTGAGCCGCTCAATTTGACTATAAGATATCATATTTGGATATTGTTTGGTCATCTAATTTATGCTTTGAACCTTCAAAATGTGCTTCGAGTCCTAAATTTGGATCCATTTGGGCTCAGATTTGGTCAAATTAGGTGTTGTTAGAATTACCTTTTTGAGACATTCAGTTTAACTATAAATTTGTCGAAATCAGAGCTTGGATGGTCTATAATATAATTTTGAAACTTTACAATTCAAATTTGCCTCGAGATTCATGCTTGATCAAAATAAATTTTTTATGATATATTAGTTGCTCCTCTATTTTTAGACGTCAAAGCCTATAGAGTCCAAAAATATGTGTCAGAGCTCTTCAAATTATTCTAATACAAAATTATAATTTCATGATAATTTTGAGGCGCAATCGCTCTCTTGACATTAACATGGACCTCCTCTCGAGGCCATGAATCAAGTAAAGTACCCTTAATTGTATTTTTAGATTATTCTGAGGTCAGCTCGTTGATTGGGACAAAAATTGTCAAAACTTTGGCTTTAAAATGTTTAAAATTGCTCGAAATTGATTGTAGAAGCTCTATTGAGCTCCTAAAATTCTAAAATTGAGTTCAAAACATTGAAAAATAATCTTAGGGACCCCAAAAATGTCTGAATCTGACTGTCCATGCCAAAAATTAAGCCTACATGCACATTGGCAATCAAACCAACCGGCCAGCCACCGCCTGATGGAGGTGAGCCCGCGTTGTTGCGCGGCTGAATAGATGCACCTTTTTATGGGGCGTGAGTATGCAATGTTGGCAGCCGGTTATATCTTTTGTTCTTTTTTTTTGTACGGTCAGCTATATTGCATCTCGCTTGTCTAATAATATTAAATTTTTTTAAGAATTCCAAAAAATTTCTAAAAAAAACTTTGGAGGTAAATCCCCCCCAAAAATAATCTTAGGGACCCCAAAAATGTCTGAATCGGACTGTCGATGCCAAAAATTAAACCTACACACACATTGGCAATCAAACCAATCGGCCAGCCACCGCCTGATGGAGGTGAGCCCACGTTGTTGCGCGGCTGAATAGATGCACCTTTTTATGGGGCGTGAGTTTGCAATTTTGGCATCCGGTTATATCTTTTGTTCTTTTTTTTGTACAGCGGCTATAGTGCATCTCGCCTGTCTAATAATATTAAATTTTTTTTAGAATTCCAAAAAAATTTTGAAAAAAACTTTGGAGGTAAATCCCCCCCCCCCCCCCCCCCCCCCCCCCCCCCCCCCGCTATTTGATGCTATAAATTACCCCTTGGGGCAAGGGAAATCTGCACCATTTCTTCTTCTCTTCTCTTCTCATCCTCCAATCTTCTTACAGTAAAGACTTTCTACTGTCTTGAATAAGTGGCATCCCCTATCAAATTCTATAGCCCCTCTTTGTGTAGAAGTAAACTTTTATTACATTCTTTATGCTTTTCCCCCATTCTTTTTTCACTTTAGAGGTATTCCATTATCTTTGATATGTGGTACCCCCTATCAAATTTTAGTGCCCTATTTTATACAGAGGTTCAAATGGGTGATTCCTCCTCTCTCAAAATTCCCCTGTCCAAAGGTGATTAATAATCCACTACTTAGAATGACGGCCTAAAGAAAACTCATAAGATGGCAAAGGCTGATGATGTAGTATCCATAATTACCAGTAATTATCTGATCATATTCTCGAAGAAATTTCATTTTTACATTGATCTTATAATGAATGTGCTAAAAAAAATTAATTGGGCATGTTCTCCTCCTTCAAGATATCTGACTATTTATGAGTTCAGTTTACGAGCAGAGCTATGCTTTCCACTTCCTCTGGAGTTAATTGATATTTTAGGGACACGTGGAGTGAGTTTATCCCATTTTTTTATATAGAGCCATATTGATTATAATGTGATTGATTAGCTTTTTTAGAGATCGTGGAGTAGCGTTGACTCCAAAGTGCTTCTCTTGGATGGGTCGATTCATATGCGATACGCAAGATTGTATCACATTTAGATTCAAATGGCTAGATATTCACACCCGAGATCCGTCAAAGAGCTAAGCTAGTGGATTTTTCTTCATGCAGAATGATTGAAATCTTTTTGGGGAAATGGAGAGTGTTGCAGGATTTACCCATTCCTCTTCAAACTGGAGTGAAAGATATATTGAGGATGCTCAATATTCCTGATGTTGATACTCTTCAATATGAGGTACTCTATTTGAGAAAGTATGTGGAGGAAGAATACTCGTTCAAGGTTAAATTATCTACTCAGGCATGGAGGTCTCATGCAATCATGTTAAAAAAGTCAATAAAAGTTCAGGGAGCATGCGCCCACACTTCAAAAGTTGTCCCTAAATGATCAGTGAATAATGATGATCCACATGTCTCATCTACTTAAGAAGAAGAAAGTGAAGGAGACTTTAGTAAGTATTGGTAAATATCATAAAAATTCTTCTCCTACTAAGTCACATATTCTGGAAGATCTGTTGAATCACTAGTGTATTAGACAATAATGAGCAGATGACTTTGTGATTAGGTATTTCTTTTTTGCTCTTCTTTTTGTACATCTATAAGGACATATCTCTTACTGATATCATTTTACTCTTTTAGTTATTGCGACGTATGGATCTCGAAGTTGAGTTAACTTAGGCCTTGAATGATTAGGACAAAAAATTTTGTGAAGGAAAATATCTTCAAAGAGAGTACAAACAAAAATATGATGACAAGGTCTAGGAGATGAAAGTAGTGGGAGAACAGTTAGCAGAATATAGGGCTGAATTGACTATGATGGTAACTTTTACTTCTTTACAGATTCATCAGATGGATCGAATCCACATTGAACTAATGGATGCACCGATGATGATCAATCATCATATGAAGGACCAACAAACTCTTATGGAGAAGATAACGGCCCTTGAAAGTGAAAATAAGAGATTTTAGAGTCTTTTATCTGAAAAAGAAATTGCTTTGTCGATGGCCAAGTCTAGATTAGAATTATTATCTCTAAAAGCCATTAAAGATTTTAAGAAGTCAGTAGCCTTCAAGAGTATAATTCAAGATCATATTCAAGAGGCTCACGATCACATATATACTGTAGAAGTGAAGGCCTTGAGGCAATAGTGTATTAAAGAAGGCTTTATCTGAGGCTTTTTGAAAGGAGTTTGCCTGGTATAGCGTAAGGCTGGAGTTAAGGTTGAAGGGTTGACACCTAGCCAGGCATCCGATGATTCCCCTTCAAATTAAGATGAGGATAATATTGAAAGTGAGCTGAAGAAAGTTTTTACTAGCTAGGATGAAGATATTAAGATTCTGTAGTGTATCTTTACCACAAGTTATATCACTTTATCTTTCTTAGTGATTGTTATATGTATCAGATATTTATATTCATATACAATGTATGTAATCTTTTCATAATATAACAAGAGTTATTAATACCTATTTATATATATATAACTTGTTTGATAGTTTTTATTTTATTTCAAGTAGGATGGTAAAAAAATAATTTAAAGAACTCACTCAGCTTGAACGAATGTTATGGAAATCCTCCTATGATGTTTGACCTATTCGAGATTATTAGTCGAAGAATTACTTGATGATATTAACCTGTATAAAAGAGATTAGATCAAATCTCCTTGGAATTGATCATCTAGTGATTGAGATACAATGAAGATTATGTGTTTTCGAATCTAGAGTAAAAGGTTAGATTTTATTATTTGCTTTAGATTATTGTTATAATCTATTTAAAGAAGAAGACAATACTAGTAAGGAGTAACCATCACATCATTGTATTATATAAGATAATATAACAGTTTCTTGGTACAACTTAGGGATATAAGAGTTATACAACACTTAACATAGAAGAGGTACATAGATACATATACTATATGACACCCAACTTAAAAGAAATGTAGGACATAACACAAGTAGTACTATCATCATCTACTGATAATACATAGGAAGATTTATAATGTTCCAAGTTTTAGGCTTGGCCATGGCTACCACCAAATAAGGACCTTCCTAAAGGGGAGAAAGTTTGTTATGTTGGGGGCCCTTTCCTGCTGCCTCGATGCTACATAGAACTAAGTCTCCAATTGAGATACATCAAGGTTTCACTCTCCAATTGTAGTGACATGTGGTATGCAACATTTCTGAGTAATATCACGCCTCTTATTTTTAGAAGGAGATCTAGGTTGCTTCTAAGCTTCTCTTCATTATTATTAAAGTTAAAAGTTTGAGCCTTATGCTTAAGACCCTAATATCGATCAATATGACTGATTCTCTACCAAAGCAAAGGTTATACAAGATTTACCCTATTGAAGTTCTAGCAATGGTACGATAAGCCCAGAGAATATTTGGGAGTTCCTTAGCCTATTGCCCCCCCAGCTTTATCCATGCATCTCTTCAACCCTTTTAATATTATTCGATTTATAATCTTCATCTGTCCGTTTTCTTGAGGATGGGCAACGGCCGTGTGCATCAGTTGGATATGAAAATCCTTACAAAAGCTGTACAGACTTTTCTAGTGAATTGAGTTTCATTATCGGTGATGATCCTTATGGAAATACCAAAATAATAAATTATATTTTTCCATACGAATTATTTGGCATTGGCTTCTGTGATCTCTACCAGAGGCTCTATCTCCACCCATTTGATGAAGTAGTCTACAACTCGAATAATAAATTTTTGTTGTCCAATAGCTATAAGAAAATGTCTCATTATCTCAATTCCTTATTGGGCTAAAGGCCATGGGCTTTGAAAAAGAAAGCTGATTAGACATCTCCTGATCAAAATTGAGTAATAGATTATCGTAATTTTTATTTAGCGATAAACATTAGACACCATGTTAGAGGAGATTATCGTGACGTGTACGTATATGTATAACTATTAGTATTTAAATTTAGATTAGATTTCATGATTTTCTTTGCATGACTAGTACTTTAACATAATTTATGAACATAAATTTGATTCATGGAAATTAAATGTTTTATTCAATTAGTTTCTTTTCAATTACAATTAAGTTTAATTTATTTATTATTGCGGGCTAGAATATTCATGGTGGTAAAGTAGAAAAATCTTTCATCTTAGCGTTGCATAGATACCAAGCACAAAAAAATAGAAATTAGAAACACCAAAATTTTTACGTGAAAATTTTTGAAAGAGAGGAAAACCCCTGAAAAAGAGGAAAAACCCACGGGGCCACACCCAGTAAATCTAATTCCCCTAAATTACAAAGCTTGACCCATCTTTTAATTTGGATATAGTGAAATTATAATAGTTTGGAGAGTTGGGATGAAGTCTAGCAATGTTTAGTGGCTGGGCAGAAGTCTGATATCAGTCGGTAGCCGGGCAAAAACCCAGCATCGGTCGGTGTCTGGGCAAAAGTCCGGCGACGGTCAGTGGCCGAGTGATGGCTAAGGAGGAGTTTGGTGGCAAGAGAGATCTCAGATTTCTCTTCCTCCTTTCCCTCCCTTCTTCTACTTTCTTCTTGCTTGCTTTGTCCCCCATTATTGAAGAATGAGGGGTCTATTAATAATTTTCTGGGAGTGGCATGACTAGTAAATAGGGAGCTGATTAAGGGCATATTTGTAGTGTTTCGAATGGACAATCGATATCGACTCTCTTAATTGTAAATTATTTATCAAGTATTTAAATATCTTAATGATGTCATAATTCGACAATTTTGAGCTCATTAGATTTGTCTTGTCGAACTGCTTGATTCAACTATAAGCATGTCATATTTTGATACCATTTGGTCATCCAATTTATGCTTTAAACATTTCAAATGTGCTTCGGGTCCTATATTTGGATCCATTTGGGCTCAGTTTGGGTCAAGTTTGGTGTCGTTGGGTTCGTCTTTTTGTAGCTCGGATGGTCCCAAATTTAATTTCAAAACTTTCCTATTCAAAAGTGCCTCGAGATTCGTGCTTGATCAAGATAAATTTTTTATTGCTAATTAATGCGCTTGTGTACCAGATATATGATTCTTGTATAAAGCTTGTTATATTTAATTATTTTTATTTATTTAAATAGTTTACATAAAATACATATAAAGATGTGTAAAAGAAAACACTATCGTGTAGGAGCAACAAGATGATATATAAGAGTGCATAAGAGATGAAGCCATTTAAGAAGCAATTAATGTAATCACATGAAGTAGTTTAATTGATAACATTTGCTAATGAGTAGACATTGAAGTTACATAAAATGATGTAGATGAAAATGTCATCTAAGGAATGAGTGTTGAAGCTCTATGAAGGAGTTTAGGCAATGTAAGTGGTGCAAGAGATAATGTCAGCTAAAGAGTAAACATCAAAGATATGTGAAGAGGCCAATGCAACAATGTTGTCAAAGGAGAGGGCAATGAAGTTGCATATAGTGATAATGGCTTATGAAGCCATATTTTCATGACCATTGAAGATCTATGTAATAATAGGCTAGAGCACATGTCATCTTGGTTGGCTTGGAGTTGATGCAAGTTGGTAATAAGATTCCATTATTGTATTTATAAGATATCATTAGGATGACCCTTTTTAAGGGTTAAGCCTCTTAAATTGCCCCTTAGCACTTAATTAGTGATTTAGGCTCTTTTTTAGATTTATGACTTACTAATATAAGGGATTATGCCCTTTTTGAAATGAAGAGGGTTGGCTTTACATAGCGATGCAAATTTCCTTGTAAACGTTAAGTTAATTGATGATAGCCAAATGACTATCATATAGATGAGGCCAATTTATTATATGTTGGAGACAATCTTCAATGTTACATAAAGTTTACATAGAGAG
Source organism: Dendrobium chrysotoxum (assembly GCA_019925795.1). NCBI lineage: Eukaryota > Viridiplantae > Streptophyta > Magnoliopsida > Asparagales > Orchidaceae > Dendrobium > Dendrobium chrysotoxum. Next base: position 6,068,825 of record CM034300.1, on the reverse strand, counting down.
ATTATTCAATAAAAACCTATAATTTAGAATTTTAGCTTATTCATATACTTTTTCAATGAAAATCATCAAAAAAACTTTAAATATCAATAAAAACTAATATGTTTACTTTTAATTTTTTTTTTAAGTTCTAGAAAAATCATAAATATATTTTAATGCAATCTGAGTTATTTATTGAATAATTTATTATATTCTACTAATTGAAATCAATAACTTCTGCAATTATTTATGTCACTAAATTTAATGATTATAACAAAAAATCGATTTTAATCTTATATAAAAGGAAGTCAAATAAAAAAATTCTTGAGTTAACCTTCATTTATTTTGTAGTCCTTGGAGTTTTTATTTTATTTTATTTGGCCTATAAAATTTTAAATTTAAAAATTTCCAAGTTGTTATTTGTGGTGACAAATATATTATTATCTCCCTTCTCTTGTTGTTCATCCCTTCCAACCCTCGATTCTCTCTCATAACCTCTCTCCTTAGTCGATATGTCCATATATCACAACATATAATTATTGCTGTCATATTTCTATTAGGGTTGAAAATTATCAAAATGATATGAGCTTTAAGATTATCTGAGTTTTAAAATATTATTTAAATATGCTTATTATTTTATGTATTTAATATTAATGATTTAAATATATAAATTTCTTATCAAACATAAATATAATTATAAGTTTAATCAAAATTGATATAATAAACTAATATTATCTATATTATTATGTGAAGGTCTTATATATATATATATATATATATATATATATATATATATATATATATATATATATATATATATATAATATCTTTATATGCATCAACTCTGATAATGCACGCAAATTTTTAAAAGTGTAAAATATTAAAAATTTACATTAGAATATAAAATAACTTCTCATATAAATTGTTAAATGATTATTAAATGAAACACTTTATCTAGGGGTGTTAAACTGGCTTTGCGGGACGGGTTCGAATCTAACATGAATTTGACCAGTCACTTTTTGACCCAACCTAAACCCGACCTAATTAAGGTTCCAGGTCAATTTCTTTAACCCGAATCCGACCTGTTTCGATTTCGGGTCAACCTAACCTGACCTGGCAAACCCGTTGTTGTAAATTAGGCAATGCAATGGAGCCTGGGAGAGGATGATCAGGTCGTTGTTGTAGAGAATGTTGTGGAATTCCTCCAAGTTTTTAATAGCTTTCGGATCCAAAAAGAGAGAAGCTCCTCACCATCAAAAGAGAGATCTAAGAAAAGGTCCACGACAAGGCTTTGGAAGCAGTCAAGCTACCACTTTCGGCACTCTCCGCTACGCCGTCATCCAAATCGAAACCCTCTGGATTGTCTTCACCAGCTACATGATCAACCACCTTAGTGAAGAACTAATCATCGACTGCTACAAAACCATAGACGATCGCAATGCTAAGATCCACATCACTCACGGACTCCCACATCACTATCCAATTTGTTGACCACATCATCATCCACGACATCAAACTCGGCAACGACGGCATAATTCTTGATTTTGTCTACCATTATGGCCTTCGCACCCACTGTGACGGCAATGCGATTTCGATCCACGATTCTTTGAACATCTAGATTGATCACCCTAGGCATCGACTTGCTCACGTTATAGGCTAAGAAAGGATTGGCCAAACGAAGAGCCCTAATAATTACTTAAATTCGGGTCAATCCAAGTTGTAATCTGGTTTTTGGGTTGACCCAAACCTAACATGAAATTTGAAATGAGTCAGAATTTGGGACCCTAACCTGACTCGTTTTTCAAACAGGCTGACCTTAACCCAAAAAATTCATTTTGTGTTCGAATCTAATTTTCGTGTCGTGTCAACTCTTGACACCCCCTAACTTTATCTAAAAAAGAAATAGTCATTGAAAATTTATAATTAAGATGTTAATAAAAATGGGCAAAAAAATTTTAATATTTCTTGTCCATTATCTATAGATAATTTTAATATCAAATATATCACTCATATATTTCATCATATAAATTTTAATATTTTATTCTTACCTCCATATTTAATTTATAGATAGTAAATATAAATGTTAGGAAATAAAGTGATATATATAAACTCTCTAATAAAAATCATGTTAATAAAAGTATTAGTATTGTTGCGGACTCAAATATATGCGGCGATAGAATTTAAATTTCCTTCTCAGCGTTGTACAATATCCAGCACACAAACAGAAGAACAAAAGAACACCAGGATTTTTACGTGGAAAGCCCTGAAAAAGAAAAAAACCACGGGGCCACGCCCAGTTGAAAGAGTTCCACTAGTGTTGTTTGAAATACACGAGGCTTATTCGTCCTTTAAATTCAGGACGATCAGATTACAATGAGTATCAGTTACAAGGCCAAGCAGAGTTCCGACGTCACTCGGGTGTCCGGCAGAATTCTGGCGTCGCTTGGAAAGAAGTCTAGCGTCACTCGGGCGTCGGGTAGACTTCTGGCGTCGGGCAGAATTCTGAGGTTGCTCCCGTGTCGGGCAGAGCTCCGGCGTCCCTCGGGCTCCTGGTGGTGCTTCGGTGGTGTTCCGGCGGAGTTCCGGCGGTGGTCGAGGAGGAGTTGTTCCCTCCTAGGCTTCTCTTCTCTTCCTTCTCTTCTTCTCTTCTTGGCTTCTTGGCTTTTTGGCTTGGGTCCCCTCTTAAGAGAAATGAGGGGCTATTTATAGTTTTTCTGGAGTGGCATAGCCCGTAAATAGATGAGGGATTAAGGGCAAATAAGGAGTGATCCGGATTAACGGCCGATATTGAATCCCTTGATCGTGAACCGTTTATCAAGCATTTGAAGGTCTTAATGATATCAGAATTCTACAATCTTGGGCTCGTTGGATTCGTCTCGTCGAGACGCTCGATTCGAATATAAGCTTGTCAAAATCGGAGACCGTTTGGTAACTCAAATTGCTGTTCGATGCTTCCAACAGCACTTCGGGTACTTGATTTAGACTCGTTTGGGCTCGGATTGAGTCGAATTTGGTGTTGTTGGATTCGTATTTCCGAGACGCTCAGTTCGACTATAAGCTTGCTGAAATCGGAGTTTAAATGGTCTCCGAATTAATTTATGAAGTTTCCAACTTGAGTTTTCCTCGAGATTCGTGCCCGATCAAGATAATTTTTCGACGTATCAAGTATATTAATAAATTATTATTATCATTATAATAATCAAAATCTTGTTGATATAATTAATGCCAACAAATGAGATTACAGTTTCTCCACAAAATCCACATCCTCGATCACATCAGATTCCTATCGCAGCCTGCAATCCATCTTATCAAAATCAAAGCCTGCCTGTAAAAGTGCACTCCTTTTTCTTCTCCTTCAATTCCCATTCATTTCCATCTCCACCACCACTCCTCAACGTCCAATCACTTCTTTTCCTTGCTCCCTAATGCTCTTATTCCTCATCTCTCTCTCTGTCTCTCTCTCTCTCTCTCCTGCAAGTAAATATTCTCTCTCTGCGTAGTAAAATATCATTGAGAGTGATTATTCTTCTTGTAGCTATGATTCTCCTAATAATGATTTCGATCACAATCAACAAAATTGGATTTGGATTCTGTCTGTTACTGATAATTATATTTTATGCACTTATAATTTTAGTTTTTTAATTCATTGATGCTTGTCATTCAGAAAGGATTAATGATTGTGATCAATAATTATTATAAATGTAATTATGATCATAATAATTAAAAGACTGAATCCCATCAAAATAATATATTTAATGAGAATTTGAATGGTTCAAATTGAAAGCAAATAATTGTGATTAAAGAGTAATGCTTAGCCAAATCTTCCATACTAAATCTACTAATGATGATAGAGTAGCATTATTATCTAATGATCTGTCTAAATTTGCTTGAAATTAAGCCAAATGACCATTTTGAAGGAGCACAAGGTGCATTCCTAGTTCCTTCTCTATTGTTCACTGATTTCACTCGCTCGCTATAACTTGCAAGTTAAAACTTGGTTTTCTCTGTAGGTGAGCTGTCCTTCGCGACTGGAGCGCCCTACAGTGAAAGAGCTTGATCTTCTAGCTCTAGCTTGCTGTGCTTTCTTTTAGCTTTGTTGTTTGCTGATGGTGCGCAAAACAGTAACAGTAGCTTTCTTGGACTGGCTTCCAAGACTTCTGAGCCTCTCGCTCTCTCTCAGTCTGTCTCTCTCTCCTCTGAATAGGAAGCTGGTTCACTCACTCCCCATACGCTACAGTCATGCTTGTATCTGTAAAAGAAGTCTAACGTCCCATGATTTCTGCTTGAATAGAGGCTTACAGTGTTACGTTCTCTCACGATCTTTCACGTATACTAAAAAAGATTTTTTAAGTTCTTTTCAGTCAGGTGAGACACCTATATAGCTTGTAATGAGATAAGACTAAGGCTAATTTTTATATTTTTCAAGAAAAAAATATTACAGCTCTATCTAGATTTAATTTTCCTTATTATTTTTCAAATATTTCTCGGAGGAGAAGCAACTTTTTTTCAACTATCGTACCACAGTAACAAAGACTTCCTGTTTGAGTATATATTTTTTTTTACTCAGATAATTTTTTAATATAAAAAATATTAGTCCAACAAATTTTATACTACGAAATCAATAAAAAATTTATTCCAAATGAAGTCTTACATCTCATTTGCGATGATTTTTTTACTACTTTTTTCAAGCGATTTTTTTAGTAAAAAAATTAAAATTTTTTTATTAGAAAGTCGCTTTAAGAAGCAGTAAAAAAGTCATCACAAATGAAGTCTTATGCTTTATTTGAAATGGCTTTTTTATTGTTTCCTAAAATGGAGTTTTAGTACAAAAAATTTAATTTTTGTATTAAAACTCCATTTTATAAAGCAATAAAAAAGTCATCCCAAACGAAGTCTTAATCTATTGATTATGAGCTTTAGCTTTCAATGAAAAGGTCTTGTGTTCAAAGTTCACGTATGTGATATGTATGAATTTATCTTAATTGATCTAAATATCGCCAAAAAAAGTAAAAGAAAGCTGACATAAAAAATGTTTATATGAGATTTGTATGCATATCATAAAAGTTTAATATACTTATAAATTTAATATCTAATTTTTTTATTTTTTGTGTGTATCATTTTAATATATTAACTTAATATATTTAAAATAAAATATATTTTTAATATATATGCTTTGATATAATTTAGAAATTAAAATTATACATAATTAAATATAATATTAAGATATTAGATATATAAATTTATGATATGCATATAAATCTCCTAGTTTATAATATTTGTAGCAGTTTAAAAAAATTCATTTTAATCATAATAACTGAATAAACATTTTTATGAACAGCTAGAGTTGCACCATCTAAGGGGCCTTCATAGTTAATATACTGTTAGTAAAATAATTTTAGAATTTTTTTGAGCAATAATTTACTTATAATGATCACATTCTAACATATCTGATCATAAAAAATTTTATTTCTCACAAAAAATTATAATCAAATAAAAATATTATGACAATCTAAAAAGCATAGTAGCAAAAAAACTACCCCAAAAGAATTCTTAGAGATTTATCAATCATTTACTATTACCAAAATTTCAATATTAATAATATTATTATTATTAATTAAAAGCATATAGAAAGGTGGTCGTCTAATTACCTTTATCCCACTAAACGGGTCAGCAACATGAATCCTTTCGCTCTTTTGTGTTCGGTTAAGAGTTAAACTCTCATTTAAATTTAATAACAAAGTGTCATTTCTAATACATTATAATCAGGTCCTTTAAGGTCCACCTATATCTTTCTTAACAATGGCCAAATCTAATACATTTACTCTCCTAAATGAGTAATCGGAAGGCGGACGTTTTATATGACCAAACAATATAACACAACTCTCTCTAATCTTATCTGCCATTAGAGCTACTCCAACCTTTTCATGAATTTATTTGTTTCACATTTTTTCTCTAAGAGTAAAACCACTCATCCACCTGAGCATCCTCATATCTATAATACTTAACTTTAATGACCAAAATTCTACGTCATAAAAGCATTATAGGTCTCACCATCATCTTATAGAATTTTCTCTTTAGTGTGAGGGATACTTTTCTATCACATAATAGGCCCAATGCATTTCTCCCCTTCAACCATCCAATTTTAATTCTATTATTCCCATCGATTTCAGTTCACCATCACTTTAAACTATAGACCCGAGATATTTAAACCATGTACTCTTATTAATGCTTTAATCACCTAAAGTCACAATTCATATATCTATTATTACTAAAATTACACTCATTGTATTCGGTTTTAGATCTACTAAAATGAAAACATTTAGACTCTAAGATTGATCTCTATAATTCAAGTTTTTCTTCAAATTCCTCTCTGGTATTGTCAACAAGAACAATATTATTATCAAAAATTATACACTACGATACATTCTCTTGCAAATGTCTAACATGATCATCCATGACTACCATAAAAAGGTACGAGCTCAAAGCCGATCCTCGATGTAATTCATCTAAAATAGGAATATACTTGGTCAAACCACCTTATACTTAAATTTAATTTTTTTGCACAAAAAAATGTGTATTTAATGAAATATTTGAATTAATTGTTAGTTCATTGACAATGATGAAGCATAATTGTAAGAGGCAATCATAATGAGTCGAATCTAATAACATTTTATATAAGGAGAAGAGTATATTATAACTCTCCATGATGATTATGTCTGTTTGAAAGAATAAAAAAGATTCAAAGAATTAAATATAAAGAAATGCTATTTTGTTGGAATATTAAGACCCATAGCTCAATAGATTGAAAAGATAAAATGAGATAACACATTTTTATTAAAAAAATCTATTAAAAATATATATAATTTTCTATGTAGCTTAACAAGAAGAAAAGAGATAATTCCTCTTTCTTGTGAGCTTTATAATAAGAATCAAATTTTTAGGCTATGACACACACTCCTATTAGTTCATTTTGACTAAAATTATGAAAAAATGGCGAACATTTTTTTATTTGAATATAGCTTCTAGAAGAATAATTTTTCTCACTTTCGGTGCGCAAATAGCCTACCCTTAGCTTCTTAAGATCTTTCCTTCTTTCTCCAATAATTTCTTATTAAAATGTAATAAAAATAGACTAATATCTAACAAATTTTTTTTAATTGAACATTGAATAAGGGGTGACGGCGGATGACAATGGTGACCTACGATGATGGTGACAAGTGGCCCCGATGGTTTTCATTTAAAAAAAAAATAAATACCTAAAAATCATTTTGGATATTTTATAATACAACTCGATTTATTTTCAAAATTAAAAATAAAAATTGCCAAAAAATACAAATCAAATATATTTTTTAAAGCAAAAAATGATATTTAAATATATTTTAAGAAGAGTGTACTACCTTAATAATTATTAAAATTTATATTATACTATACTAAAAGCAAATTCAACTGTTATGAGACCTATTCCAACATAATTTTTTTATTAAATAAATTAACTATTTGAAATTAATTTAATTAAAAAATTCAAATTAAGATAAAAGTAAAGACAAAATTTTATTTTAAATAATCTAATTAAATTAAAGTGTCCATCTTAAAGTTTGAATTGATAAGAAGGTCTAAAATGATAAAATGAGATGGACTGCTCTTGGACTCTTAAATGGGCCTTTTTATGGGCTGAAAATGGGCTTGTGGCTATGAAAAACCAGCAATGATGATGGGGGCATTACGTCTCCATCCATAAAGTAAACAACTATTTTTCAATTATGAGGAATCTTATTGATGTCATTATTCCTCATTGGATATTATAAATAAGATTAGTGAAGAATAATTTCTTTGAAATAAATTGTCTTTTGAAGGTGAATATCATGATCAGTACTAAGTAAGTATTTTTATAAATAAAATAATGGTACTAAAATGAAAATTAGCATAATAAAATAAAAAAAGGACTTGAAAAGACAAAATATAGTCGAATCAGTACGCAAGCACATCAACAAAGTGTATCATTTAAAATAGAGAAGACTATTCGGTTACGCTTTCTCATCGTTGACCAAATAACGAAAAGCTTTGTAATCAAAGGTAGTAGTGAAAGCAAGCAACCCTTTTAAGCAATGAAAAAATCGTCATGAAACTTTGAAAAATCAACACCACAAAGCAAGAGTCGAGTTAGCCTAAAAAATAGAGCAAGGCGGCCAATAAATTAGCCACCAAAAGACAAGCACGTCAATTTTCAAGCCACATAAAAAAAGACACTACCTTCTTATTTCAAGTTTTAGAATGTTACCACTTGTTAACCAGCTTCACTTGTCATTTAGGGTTCGTTTGGGATGACTACAACTTGTCGTAAATGTGATTGTAAAGTTGTTGCGGAAAAAGTAACTTTTTTGTAAGTTGCTATCGAAACAGTTTCGTAGCATAAAATTTATTGAAAGTAGCCAAAAAATATTGACCGAACTGAAATTATGATTTCGATCTAAAATGCAATAGGAAGAAAATTGCCCCCAACGAAGCCTTATTTAGAGAAAGAAAACTTTCAAGCCCCACCCTTTAGGTGGCACTCGTTAGTAAACTCAAGAACTTGTGACATAGGAAGCCCAAAAAGGAAGAAGATGCAGTCTTTAGTTAACTCTTTAGTTAGCTTTCCACATGCAAACTGAACATATTAAAATATACAAATTTGAACCCACTTACAATTTTAGAGCAGTGAAAAAGATGATATTCTACATCAGATAGAACAAAACTTTTATGATCAATTCAACAAATTTTGTCAACTCCACTAAGAATCTGAATGTTTTAAGTGCTAGAAAAGCCTTTAGCATAGCTCCTTAGAGAAACATGGAGGGCCTAAGAACCATTGATAAGAATATAATGAAAGAGAGTGTGAGGTGAAAGGTCAAGCCCAAGAAATGCATCATTCTAAGGTTTTATTTGGGAAGCTTTCTTACTATTTTTTTGAGCAGCTTTTTAGTACAAAAAATTCTAATTTAATAGAATTTTATACTAAAAATTTGCTTTAGAAAGCAGCAAAAAAGTTATCCCAAATGAAGCCTAAAACTCCCACATAGTATAAAAAAGAGGGAGATGATTTCCCAATTCTCAATCTTAAATGATCTATTTTTAATAAATATACCAATATGAGTGCTTATACAAAGAATTACAGCCTTAATATAACCAAGATGTATAGTGTATTTGTTCAATAAGGAGTTATAAAATTATGTAAGGGTTGTAATAAGATGCTTGAAATTATGAGTGAAGTTAGATATGGTTGAGAAGGACCTCTCCATGATTTAGCTAAATTTGGCAAATGTGATCTTGATAGAGATCTTAGAGGGGATAATTGCAGAAAGTTTGTGGTTTAAGATAGAGTTATTAGACATGGAAAAAAACATATCCAAAAAACTTTATCAAAATTAAATACTTTATTTACTTAATGTGTAGAAATATGTCCCAATTAAATTACATTTGAATGAGTTTGATTCTATTATATGAGATTTTAAGAATATTAATATGATCGTTGATGATGAAGATCAAATTTGATTACTATTATGTTAATTATTATTTTTTTTTTTTTGGGGAAATCCTCTGTCGGGCATACGTGTTAATACCAAAAAAGGAGTACTATTATGTTAATTATATCTCTCTTTTAAGTAATTTTAAGGCGACTCGTATATTGATAAATCACTTCTTTTGAAAGGTGCCATTTTTAAGTTTGAGGCTAATGTGAATATAATTCATTAACTCTATATGTTATAGAATGAAATGTCTAATGACTCAAATGTGGATATTTCGGATATAACAAATATGATGGTAGCTCACTAAAAACAATAATGATATTAAGTATATAATATAAAGTACCAGCAAAGTGGTAGCTAGTATCAGGGGTGGAACCAGAAAGAACTTAGGGTGAACGATTGCCAACTCAAAAATCTATTTTTTTTCTTAGAAGAATAGATATTTTACATACTTTGCCCACTTTAACTGAATGTAATTGCTCAAATTCTAAGAAAAAAAAAACTATTTTTCTATTTTATATGTAAGATCATGCATTTCGCAATTCTATTCTGCCCGCCCTCAAAAGGGAGACCGGTTCCACCCTTGCCTGCTATAAAACCTATTGTTGATGATTTTGAAAGAGAAGAGCAAATTATATGTTTTGTTCAATGAAGGCTTTCAAAGGATAGACACACATTATATAATAGGAAAATTTTATGGATAAAAAAAAGAGAAAGAAATACAATAATAATAATGTAAAGTTTGGCAAGTTTTCCATTGATGGATTAATGGATTAAGATAATGTAAAGCCTTGATAAACTTTTGTGATTGATGATAACTAATGACATGAAGGACTCGCTCATAGAAATGTTCAAATCGATCATTAAGCTTGAATTAGATTGATCTTAATTGTACAAGATTTGTGACAACCAACTTAAGCTTCACTTAAACTTTATATTGCCAAAGATGATGGCTACATAACTCGATTCATATTTGATTTTTCAATATGGTGGTTGATTTAATTCAAGATTAATCCATTCATGTTTGATTTTTTAAGAAGATAGCCACCAAACTCATGCTTCATTAAATTCACGCTTTCTGCCTACCTCATCGAGTATTATATAAAAGAATGTTCACATTGTGTTGAAGCATCCCATATTAAAAATAGCAAAAAGAGAAAGAAGAGAGAGGAGAAAAGTCTCTTCATAGAACTATAATGTTAGTCGGGTAACGGTAGTTGGAGGATTGTAGTCAGACGACAATAATGGTTGGTAGTGCGATCGTGGTTCGAGGACCGTAATCGAGTGATAGTCGTCCAAATGCCATAATCAAGCGACGATGGTTCAAGCATCGTAGTTTGGTGATCTTAAGATCATAGTCAAACGATGGTGGTTCAAGGATCAAAGTCAGACGATGGTGGTCCGAGGATTATAATCGAGCTATGGTGATTGAATGGCTATAGTCAGGCAAAGGTAGTTGAGGGACCGTTGTCAGGACACAATGGTTCGAGGGTCGTCGGGCAATGGTGATTAGAAGACCATAATCAACTATGATGGTTCAAGGACCGTGGTCAGTTTGTTACGTAATGGTGGCCTAAGGATCCTAATGATCGGCCGATGAAGGCTCGATGGTGACGATCGGGCGACAGTTCGATGGTGGTGCCTTAGAGCTCTCTTGAACCTCAAGCCACAGTTCAAGCTCTACCTCCAACATTCTCCTCCCTTTCATGTAGAGAATGAGGGTCAATTTATGATAATGGCATGTTCGTAAATAAAGTCAAATCTGAAATACTTCTTGAAACAGCCCATATTGATTCCATATATCATATATAAAATGTTCGTACATCATTTAAATATCTTAATGATGTCGGATCTAAGAAATCTTGGGCTCCCTGGATTTGTCTTATTGAGATGATGTCAAATTTGAATATCATTTGATCATCTCATTAATACCTTGAAATATTTAGTTACCCTTTAAGCCTTTGATTTGTGTTCGGTTTAAACTTTTTATAGTGCCGTTAGGTTCATCTGGTCGAAACATTCAATTATATTATAAATTTGTTGAAATCAAAATTTGGATGATCGTGAATTCGATTTAAAAAATTTTCAATTTACAAATATGCATCTAGATTCGTGTCCGATAAATATATTTTTTGGTGACAAACAAAAGCATAGAAATTCGATTCAAAAATTTTTGCATTAAATTTTTAAAATTTAAGCCGCTAAATTAGTGCTCACCACATAAAATTTCATCCTATAGTAAATATTTCCCCATTCAAACTTAATATTGATAGCTAAGATTCAAAACGTCAACCACAAAAAATGGAAAAACCTCCTCTTTCATACACAGCAAATCAATCATCAATTACCTTAATCAAACGAACAAAAAATAAATTAATAAAAACAATTAATGTGTTACTCATAACGCAGAGGCCGATGTCACACTATCATTCTCAATCGCCGGCGTCGTCCTCGTCGCCGGCGCCGCCGGCAGTTTACTCCCTCCCACCCACACACTATCCAAAACCTCCCCTTCCTCTCCCCTCCTCTCCATCTCCTCCATCCTCCTCTTCCTCCTCACCCTCCCCACGCCCAACCCCACCATCCCCACCAGCCAACACACAATTCCCATCCACACCCACACCCACCATATCCTACCCTTCCCCTTCCCCTTCCCCTTGCTCTCCCCCTCCCCCACCGCCACCGAGAAACGCCCAGTCCCCCTCACCTCACACCTCATCCCTTCCCCCACCGCCCCGCCGACCCGCGCCAACCCTCTCGACCCGAACCTCACACACCGCGCCGGCCCTGACAACTCATCCACCGACGGAAACACAATCGCTATCGGATCACGCGTCGGCCGTAGACTAACCTCTCTAATGCTACCGAGCAAGCTCACATTCGATGCATCGTAGGCAAGGCAAGCGATAACCGGAGCAACAAGAACGTGGCCGGGGACGGAGAAGAAGGATGAAGAGAGGTTGCCGAGGTCATAAAAGACGAGGACCGTTCGCCTTACGTGGGGAGAGGTGACGATGCCGGGCGGGAGGCGGAAGTATCCGAGGTTTGTGCCGCGGAGCCATAAGTCAGCGCCGCGGAGACGGAGAGCAATGGCGGTGATGGAGGAGAGGTTGGAAGGGAGGTGGAGGTGGTAAGGCTGGTTGGAGTGGTGGTGTGGGAGATGGAGGAACGCTAGGCTTTGGATGAGCTTGTCTAAGGATGAGAAGTTGCTGGTTGCGTGTAGGGAGGTGGTGATGAGGGTGAAGAAGAGGAGGAGAGAAAGGCTTGAAGAGGAGAGGAAGTGGGCAGAAGTCATGAGGTGGTTTTCTCCATGAAAGTGGAGAATAAAAGAGAGAGAGAGAGAAAGAGAGGAAAGCTGGAAAAGTGGAGGTGAGGGGTCAGGAATTTGTGGCGGGAATGTGGTAACTGATTGGTAAACATGAGTGGCGTTGTTGGATCTGACTATGGCTGACTGGTTTCAGTTGTGGATTGGGTGAAGAAATGCAGTTATTTTAGGTTTTTTTTGGGACAGTTTTTATACTACTTTTTAAAATAATTTTTTATATAAAAATTTTAAATTTAAAAATTTTTTGTACTAAAAATTTGTTTTAAAAAGCAAAAAAAAAGCTGTCCCAAACACAAGCCTTAATTTCTTTGTTGAAAATTTAGAGTTCTAATTAAAAAATTATGAATTTATGAGTCTACATGTGTTCATGTTTAAGGGTATATTTTTGTAATAATTTTCTTTTCAAATTCAGTTTGGCTATTATTTTATAATAGCTTTTAAAAAATTACTTTTTCAAGATAACTTTATAACTGTTTTTAATAAAAAGTCATAGCCATCCTAATTAGACCATGAGATTCTGTTTGCAATAGCTCTTTTTAAGAAAAATGGTGAAAGATAGTTTTTTTTTCACTGATTATTTAAACTTTTGTTTTTAAAAAGTTGTTTTTGAAAAATATTTTTGAATTTATGGCTTAAAAAGTAATTTTAAAAAGCCAAAATAAAAAAGGACTTGAATAAAGCCTTGGAACAACTTTTTGATTGCTTTTGTGGTAAAAGAAGTAATTAGTAAGAAAATAATATGCTTAAAAGACAACTTTTTTTACTGTTATTTTAAACTTTTACTTTTAAAAAGATTTTTTTAGAAAAATATTTTTGAAACTATAGCTGAAAAAAGAGTTTTTAAAAGTAAAAAATATAAATGTTTAAACTTCTACAAACAAAACCTAAATTTGTTTAAAATTTTCAAAAAGAAAAAAAAAAGAATGAGACAAATCAAATAGAAATTTCATTTTTAGAGAAAAGTTTGGGTGGGTATGTATAATTAAATTTTGATGATTATTGATTTTAAATTTATAATTTATTTTGAGATAAATGTTATATATGAATAACTAATAAATTTTTATATTATATTTTTTTTATAATTTGTCAATGTATCCTAACGCAATTTTTATTTTTAATTTGATTTTGTATGAGTTAGAATAATGAGACAATGTTTTGATGATTTTCTATGAAATGAATTGTATTTGTGATTGGATTATAATATGTATGCAAAATGATATAGAATTGTTGAAAAAAAAATTAATCATTTGTTCAATATAAAATTTGATACAATTTTTAATCTAAAAGCACTTAAAAATAAACACTTAATAGAACTGATGCAATTTAATAGTAGAAATGATAATCTTATTGCAAAGATTTCAATATCACTAAAATACTTTTAGTTGGAGTATGTTTGATGTCTAAACCAATTGAATTACTCAACATAGGTTTAATATAGGGGTGTAAGCGAGTCAAGCCGATTCGTGAGTTGGCTTGTGAGCTGAGCTCTATGCACTAACGAGTCGATATTGAGCCAGCTCTGACTCGACTTGTTATCTCACGAGCCAACCCGTTTAAAATAATAAAAATATATTAATATGAAATATATTTAAAATATATTAACACTGATGATTTTAATGACAAAGTTGTTAAAAATGTTGAAAAATTATATCTTACTCTTTTGTGTTAAGTGATTCTTTATTATTTTTCTTTTAATTTCTCTTATTCTTTTTACGACTTTATTATAATAATTGCTTGAATAGCAATCATTTTCTCTCTTTCATTACAAACGACCGGGCTCATGAACCTGCTTGAACTTATAGAACAAAGCTCGAGCTCAAACTCGTACTCGATTAATTTGATATATTAGTCATCGATATTCAAGCATAGCTGAATAAAGTCATAGATCTCTCGATCAATATGAAAGAGAGTTCTATATTGTTGGTATGAGAGAAAAACTCCTTCAATTCGTTTCAAAGCTTAAGCATTTTCATTATACATTACACTTTGTGGAATATTGAGGCTATGTTTACGATAGCTGTTATTTTTTTTATAAAGGCGGTTATAAAGTTATTATAACTTATGAGGAAAGTGATTTTTTAAAAGTTGTTATAAAGATGGCTTACTAGCACAAAAATTTTTTCTTAAAAGTAGCAAAAGAGTAATAGCCAAATAAAAATTATAGTTGCAGTATAAAAAATAAAATAATTAAAAAGTTATCCCAAACAGATTGTAAGTGAGATAGTGGTGAGAAGTCCTCCCTGATAAAAAGGTCATATCAAATCCCTTGGTTGATTTATCTCCCATACGGGTCTTGAGGTAGGTTTGATAATGATGAGCTTTCTATTATAATATAATGGATTTACATGTAACAGAAATATTAGTTCTATGCGTTATTTTTCATGACAATATTTGAGAGATCAATTGATCTCTCAATTTTGTGTGCTTACAATCAAAATAAGCATCTCAATAAGAGAGCTTTGAAGTTTAAGATCACTCAATTTCAATATATATATTTTTTATTTTATTTTTTTTAAACACTTAAATGCCTAAGAAATGGTTGATGATAGTGAGAGTTTGCACCAGCTATTTGAAGAAGACTTCAAAGATTTTTTTTTACTAAAATTACTTAAATGCAACTCCAATATTATAAATACTTATTTTTCACTGGAAAAAAAAAAATTGAGATCAGACCTGTAAATATGGCCTGCACAGTGCTCTATCCAACCATTATCACCCAACTAAGATCAACCGACCACATTGGCCAAACACAATCACCCAATTACCAACATCCAACAATTACCGCCTGATCATTGTCATCTGAGCATAGTCACTCGACTATCATCACCTGACAACTATCATCTAACCTTTTCATCCGAATGCAAATTTTCACAACTGTCATTGCTCGACCACTATCATTAATAATGTCGATGCATGCCATTGATAACAATGCTAATGCACGCCATCATCAACAAAGAAGATGCACTTCTTACACACTAAAAGTAACAACTGTCTACTTTGTCGCCAGCAAGACCCATCATTAATATCAATATTGATGCACACCATCAACAATAAGTTCGATGGTGGTCATCGAAATTAACCTTAACACTACTCATCTCCAACTAGGTGGCCACCTACAGTCACCACCAACGTCCAACATCGACACCAAAACTTACGCTAAACTTTTTGATCTCTTGTCTCCCATACTCTAAGGAGAACAATCAAACAAGACACCATCACTTTCATAAACTTCATAAGCCCCAAACCTCCTCCAAGTTTCATCAAGGAAGTCATCCTTGATGATTTAAATCCATCAAATTGTATCAACATTTTCCTTAATTGTGATGAAAGACATTATCTATAATCTCTAGTATACACTAGTAGAATTATTCCAACTGAGCACCACAAGTTTTTTTTCTCTTATTGGATTTCCACATTTAAAAAAAAAAAATTGTACTCTATGAATTTCTCTCAACTTATTCTTCTTACAATGCTAAAATAATAAACTATTTTTATTGTCACAAATGTTCCAACAAACAACATTAATAAGAAAAGAACACTCACCGTTGCTTAGCTTGGTTGGTGGGCGAGTACTGTTGGGAACCCCCCAACCTGTGCTCGAATCCCCTCGAGCGGCAGCGCCTCTTAAGTGGGGCCTGATCAAGTGCAGGCCAGGAGATCACAAGGTGGGTGCCTCTTCTCAGTCAACTGAGGGATTAGTTATGCCGCCAAGCACCTCCTAGTTGTTAGCAGCAAGTAGATATCACAGTTCCAAAAAAAAAATTAAAATAGTAATAAAAATAATGTCATAGCTTTTTATTATCATTAATCTCTCTTTATTTTTTTGTTAATTATAAGAACTTTATGGAAATATTTTTGTTATGGAAGACCTTCATAAAATTATTTGAACAGTTTTGGAATGTCTGCTTTAGCAGTCTCTTTAGTTGTTGACAGAGTACTTAAATCTCATGAATGCATGTGATTGCATAAAAATACACCAAAAATATCTATGTTTGCTCTGCAACTTTCTTTTAAAAATATTGGTTGAAGGACCATAATCATCAAAATGCAGCCAATAAAGCTGTGAACAATTACTTTTTTTCTTGGAATCAGCAAATGAACAATGGGTCAATCATTCTCAAACTAAATTTAAAATTATATCAAATTTGATTCTAATCTAGACAATTTGATAATAAACCAAATCTCTCTCTCTCTCTCTCTCTCTCTCTCTCTCTCTCTCTCTCTCTCTCTCTCTCTCTCTCTAATGAATTTGCATCCTAATGTAGATAACCAATTAATTCAAACACCTCAATAATTTCTTTTGATTTGTTTGATTCAATGCTATTTAGGTAATAGTGGTATCTAAATAGCAATATTATTTATCAAATATAGTGTATTTGTTTCAATATTATCTTACTTAACAATACAAATGTTATCTAGAAACTTCTTACAAACATTGTACCAATCACATCCTCCAAATTTCATTTAACAAATCCAAGTAAATCAAACTTCTTCCATCATTTTGCATAATTTCTTCACACATTCTCACTTCAAATCTCCTAACATTCATCATGTATTTTGTACTATCAACCAATTGGTTTAAGATTGCAAAGGTGGGAGAGAGGGAAAGGGGGATCAAAGTAAGAGCCATTTAGAATGGCATTTGCTATGATTTTGTTGGCAGCATCTGTGGCATGAATCCCATCCCAACTCACATAGTTTTGTGGATCACTACAAGCATTTGCAGTCACATTGACGCCTTTGATTTTCTTGTTGTTGCCACAGAACACTTGTGGATTGTAGTTATAAGCTCCACCACCAGAGCCACAGCATGCTTTGGTCCCATGTTTAAGCCCTGATATAGAGATATTTGTGTCAGCATTATGTAATTGAGAAGGGAAAAAATATATATTTTTTTTTCTATTCACCAACTCTAATATTAAAAAATGTTTATTTATTGTTAATTAAAAAGATAATTAAAGATGGATGTGAAACTGACCATAGTTTTGGGGATGCTGATAGAGCTGGAGCTTCACAGAATGGGTGTCCACATATATCACTGAAGCATTCTGAAGCTCAGATTGAATCTGCTGCAGTGTTTCTTTCAACAATTTGTTATAATCCACAACAGCATTATTGTATGAAATCATGCATCCATACTCATCCAAATCAGAGTTGTTGTGAGGAAGTTGGGTTAGGAAAGCGGGGTAGCATCCTATAGGTGCGAGGTTGAACACCATGAATGTTCTTCCTTCAATGTTGTACAGCTCCTGATCCATATATATGATTTCATTAGCGTAATGAAAAAGGCAATATATATATATATGCTCAAAAGCTTGTTTAGGATTAAATGTCCTCTCTTTTGTTAATGTGGATTGCTTATTGAAGTCCACTACAAAGAAATGTGGTTCAAATTAGTTCGAACTAGGTTAGGTAAGGTTTGAACCTTCCTTCACACACTAAATCGTTCCCGTCCGCAATCACACACTAAATGTGATTCTATCTACTCTCATCCGTGAGCTTCCAACTTTGTTGGCTCCGCCCACGAGCCCCCTACTTACCCCAGCTTCACCGATACCATCCACTCTCATTCACGAGCCCCAACAAACTCCCATCATGAAATCTGCATCACGGCCACAATTCTTACTCTAACAAGCTTCAATAACCTAGGGACGATTTGAATGAATTATAATCTTTTTTTTTTTCTCATAAATGGCTTCAATAAGCAATCCGTGAATATAAAAGATGGGTATTTTAATTTGAAATAAACTTTCAAACATATATTATCAAAAAATAAAATAGTTGTTATATTTCTCTAATTTTAACCATTATGGGTCATATGAAGTTAAATTTTCATATATGTGTGTGTATATAAGATAAATAGATATGGACACTAGGATATGAACATGACACGATATGGACACGGGATACTTCTCTCATTAAAAATATAGGTCATGCATGTCTGAATGTGCAGGAAAGGAAAAGTTTGGTCAATGAGAAGAGTTGAAGAGGGGAAATGTGAATTTTTTTAATAAAATTTTAATCAAGTTTCTAGGATACATGTGTTATGTTTTTAATTGGACATGTGACAGATAACACGTGTCAGACGCGTGTCTGTGTCCAACACATGTTAGACACTGCATGCTCCCTTAATATAAAATATCGATGCATCATTAGCCTATAATAAAATAGTCGATATACTTTGTTTGGTTTAATACTTTCTCATTTAACTTCTGAAAAGGAATTTTGATTGAGATATAATATATATTTAGAAAATCTTAAACTTGCACTAGCAAAAGTTCTTTAGTAGAATGAATTGGATTACCTTTATAGTCCAAGCAATTTGGTTGGCTACTTGAGGAAGATATTGCTTGACTCCTTCGATGCCTATGGCAGCAAGATTGGAAGTGAAGTCATTCTGGCCGATGTCCAAAGTATATAGAGCTTTACCAAAGATGTGCTTTGAAGGAAGTTTATCTGAATTACAGTGCAGAAACGAGTCTTTATTATAACAAAAAAGAATAAGGACAGAACAATACCAGAAAAACAAGTGCCATAAAATTTTTAATACAAAAACATATTGATATGCGATAGAAGTCATTGAGCAAGTCTCGATACATGGTGGCATTTGTTCTTCAATAATGGATTAAAGTGATAAACCTCCTCCCTTTCTTCCACGTTCACCGTAAGTGATGTGGGGGATTATCGTTGGATCATAGGAAGAAGGGGATGCAAGAAGGAATTCCCAATCTAGGAACAAACACAAAGCTTAAGAGCTTAAAAGGAGAATAACATTCGTCAATAATAATTCATACTACAATACTTTTCCTCTTTATAGGCTAATAAGAACATTCTAGAAACCATAAGTAACAAACTTATAACAAACTATGATAAACTATTCATAAGGAGTATTCTACTAAAGATGTTCCTACATCATACTCCCTTAGTGTCAAAAAGCTCGGCTCCGTCGAGGTGTGTCAACGGTAAGGAGGAAGGTGTAGAAATCATAAGTAACCGCTTGGGTCAAAGATTTTACATGTGGTAGACTTTACAGTTAGGACCTCAATAACTGAAGCCATAGAACTTAAAGCTGCTTTGAGGACTTCCTGTGAGCACCCAGGTTTCACAATGCATCTAATCTTGCATAGATAGTTTTGGAGCTTTTTTATCTGACCCGTGTAATCTTGTTCTTCAACACACAATGTGTAAGATTTGATATCAGTTCCTGACCTGTCAAACTAAAGGTGACCTGCCATCATTACTATGATTGGAGCACCACATCTCCACTTGCATACTTTAAAAAATTTCATTGTTTTATTAGGAAAACCAACTATAACTGACATTCTCTTCTTCTTCTCCATTTCCTTCAAAAGCTCAAATTCTTTCGAAGATCCCAATTGAACACAATCCATCAATGAAGAATAGACAAATTCATCTACAACAACATCGAATTGATTCATTTTCCTTGAAAACAAAGAATGCTTCCACCATCTTACATCTCTTGCAGAAACCTCTTATTATGCACATATATGTAACCAATTTTGGTTTCAACCCGATCTTCTCCATATATTGCAATAATCCAATCACTTTTTCTAATACCCTTCCTTACACAAGCCATCAATGACAGAAGTATAGCTGATCACATCCGGCAATATTTCATTTTCAAACATCGACTCATGCTTCCTAAAAGCTTCCATCAACAGGCCTTTTCGAAAATATCCACAATTACCTAGCATACAGAACAACATCTAAAACCATACCATCATTCTCCATCTTCTGTACAACACCAGAAGCTTCAGCAATTTTTCCTGCTCTATATAATGCATCTACTTTAGCTTGGTTTCGCATGCATTCATGAAACAAAGACAATGCCCTCTCTGGGTCGCCTCCGGAGACGCAAACTTTGCGGATAAGAGAATCCCATGCCTTCTCTGATGTAGCGAGATCACGTGTGAGCTGTGTGAGCACGGAAACGGGCTACGTGGGCTCGAGGCGCGGGAGCCATGAGTTGGCTGCGGTAGTGGGTTGGTGTGGCACGGGTTTGGAAGGCGGAAGCTGGGTTTGATCAAAGATTGTCTCGGCGGAGAGTTCAAATCGGGTAAAGGAGAGGCTGGAGCCATAGTGAATGCCCTCAATCGGGAGGTCCAAGTTGCTGGTGAAAGGTTTGTAGACATTGCTCTGCCAATAATAGACATTTCTCTTTCACTCCTACAGAACCGAAGCCTTGAACTATTGTTGATTTCCTGTAAATAAATTTTGTTCTCTTCCGCCTCCCTATCATCGGAGCCATCGGAAGCAAACTCCCTAGGCTTCTTTCCATGTACGGCGCCGATGATGGCATAGAGGACACCACCAGTTCGTCTCTCCTTCTGGCAGTCTTCTCCATTCTCTGCTGAATATTTCCTCTACTTTTCTTCAAAATCAGCTTGATCAACAGCGACGAACTCCAGCGACGAACTCCGTAGCTTTCTTCACTTTTGACACCACGTCCTTTTCTTCCTTACCTTCATCAACAATGGAATGAAAAGTACTTCTCGCCGCCGGTATGCATGGTTGTCGAAGCAGCTTCCCCACTGTTCTCAAGAACAAATGAATTGCTTCTATTTGATTTTTCCAACACAATGCCATGAGTTTCCTGGTAATTAAAATCAGCAGGAAGTTTCTCTGGTGGATCACGGGTGAGTGATGGAAGCTGGCCGATGGGCTCAGGTGGTGTCCGCAGGAGCAGGGTCGGATCACAAGGGAAGGCGGAGGCGGAATCATGGGTGATGAAATGGGTTTGGAGCGGAGGTGCGGTTTGATTGCGGACAAAATGGTCGGGCAAGAGATTCCGCCATCAGAGTGGAAGTTTCGAGCGAAGGGTAGTCGTCAACCACGGCCGGTTGACTACGAATCTATTTGTGATTGCGTGAAGCGGATGAGAGGAGCGAAGACGAAGATGCCAATATGGTTGCCGACGGCATTCACATTCTCCTTATGGAACGAAGTATTTTGTTTATTCGATCAAGTGATGCATTTACTTAAGCTTCATAAAAGGCTATACGACTTCGATCATCGTCGACAGCCCACCTTCTTCGACGTCGATCGTCATTGACCGCCCATCTTATTCCTCGGCTTCGATTGTTGTTGACATCCCACCTTCTTCTGCAGTCCATCGTTCTCCACAAGCTCCAGGCTCTGATACCAACTGATGTGGGGGATTATCATCGGATTGTTGGAAGAAGATGATGCAAGAAGGGATTCCCAATCCAGAGACAAACACAAAGCTTAAGAGCTTAAAAAGAGAATAACATTCATCAATAATAATTCCTACTACAATACTTTGCCTATTTATAGGCTAATAAGAACATTCTAGAAATCATAAGTAACAAACTTATAACAAACTATGATAAACTATTCCTAAGAAGTATTC
Source organism: Dendrobium chrysotoxum (assembly GCA_019925795.1). Taxonomy (NCBI): domain Eukaryota; kingdom Viridiplantae; phylum Streptophyta; class Magnoliopsida; order Asparagales; family Orchidaceae; genus Dendrobium; species Dendrobium chrysotoxum. The sequence continues at coordinate 6,046,627 of CM034300.1, read as the reverse complement.
TACTAAATATGTTCCTACATCAGTAAGTAAAAAGATGGCTCCCTTAGGCGCAAAATCATTTATGTAGGCTTTAATTCTGAAAATCTAAGCATCATTGCCATCCTACCTAATGTATGGTTTGTGCCCAGATCTTTTCCCTTAAGAGATTACTCCATTCAAGATGCCTTGACCAGAGTCCTAAAATAGAATCCCTTTCTTCCTGTTGCACATTCATGGAAGTCCTACAAATTTTCTCCTCCCGATCAGGTTACTCACCAGTATCAATGAACGAACATACCATTCTCAAACCACTTACAATCAACACAGGTACTTCCTTGTTTCTCAAGCAATACTCCTATGGTCTCCAAATGAAACCTCACACATGCTTGCACATTACGTGACTTGCTGTCAAGCACCGCTCATCCCGTCAAGAAGAACTTGATAGCCCCAAGTTCAAGGCACTGCCTCATGTGTGGTGCGGGCTGGTTAATCATTCAACATCTCTTGTTGCCCTTAAGTTTTATTATCTTGTACATTTTTCTTATGATCAACATTATATGTCAACATTGATGTAATAGACGCCTAAAAATTCATTTGAAAGCTTTATGATGAAATTTTATTATAATGGGTTAACGAAGTAACCCTTTTATATGTAATGATATCTATGATTTATTTCTTTGATACAATGCAATGTTCTAGGGTAAAGTCCCTTTTAAGTGCAAGTATAGAAGCCTTTTGTGGTGATATGCTATAACAATTGCTATTTTACTTTTTCAACCCTAGTGAATATTTACTTTTACTATTTTTCTAACATTATTTAGAGATTTACTAGTTTCCATATAGATTAATTGTGGTGCTTTGTGATGATTTGGACGTTTGATTAGGTTCACAAGGTAAATCTTCTATACAAATATAAAAATTAACATAACAATTTTAAAATCCTCTATCACTTGGCCATTTTTTCTATAAGAATATACGTACGTACGTACATACATACATACATACATATACATATATATATATATATATAGAGAGAGAGAGAGAGAGAAAGAGAGAGAGAGAGAGAGAGATGCGTGAAAGATTCCATCAAACCATCAAAAGCCAAATGTTGGATATGGCATCATAGCATAGACAATTTGTCCTAGGTTAAGACACTAAATTAGTCCAAAAATGCATGATCATCAATGCAAGCATGGGATTTATCTATATGTAGATTGGGTTGATATTATCATTGGCATAAGGATCCTTATACTCATGTCGGTCTACCTTGCCCATAAGGCTAAGTTATCAGACTTGTTTCTTCTCTATTCATTAGTAATCTTACATTGCATCAAAGCCTAATGGTAAGGCTTTAAAACTTATGTAGGTAGAGTTAGTGGCATCTCTTATCTATAGGATATAATACTAGTCATTGGGCTTACGGATTTTTTAGATAGGTGTTTTAAGTCTTTCCATATGCATCCTCCCAATGGGTGAAAGAATAGTCTCATAAAATCTTATATTTGCATTAGATTGACATGATTTCACTCTGATTAGTGTGAGTCCCACTTTCATGCTTATGTCAGGACATGTGCCTTTTTGGGTACTATGAGTTTAATCTAAGCATTTTCTCTTAAGTTGCTGAGAAAATATAAGCCTCATTCATTACATCAATTCCTTCAATCCAATCTTCATGATTAATACAGAGTTATTCCATTTTCCTTTTAGGAAAACTCCTTCTATACTTTAAGACCAATATCTTTAATATCCTCTTTCGAGATGTTGTCTTTCTATATTTTCCTTTTGGCAGTCCCTCTTAAGACAGCAAGACCTCGATGCACCCTTGAGTATCCTTTTCATGCTCGGTCTAACTTAATAACCGTTGCATGGATTATTCAAGGGTAGACAATAATTTCCATCTCAATCAATTGCACGACTATTGATTTACTCCATGTGGGTTCCTTTGCTTGACTTACCTCTTTGCGCCTAAGCCTCCTTTGGTTAAGACTATAACTTAGAACCCTATTTTGTGCTAAATAAAAAATGTGAGCTAATATTCTTAATCAAGAGCATTCTAAGATATATACCGCACCTCGGATTTAATTAGTGATGACAGCTTATGCCCATAATAGACATTGATCCCTCATAATTAAATAAATCATGTATAGTTCTACACAGTTCATGGGAAATCATTGGAACATATTTAAAAGTCTTTCACCAATTCTCACGCAAGGGTTTGTCTTATATCCTTCATGATAGACTTTCCTTTCCAGTGGAATATCATTATAAGCATATAATTATAAGAGATGTTTTTTCTCATAATTAGATAATGTGTTGATATAATATAGTAAATATATCTCCTGTGATGGAACTAAGAGGAGTCACTGGAAATACCAGCTGGAATTATCGGCCAGAACTTTCGGCGGACGAGCCGCCTGAAATTCTGCTGAAACTACGGCGGAAGATGTTCGCCGGTTATTCCACCAATTATTTACTCACACGGCGGCTTTTCCAGCAGAAATTTCAATCAAATTTTTACTTAAATACCAGCAGATTTTTCCGCCAAAAAAACCATCGGTTAAAGCCCTATTCTGTCCTCCCGCCCGCTCCCGCTCCTACGTTCCGCTCTTTCTTCTGAAACATAGCTCTCACCTCTCCGTCGCTCGTTGCCATTCCAGGGTGATGTTTTCTTTATTTTCCTTTATTTCTTTAATATTTGAGAGGTCGAACTTGTTATCTTTGTGCATTTTAATTTTTAATTATTTGAACCGTTGTTTTTGAAAGCTTGAACTAATGTTTGCAATGCAATCTATAACGAATAATTTTGGGTAGATATCATTTATGGATAGTAAATACATCTATACATACATACATGCATATATATATATATATATATATATATATATATATATATATATATTATATATATGTGTGTGTGTGTGTGTGTGTGTGTGTGTGTGTGTGTGTTCAAAGCAAATCTATACATACATACATATATATTATATGTTCACAGCAAGGTTTTTTATGTTCTTACTCCCACTAGCCACTTACAGGCTCTCAATCTATATATTTAGTGCTTGCCATTATTGGTCTCTCTCAAGAATGTTGATTTCTACCACCAACCCCTTAAAACACCTCTCATCACCATATTTCTTCTCATTATCAACCTTTCTTTAAGTCGTCCTCCAAAAGATTGTCTATTGACTTTCTCCAATGCTAACTCTCTACTACTTGGCAAATACATATATATAGGATTTTGAAGATCTTTCAGGTATGTATTTATTAGCTAATTTCTCTCTACGATTATGCTATATAGAGAATATGATAAAATTAAACGTATCATATTCATTTGATGTGATTTCATTGGTTTCGGATTAGTGCATTTGATAGAAATTATAAGATCAGAATTCAATTTAATATTTTCCATCATCTTTTCTATAATTTTAGGATTGCTAATTCAAGCAAGATAATAGATATCAGAGCCGAGAGGTGTTAAGAGCGTACACCCTTAGAGTTGAATACACAAACACATCAACACCAAGTTGATAAGCAATGGGTTGATGAGAAGGCTGAAAAAGCTCATGTGAGTATGTTAATATTTTATAGTATTCGATCATGAATAACATGTTACGTTAAAATTGATATTAATGTACTTAATCTATTGTACGATGATTAAATGCAATTCAGGAGACTCATATTCTCCTATCAAGAGATCATCTTCAGGTTCAATACAGTACTTCGAGTACCACATGGTCATAGGTGGTGGGAGGGAGGTAAAAAGGCGGATGTATGGCCTTAGGCTCTCATGCATGTACAGTTGAGCAAACCAGGCCGGTCAACATGCTGTGAATGTCACTTTAGAGGGCTGCAATTTTTTCTTTTAGTGCTACAGGTTTATGACGGCTATTCCAACGATAATCTTCGTTTCTACCATTTCGGTGGCATTTCTGACCGGCCGCAAAACGATAATAGTCGACGAAATTACTGGAGGCATTGCCGGTGAACAAATTCTGCCGGAATTTAAAAAAATTTCGCGGTCTTTCCGCCGCAATTACTGATCATTGATTTGCAACGGTTTAATTGTGAAAAATCTGTCGGATATCCGCCGGAATACCATCGTAAAAATTTTCGGTGGAATTTAATTTTCCTACGCAGTTTTTACCGGCAGAATGTTATCTGTCGGAAAAGGTAAACTCCGGTGGAAAAATAGCTATTTTCCATCTGAAATGATCGCTAGAAATGATTGCTTTTCCTGTAGTCTATTAAACATAAATAAATGAAGAATGTTAGGTGATGAGTGGTGATTGACATAGTCATTATTATGAGCAATTGAAATAATATTATTATTATATGAATTTCTTTCATATTATTTATTTTATCACATTACTACTTAAATTTTAAAATAAAATATTATAATATCATTTCCAATGTGTATATGTATCCTATATTTCAATAATAAGTCTATCTCATATCATGGATATATGTCGTATAAACATAAATCTTCATGTCCATTCAATATATAATACATCTCATCAAAAATATATCTTGACTAGAAGTTTATTGAATCGGAATTTATGGATTCCAAAAAAAATTTAAATTTTCTAACCCAACCTTTTGGGTGCTTTTGCATCAAAATTGCTCCAAAATTCTTATCTGAATAAAATTTTTATGTAGCTTTTGTTATATTTTTTTTACAAGCAATACTTTTTCATTCTTGAAAATTAACTAAGTTTTATACCACATGAGAAATAACTTATCAATATTACCTATTTTTTATGGCACTACATAAAAATAATTTAAATGGCAAATAGGCAAACAAAAGTGCCATATTTTTACATAACTAAAAGATGATTTAAAATTGAAGCTTTTATAAAATGATTAAGAAAAAAAACTCCCAAAATGAGAAGAAAAATGCTGATCTCTAAAGAAACAAAACCTTCATTTTTAACATATGCATAGAAAAGGTTTAAACTAAAATATAAATTTATGAAAATTAATATAAATTAAGTATAACAGATCATACCTTACAATATGACTTAATCTATTATTCGAAATAAAATCAAGTTGGATTAAATATTTTTAAAATTAAATCATTTTACTTTATGAGGTCAATCGTAACATAGATCAGGATTATTCAAACTTCTAATCATCATTAAGTACTTTTCTTAATTAGATTAATCAAAATTTGAATTTATCAAATGGATGGCATACATTATACTTTTTGATAAGATGAATTTTCTTAATTACTATAGTTAAGTAGGTAAATTAAGAATTGAAGAGTACTAGATTGAACTAATAGTATTGTACAATGTGGATTTGAATTAATTTTGACCTTTTTAATTAATAGGATCCCAATACTACAATGATATGATAATAATTTTGACTTTTTTAATAGTAGATATAGAAATAAATTTGAGAATAAAATATTATTTAATTCAATCTTTTATCTCAATTTTTATAGGAATTAAGGGGATACTTGCATGTAAAAATATAAAAAATAAAAAATTGATCAAATCGTTAAATTTTATTTTCTTAGTTCAATGTAATGAGTTTTAAACTACCAAAATAATTTTATTTTTTACTTAAATGAGAATTTGACTATTAATAGGACACAATGGAGAAAAATGGTTCATGTAGCCGACCCCACGTAGTAGGATAAAGGCTTGATGTTGTTATTGTCGTTGTTGTTCAAAAAGGGGTGAAGACAGATTGATCTGAAGTGCTTTGGATTTGAATATGTTTGAGACCATACCTTGTGTGCCCAGTTCAAAGACCCGTTCTCTGAACTCATTCATTTGGTTGAATTGAATCGCCAAGGAGAAGGGACTTATCCCTGATACAAATAAGCTGGTGTTGGGCAGCAGCACCGTCGAAGCCAACGTCGCAAAATTAGCTCCATGGCTGAAGTTCGAGCCAATGGACTGCAGGTAAGGGCTCAGAAACGGCAAGCCTAGAGCCTGAGCTGCACTCCCCAAATAATACACAAACATAAGAGAAGTTCCAACAAATAAATTATGTAAGATGTCTTAATACGTTTTGTGCCCCCACTAATTAAAAATTTTGGCTCTGCCCCGGATTGAGAGGGATATCAAATAACACGTGAATGAATGAACAGCCCCATCTTACCAAAAAACATGTCCAGATACCTAACATAATTTTTTTCCAGAGAAACTGCAACAAAAAAATAAGAAAAGCAGAGATAATGGCAAGGCTGAATACCTAAGAAATCAACCACCACTCTTCCATCTGTAGCCCGGCCTACTGGCTTCTTGAAGTAAGTCATCCCATTGGGACCTCGCTGAGCCGGAAACGCCGCCCAGAAACCACCTGTGTCCGAATTCGAGTCCCCAAAGTTGAAAATGGCATGAAATCTGCATCTGGCCTCAGTCAGCGTGGCGGAGAAGAAGAGAACGGTGAGGAGAAAGCCGAAGACCGCCGGAGGAGCGAGAGAACGCCGGCGGCTTCTGAGACTCATCTCAAGCAAAAAGTAAGCAGAAAATTAGCGCAGAACAGAAGGTATAGCGTACGTGAATAAAAACCCTGAAATTCTGAACGAATGCGGTGGAGATTCTGCTGTTTGGTATTGCGGCGCAGCGGTGGATTTATCCTCACGGGTGGGCAGAGGAAAAAGCTAGCAACTTTGGATTCCTCCGCGCTAGATTGTTGTCTTCACGTAGTTCAAGATTGGAGATGAGCATGATATTGTCACTATCAGTCGGAACCCTGCACGCATACTATTATACCACACTACCACACTCAAACCCCGCCGCCTCCTCGCAGAGCCCAAGCTTTTCGCTATCCATTGGGATAGTTTTTTTGTCCTGGCCCCTGTTTTTCCATATTTAAAAAAAAAGTAGCTATTTTTTTATAATTACATCAAATTTTTATTCCGCTACATGAAATTGACTAGGATTTTTTTATTGTATTTTATTAAAAAGTCAAATTTTAATTTAAATTTAATAAAAAAATTATCGATTTTAATATTTTCTAATCAAATCTTTTTATGTCTGTCTCTACCTTTCTAATATAGATTGAATCTAAGACATATACTCTCCTAATCAAGTCATCGAAAAGCTAATATATTATGACCAAATCATGTAAGATGACTCTTTAATCTGATCTACCGTTAAAGCTACTTCAATCTTTTCATATATACTCATTTCACCATCATCTTATAAAATTTTGAAAAATTTTGAGAAATACATTTCTATCACACAATAGGCCCAAAACATTCCTCCATATCAACCATTCATTTTAAATTCTACTAATAATATACCAATCTAGGGTGTAAACGAATCAAGTCAAGCTCGATTCATCTCTGGCTTAAGTTCAATTAATTATTCAAATTCGAGCTTGAACTTTATTCTACGAGTTCGAGCCGGCTCACACTGCTCGTTTATTATGAAAGAAAATAAATGATTATGATTTAAATAATTATTATATAAAAAATGATAAAAAAAAATAAAAAATTATAACATTAATAAAAAACTAATTAATATAAAAAATAGGATATAATCTTTAAATATTTTTAATAACTTTATATTTAAAATCCTAAATTCTAATATATTTTAAGAATTTTCTATATTAATATTTTTTAAACGAACCGACTCACAAGCTTACAAGTCAAAAGTCAAGTCGGTGCTATCTCAAGCTTGACTCGTAGCTCATTGAGCTCGGTTCACAAGCCATTTATCAAACCGAACTCGAGCCAGCTCACAAGTCAGCTTGACTCAATTATATCCCTATCCTCATCTATTTCACCATCACTTTAAATAATAGGTCCAAAATATCTAAAACATGCACATAATTTATATATATATATATATAATAATTGTATAATTACTTATGCAACAAGATACAGCTGCCCTCAAACGAAGGCTAACCTGCAAGATGAGTGGCAATTGTCATTGTCATTATCTTATTGCCAATTACTGCCACCAAAAGGATTTGGATATCCCACATTTTAGCGTCTGCAGAAACTGAAAGCTCATAGAGCAAGCAAGAAACAACTTGACAATTCTCTCTTTTTGTGAAGATGAAGACTACAGGAAAGTTTAGAGAATCACGAGGGGATTCAAACGAGTGAGCAAAGCGTTTCAGATAGTAATAAAGTTGAGATAATTATTGTATTTGAACAAATAAATGGCACACTGTAGAATATAATCTTTAGTAGTGACAATACATGAAATAGACAGCAAAACTCAGTCGCTGGATAACAGGATAGCCAACATGAGGTGGGTTTTAAAGAGGGCTTGGAACCATGAGCAGTCAAGCAGCAACCTGGCTGAAGAGGAGCCTCCGGATCTGCAAAAATTTAAGAGGCAAATAATGTGGATTAGGGCATGGACAAAGACATACATGAATAAAGATGCAGATGCAGCATCTTAATGCAAAGATTTTTTTTTTTTTTTTTTCATTATACATAGAGGTGTAAGTTAAGTGTTGCAGAGATGAGGATGCTCAGGTGGATGAGTGACTTTACCCTTAGAGATAGGATACGAAATGAGCATATACGTGAAAAGGTTGGAGTAGCTCCAGTATTAGATATGACTTATGTTAAGAAAGATAAAGGTAGACCTAAAAAGACTTGGTTAAAAAATATTAGAAATGATCTTTCTTTATTAGATTTAAACGAGAATTTGACTTTTAACAGGACACAATGGAGCAAAAAGGATTTATGTAGCCGACCCCACATAGTGGGACAAAGGCTTGTTGTTGTTGTTGTATTATACATAGAGGTGTAAATGAGTAAATTCGTGCTCTAATCCCTCGTTGATCTTAAGCCTGACTAATTAACCCGGTTTGAGATAAAGCTCAAACTCGATTTTATTAATTTGAGTCAGCTCATGAGCCGGCTCATTTTATAAAAAAAAGGTATATTCATCTCAAATATTTGTTGAAATAAAAATAAAAAAAAAGAATGAGAAATTAAAAAATAATTAATAAAAAAATCAATTGAAATAAAAAAGCAAAAAGAAAAAAATTTAATGTTTATATAACTATATTGTATTTTAAATACATTTTATATTAATATTTTTATAAAAAAATCAGTTCATGATAAAAGATGGCATTAAGCTTGGCTCAAAAGCTCATGATCTATTCATCAAGCCCACCTCTACTTTTATTTTCTCAACATACATTTCCCTTAAACACTTTAGAAGTTAACTACAGCCTTTAAAAAAATAAAAATAAAAAATAATAAAATAATAAAAAAAAACTAACTACAGCCTTTGAACTCTAACTCGAGTTGAGCAAACCAAAGGGTGGATAAATGTTAATTGCGCAGTTCAGACTGTTGACGAGTGAATTAGGTTAAGCCTTCATTAGATACGTTGCAGAACCATGCAGCATCAAGGAGAAGCTACCATTGTTGAAAGTGAACAGGGTGATTGACCTATCAAATCTCTACTTCCAGAAAGGTTTCCTCTTGCCCTATTTATTAATGCAACTTGGATGGAAGCAGTTGTGGAAAGGGTAGGCAAAGTGGAGATAAAGAGAGAAAGCAAAGCACAAAAGATCCCATCAGTTTCTTAAGTGTCCAACAGTAAGTGTTTCAAAGAATATGAAGATCCAAACAAAGTTTCTACGATTATTGGCATCACTTTTCAATAAAATTAGCGAACTATCTAAGACAAATCCGACGGAATTGTGAATAAGTGAAACTTTTCATTCAACTGTCAAGATACATCCAAAACAATCATATAATGCAAGATATGTTCAGAGTTTACGCACCTCTGGAAGCTTCTTCCGGAAGACGACCTCAAGTCTTGCGTCAAGTGTATTCTCACATACTATCTTCCCATCTCGAGATGCCAGCACAACTCCGCCAGAGCTAAGTCATAAAGATGCATAAACAACAATTTAATTATAGTGCATGAAGCACACAGAATTCAATTGCTAATGAAAATAGAACTGAATGATGCCAGAATTCAGAGTTTAATGGGTCTACCACAGAAATTGCACAATTAATGAAGCAATGCAATAGAGGGCAATAATAATAAAGATCAAGATGTGCAGAAGTTTGGTGAACCATATATATATGATGCTTTTGTGATATCTGCAACCACTAACTAGTCAGGAACTGTGGGAATGTATGTGAAAGAAGCTTGAGCACACATTTTTGCAGAGTGGATAAAATACAGCACCATTATCAGTGCATATAGCTTTTTCATGCATTCTAATGAACGCATCCAAAACCCTCTCCATCATTCATACAGTGGACCAGAAATTATTTAACCTTATTAGGGAACTCCTGTGGCTAAGCATGAATATAAGATTAAAAAAGAAAAAAATAAAAGCATGAATATAAGATAGCATTTGCTAGGAAACACTAGTATAATCATTTTAGTAAACCTATTAAATAAGCAAAGTTTAATGTTTCAAATTTATATCATTTTACTACATTTCCCCAAACGCCAAATCCCAACTACATAAAAATATATACCAAAAAAAATCTTCCCAGCATATTTACATGCTAAAAACCGGAAAAGATAGAATTTCAGATGGCATTTAGAAAACATTTTCTCCCTTTTAATAATCTCATATGATCCCCAAATACGACTAGCACTCGGCACTACTACCATTCTTCTTGCCAAAAATCCACTGAAATGTAAAAATTAGATGGGGGATTCTAATAGTTTATCCTTCTAAACATATGAATTTACTAGTATTGTAGTACTTCACCCTAACCTCTAATATTATTGGTATATTACCCTAATCTATTGAGTCCTATAATATTGCACCATTGTTAATCAGCAAAAACATCAACTCCACAGCTCATCTTAATTGTGAAAAAAAAACCTCGCCAAATAATCTTCACTACTGCTTGGTCTTCCATTTTATTTTTCTTACTGTCATGTGATGAATCGTCAGAGGAAAGAGAGGGCATGCTTATCGGAGACTACCATAAGGCTACGGGTGCTCCACTCCCCTCAATAAGCCTGGCGTTTGAGGTTGCTGACATATCTAATCTTAAACTCTAGAAAAAGAGGTTGATTGAGTGGCAAATTAGTGAGAAGAGATAGATCAAGCTGCTATACTAGTACTAGTAGGATGTTACTAGTACTAGTAGGATGTTACGCATGCGCTTGAACCGGCCCAGGAGGGGCCGGCTGGACCGGTCCAACCGGGACCGGTCCACGTCTACGTGAGACTGAAGCGGAGCCAGGCGAATTGGGCGGAGACCGTGGGGAGCCAAGGAGAAAGTTTGGGAGGGAAATTTTGAATGGGAGGGGCGGTTTAAACAATTTGTGAAACTCCTTTATTGTTAATTAGGAGGGTAGGAGGAAATTGGGGGGGATTATCTTGGTTTTGAAGGAAAATTGAGATCTAGGGTTTTCTTGTCTTGGGCTCTTGGCGTTGCCGGAGATTGGAGAGTCGTTCTTCCTCTCGGATCGAAGAACATTGTATCTTTATTTGCTTTCTTGCATCTACTAGTGAAATACAAGTGTTTGACTGATTTTTCTTTCCGTTTCGCCTCAATTTTCTCTGGTTTTACTGTGTTTGGCTGCTGTCCAAGACAATAAACAGCAGTTTTCTGCTGTTTTTACCTCCTCCGGATCGATAGGAATACTTGAATCCAAGTATTTCCTATCAAATTGGTATCAAAGCGTCGTTGTGGGACCTTTAGCGGCTGAAAACCTGAAATTTCAGCGGGCTTTTGGGCTTTCGAAGGAAGTTTGCTTGTTGTTTGTGGAAGAAAAGATGGCCGGAAAGAAAGTGGAAGTGTTGGAAGGCGAGTTCGGACAACTGAAATCAGATTTGGAGGGAAAGTTCCTTGAAATCTCCACCAACAATGAAAGGTTGGAATGGAGGTTTTCTGTGATGGAGGAGATGATGAAGAAACTGCTTGAAATGAAGACCAATCCGGCGACATCGGAAGTAAGAGAGACTACCGACGGCCATGGCATAGGAGGAAATCCGAACCCACCCCGGGGGAGGAGGATGCCAGAGGTGGAGATCCTGGAAGGGGAGAACGACATGCCTCCTCTAGAACCGCTCTCTAGAGAGGAGATGAGCATGGGATATGACAGAAGGGGTGCTGATTTTGGTGGGAGAAGGGAGGAATTTCATCGCCGAGGTGCTGATTTTGAAGGGAGAAGGGAGGAATTCCACCGCCGAGGCACTGATTTTGAAGGTAGAAGGGAGGACTACGACGAGGGGTTCGGGTATAATCGCCGGAGGGATGATCGGGACACTTGGGGAGCACCTCCTCCTCGAGGATTGGGAGGATACGGGGGATACCGAGGATATGGAGGAGATCCCAAGGTGAGGAAACTGAAGATGCCCATCTTTGAGGGAGAGGATGGCCAGGGATGGATATACAAGGTGGAACAGTACTTTGCCGTCAACGGGTTGACGGAGGAGGAAAAGTTGACGGCGGCGGGTCTGTGTTTGGAGGGAAAGGCGCTGGCATGGTATCAATGGCGGGACAAGAGGGAGCATATCCGAAACTGGAGAGAGTTCAAAGAATGCTTATTAGAGCGTTTCTGAGCCAATGGGGGAGGAGACTTCTACGAGCAATTCTTTGCCCTGACTCAGGAGGGGACCGTAGCGGATTACCGCGACAGGTTCGAGTTTTTGGCCAGCCGGTTGGATCATATCTCGAAGTCAGCTTTGGAAGGGAACTTCATGAAAGGGTTGAAACCAGAGATATGATCAGCAGTCAGAGTGTTGGAGCCGAGGAATTTAGGGAAAGCTATGGAACTGGCACAGCTGGTGGAAGATCAGAAGAAGTCAGAAAGGGGAGCCCGGGGAAATTACTCGGGGGGATCGTACAGAATGACGACCACCTTCTTACCTTCCAAGGGGCCAACCCCAGGGAGTTTGAAGGAAGTGCAGAAGGAGAAGATGGGAGGCGGAGGAAATGGAGGACAGTTCAAGAAGCTGATAGAAAAGGAGCTTCAGGAGAAGAGGGCAAAGGGGGTGTGCTTCCGATGTGATGAGAAGTACATGCCGGGTCATAGGTGCAAAGACCGGACTCTTCAGGTTCTCCTCGTTTGTGAAGATGAGGAAGACGAAGAGGGAGGTGGGAGTAGGTCAGAAGAGGAGGAGAAGTTGCACCTGGATGTGGCAGAAGTCTCTCTGAACTCCGTAGTGGGATTCACTTCGAGTCACACTATGAAAGTTAAAGGGGTGATAGCTGGCCATGAAGTGGTTGTGTTGATAGATAGTGGGACAACCCACAACTTCATTTCCACCCAAATTGTTGAGCTGCTTGGAATGGAGTTAGTGGATACAGGAGGTCATGGGGTGATGATGGGCACTGGAAAGGTAGAAGTGGGTAGAGGAGTTTGTAGGGGAGTGGTGCTGACTATTCAGGGAATCCATGTGAGGGAGGATTTTCTTCCTTTAGAATTGGGGAGTACAGATGTGATTTTGGGGATGAAGTGGCTGCAAACTTTGGGGGAGACCAAGGTGAACTGGGGAGAACTGCGGATGGAATTGGTAGTGGAGGGGAGGAGAATGGTGATACAGGGAGATGTCGGCCTGTCTAGGACAGGGGTGTCTCTCAAGTCCATGATCCGAACCATCCAGGAGGTTGGGGGTGGATACTTGGTGGAGCTGCAGCGATTGGAGAAAGTTAGTGTGGGGGAAGAGGGAGACATTCCTCTTGAAGTGCAACCGGTCATACAGCAGTTTAGGGAGGTTTTTCAGTCTCCACAGGGTTTGCCACCGCAGAGGGAGCTGGAGCATGCCATCACTTTGAAGGAAGGGGAGACCCCGATCAGCGTCTGCCCTTACCGTTACCCTTAGATCCAAAAATATGAAATTGAAAGGCTGATCCGGGAGATGCTGGAGGCGGGGATCATAAGACCAAGTGTAAGTCCTTTCTCTAGTCCAGTCCTCCTGGTCAAGAAGAAGGATGGGAGTTGGAGATTCTGTGTGGATTACAGGGCTCTGAATAAGGGCACTGTACCAGACAAGTTCCAAATTCCAGTGATTGATGAACTATTGGATGAGCTATTTGGGGCTGTGGTATTTTCCAAGTTGGACTTAAAATCCGAATACCACCAGATCAGAATAAAGGAGGCAGATGTTCCCAAGACAGCATTCAGAACACATGAAGGGCACTATGAGTTTCTGGTAATGCCCTTTGGTTTGACTAACGCACCTGCTACTTTTCAATCTTTGATGAACAGGGTCTTCAAACCGTACCTCAGGAAGTTTGTGCTGGTGTTTTTTGAAGACATTTTGGTGTACAGCAAGACTGAGGGGGAACACTTAGAGCACTTGAAGGTGGTTTTGGGAGTGTTACAGGAACATCAGTTACAAGCTAACTTGAAGAAGTGCAGCTTTGCCCAGGCCAGTGTAGAGTACTTGGGACATGTGGTATCCCAAGGAGTGGCGGTAGATCAGACTAAAATAGAAGCAATGCAGAAGTGGCCAATACCTAGAAACCTAAAGGAGTTAAGGGGATTCTTGGGGTTGACTGGATACTACAGGCGATTTGTGAAGGGATACAGTGCTATTGCGTGGCCTTTGACTGAACAACTGAAGAAGGATGGGTTTTTATGGGGAGAGGCAGCAACCCGGGCTTTTGAGAAACTAAAGGAAGCTATGACTACAGTTCCAGTCTTAGCACTTCCAGATTTTAGCCAGGTCTTTGTCATGGAAACTGATGCATCGGGATATGGGCTGGGGGCAGTTTTGATGCAGAACCACAGGCCAATTGCTTATTTCAGTCAAGTGCTGTCAGCCAGGGCTAGACTGAAGTCAGTATATGAGAGGGAGTTAATGGCCATTGTCTTGGCTATTCAGAAGTGGCGGCCTTATCTATTGGGAAGGCATTTTATTGTAAGGACTGATCAGTGAAGCTTGAAGTATCTTCTAGAGCAAAGGATGGTGACCGAGGAGCATCAGAGGTGGTTATCCAAATTACTAGGCTATGACTTTGAGATCCAATACAAGCCTGGTTTGGAAAATAAAGCTGCTGATGCCCTATCCAGACGTGTTGGGGAGCTTCAGGAATTAGCGGTGTCAATTCCGTTGTTGCTAGATTGGGGGGCCATCAAGGAAGAAAGTAAGCTGAGTGAAGAGTTGAGAAAGATCAGGGAGGATCTGGGGAAGGACAAGAGTAGTCATCCGGGCTACTACATTGAGGGGGAGAGACTATTGTATCAAGGGAGGTTTGTGATGCCACGGACTTCCATACACATACCCCACTTGTTGCAGGAGTTTCATGGCAGCGCTGTTGGAGGTCATTCAGGAGTTCAAAAGACATACAGGAGGCTAGCCTCCGAGCTCTACTGGAAGGGGATGCACAAAGATGTGGAGAAGATGGTGGCAAGGTGTGAAGTGTGCCAGAGAAATAAGTACATGGCCATGGCTCCGGGAGGATTACTACAGCCATTGACACTTCCAAACAGAGTTTGCGAGGAAGTGTCCATGGACTTCATTGATGGCTTACCAAGATCGGAGGGGTTCACAGTCATCCTGGTTGACAGACTGAGTAAGTATGCGCATTTCATCCTCTTAAGACATCCATACACCGCAGTGTCAGTAGCTGCAGCTTTTATCAGGGAGGTGGTGAGACTACATGGGGTGCCTGAATCAATTGTGTCTGATCGAGACAAAGTGTTCCTCAGCCAGTTCTGGAGGGAGCTGTTCAGGATGCAGGGCACAGTTTTAAAGAGAAGTATCGCTTACCACCCACAGACAGACGGGCAAACGGAAGTGGTAAACCGAAGCGTGGAGACTTATTTGAGGTGTTTTGTTTCTGAAACCCCACGGTTGTGGGCAAAGTGGCTGCCTTGGGCTGAGTATTGGTACAACACCTCGTACCATTCCGCGTCACAGATGACCCCGTTTAAAGTGTTATATGGAAGGGACCCTCCACACCTCATGCACTATGGGAGAGGTCGTACACCAGTATCATCAGTTGAGCAGTACCTAGAGGAAAGGGACAAGATGCTCGAAGACCTGAAGAAACATCTGATTAGGGCACAACAGATCATGAAGAAGCAGACAAACTCACACAGGAGAGACATGCAGTTTGAAGTGGGGAGAATGTGTTCTTGAAACTACGACCCTACAGGCAGAGAACAGTGGCTAGAAGGAGGAATGAGAAATTGGCACCAAGGTACTTTGGCCCCTATGAAGTGTTAGACAGGATTGGAGCAGTGACATACAGGTTGAAGTTACCCCCCTCAGCCACTATACATCCAGTGTTCCATGTGTCTCAGCTAAGGAGAGCCATAGGGGAGCATGCAGCGAGTGCAGAACTACCAGCCACTATGACGGAGGAACTCGAAGTGGTTTTAGAACCACTAGAGCTTGCAGGAGTCCGATCAGATAAAATAGGCAACAAAGAGGTGCTAATCAAATGAAGAGGCCTCCCGGATTTCGACGCTATTTGGGAGCCGTTTGAAAGAATGAAAGAGCAATTCCCCTCTTTTCACCTTGAGGACAAGGTGAGTTTTTGGGAGGGGAGTAATGTTACGCATGCGCTTGAACCGGCCCAGGAGGGGCGGCTGGACCGGTCCAACCGGGACCGGTCCACGTCTACGTGAGACGGAAGCGGAGCCAGGCGAATCGGGCGGAGACCGTGGGGAGCCAAGGAGAAAGTTTGGGAGGAAAATTTTGAATGGGAGGGGCTGTTTAAACAATTTGTGAAACTCCTTTATTGTTAATTAGGAGGGTAGGAGGAAATTGGGGGGGATTATCTTGGTTTTGAAGGAAAATTGAGATCTAGGGTTTTCTTGTCTTGGGCTCTTGGCGTTGCCGGAGATTGGAGAGTTGTTCTTCCTCTCGGATCGAAGAACATTGTATCTTTATTTGCTTTCTTGCATCTACTAGTGAAATACAAGTGTTTGACTGATTTTTCTTTCCGTTTCGCCTCAATTTTCTCTGGTTTTTCTGTGTTTGGCTGCTGTCCAAGACAGAAAACAGCAGTTTTCTGCTGTTTTACCTCCTCCGGATCGATAGGAATACTTGAATCAAAGTATTTCCTATCATAGGATTGAAAATTAGGATGGATAATAGTAATTTCATGTGTTTAGAGTGGTATACCAATAATATCCCTGATCAGAATAGAGATAGAAAGAAATTTATATTCCATATTATTGCACTCCAAAAATTTAGTTGATCTCCTTGACAACAACGTATTATATCTGTAATCCCTCTCTATCCCCATAACTTGTGTTGATTGCAACTTAACAGTCTATGGTTCTTCATCAAGTATATACCTAATACATACATACGATCAAAGTTAACAAGTTCGAATTTGAAAGCAAGCATGAGAGAATCTACCAATAAAATATAGCATAGGCATGGAAGCTAATACACCATCTACAACAGGTTCTAGCATGGTTCCCTATTCCATGACCAACCATTATAACTTCATTACGCCTAGCAAAGGATGTCAGCTAATAAATGGATTCCAATCAAAATATGTCTTTATGAGAAATGCAAATCAACGGATTTCCCTCACCTAGCAAACTATCACCTAAAAGACAAAAAAATGGGCGATCAAATTTTGATGTGCATGCATCTAGGCTAATTTGGAAAGGGTTTTTCCAGCAAACTTCTTTCTGAAGACCGGATTCTATCGAATATTCAAATGAATGCAAACGACTATCAAGTTTGCTGTTAAATGACCAAATCATTACCTTCTAGTATAAAGTTAACATAAGGGAAGCCTTCGCATTAGATAGATTAATTCCATTAATTGATATCCATATCTCTCCAAGAGCCCTCAGAGCAACCTGTAATCAATCCCAACAATAGCGGTTGCAATTCCACACCCTCAATCCTGTGATGTCTCACACATCACCCTTTAAGGAGCTACAACTCTCCAGATGACCTTTGCTGCTCTTTACAAGAAAACAGCTGTTTTCCACCAAGCATCATTCCCATTTTCACTTTCGTTAGTTTAGTCATTGAAGGTTTTTCTATTTTCTCTTTTTTTTTAATCACTTCACCTTTGTATATAAGGCTATGAATCTGGCTCAAAAACTAATTATCACTTGAAATTGAACCATTTTTTGGCTTACAACAAACTCAGATTCAAGCCAATGGGCCAACTAACAAAGTCAATCCCAACTAGAATCAAACTTGAATTGCATCAGGTCTAAAATTGAGCTAGCTGAAGATAGGATTGAATCAGAGCCCGAATTGAGCTTGAAATGAGCCAGCTCAAGCTCGAATCCAAGGTATATACATTTATGTATAAATGAATTTATGCATGTACAAATATTTTAGTTAATGAATATATGGCATTTATGAATACATAACCATATAGATATGGGTATAAGTATGTATTAGAATTTTTTTATGATGCCGAAATCTAATTGAAATCAATGAACCATAACTCAATAGAATCAAGAATGGATCAAACTAACTTATAATAAGGTTCGACTCAGTCTGACATAGGATCACATGAGCTAGGGTCAAATTGGTTTAAGATCATATTGCTAATAGCCCTAGATGTATGGTAGTGAAATGAAGGTTTGCTTCCCTTGCATTTCATACCAAAATTTCAACTAGTTTTACTTGATATTTACTTCTTGCTCGGATTTGACAAGCAGTTCTGCTCAGTTAATCTACCGTTTGGCTTCAATATATGTTGTTCTTTTATTTTCTTTAACATGTTATGTTGGTTCATAGTGTCTGCTCGTTTCAGCTTCATACCAACATGATTTTGCTCTTCATGAATGCACTTCAATCAGTAGACATGATCCTTGTACGCAGGCAGTCTCCTTCCTGGCTTTGCTAGTGTACTGATTTTTATTTCTGCTAGAGCATCTATGTGCTCCACAACCATTTTTTTAATTTATTCTTTTTATTCTACAGTTAAATAATATTAATATGGAATTGTGAATGCATGCTATATTGACCCTCTATTGCATTTAACGAGTGCATATAAACTTGATACGCATGCGGGACTGATAGCTCAACTAATATGTGAAACCCATGAAGTCAAAATGTATATTTTGATAGAAAGCTTGACTAATTCGGAGTGAAATGAAGACCATTGAACATGAAAGGATGAATGCAAAACCATAAGATTAATAAGTTATAGAAGCTTGATGAAGATCTTGATGA